>JANKOE010000001.1:5937221-5952147 GCA_026284465.1 Erythroxylum citrifolium | reverse complement strand
CAAAGTGTAGCTCTAGCCTTCCTCCACCTTTTTACTTCTTGAACTTTCTTCAAATGACTTCTTAATCTCTTGGAAATGTGAAAACCCTAACCAAGCTTTTCTTTTCTCCTTTCCTTCTCCACCATTCACGACAACTCCCTTCTTTCTCCCTTTAAATTTTCGTAAATCTCCTCCCTTTCTCACTAACTCATTTAACTTCTCTTCTCTTTTATATTCTACTAACATTACTTAAGCCCAACAAGCCTAAAGCCCACTTCTTCATTTAATTCCTTTCCTTCTTACACTTCCTACTAACATAACTTAGCCCACTCATTTCTTATTCAAGCCCATTTGTCCTTTAAGGCTATTCTCTTCTAACATTAACTTAAGCCCAACTAACTCATTTAATTACATCTAACACATTTAGGTACATTTAATCATGCCACCTAACATAATTAATTCCTTTTTACTACATGCTACCTACTTCAATTAATACCATACTTCATTAATGTCAACTATATATCTTAGGAAACTAATGGTCCAAGATTCACCTCATTTGGAGGTCGGATGAGTGAGTTATGATCGGGATATGATTTTGAGGATTGTCTAGGGTGCACTCACCACCATTATGAAAGGAGACAGCGAATAGTAAGGTCAGGGTTTTCAGCAAGACTCGGGTCTCGGGAATGGGCCTCAGCAGGGCTCGTACCCCGGGACAGTCGGGCTTCGAAAGCGGGGTCCGACTGTTTGTTCATTTTGATACCTCGCAAGGTCGTCCTATTGACAAGATTCAATCGTTAAAATTATCTAGTGAGTTAGGAGTCACTGTGAGGATTAAATTGCTTAGCTTCAACAAACCAAGTAGTTGAAGCAAGATAACTTGATAAAGAATACTTTGGACAAAGTTTCAGTAATTTTTCAATTCAATTAATTATATGCAATTTTGTTTTACTTATTCAAATATTAATTTAACTTTTACTTATTATTCACAAATAAAGCTCAATATCTTCGATATCAATAAGCCTGAAGTTTCAAATTGTGTGATCTCACTGTTGAAACAAAGGGCCAAGGACCATCGTTATTGGCTACATAAATACTACAAACCTTTTCCTTTCGAAAGGAGGCAATGAGATATGAACAGATGTATCAAGAAAATTGGAGGCAAATGTTTGATTATTAGGCATCTGCTAGTGTTAAGATTTGTCTTCTTTCTCCTCACATTTTCTTTCATTAATATTGTCATACAATTTAATGAATATTTCTTTTTTTTAGGAAAAGTGTGAGAAAGTTAAGGTTAATAGGGCAAAAATAAAAACTCCTCGCAATACTAACTCAAAATTATTTGTTGTCGTACGAAATGAATTTGCAAGTTCTTTGGTTAGAAGTTATAATTATAATATAGTAAATACAATATTATTTATTGTATTTTTAATTCTTTTTTCATAAAAAAAGGTGATAAAGAACTACATTGATAAGATTGTGATAGGATCACACTCTATAAACTAACACAGTATAAGGAAGGTGAAGGTTGGACGTCTGAAGAAGCATAGAATAATTATGAAAGTATAAAATTGTGTTTAATTTTTAAGTTTATTTATTTATGTAGTACTCACTAATTATATTTGAATTAAATATTGATTTTGTTTAAGATCAGGCTACATCAAAGGTCTTGGGTTTGGCCCTAAGTCAATTGGTTCTTCTCTTGAAGTGTGATTACATATGTTAGTTACAAGATCAGGCTACATCAAAGGTCTTGAGTTTGGCCCTAAGTCAATTGGTTCTTCCTCATCAAGACCAACATATGTAATGACACTTCAAGAGAAGAACCAAACGTTTAAGGCTAAATTACAACATAATAAAGAAAAGTTAGATCGTACTGAAGAAATGTTAGAACGTACTAAAGAAAAATTAGAACGTAATGAACAAAAATTAGACCATATTGAAAGACAGTTGACCAAGCTTAAAATGCTAGTCAAAGAAATACTTGGGTCAAAGTACGTAAGTAATAGTGACGATGAGGAGGAGTCTTAGTTTGTACATAAGTTTTTTTTAACTTTTGTAATTAACAATTTACCAAAAAAAACTTTTGTAATTAACATTTAATTACATTGTATTTTTTAATAAAATCCATCTAATTTTTAATTACTTGTGTTGTATTTTTGTTTACTTAATTATAATTCAAACTATGTTACCAGCAATAATTCAAACAATGTTACAAACAATAAGATGTATTAAATATGTTGCAATTATTATAATTAAATAATAAATTATTAAAGTAAAAAATCAAAATTCGTCAACAAAAATTTTTAGCTATAATTACAAAATTGTCACTAAAACTTTTAGCTACGTCCCTAAAACGTCACTAATAACCTTTAGCTACGTTACGGAAACATAGCTAAACATATTTTGCTACCAAAAGTAAATCATCTCTAAATATTATTACCTACGCATTCATTAATGAAGCTAATAACGTTTAGCTACGAAACAAAAATGTCATAATAAATCACTCGCGACCAGGGACGGATCCAGAAATTTTTTTGAGTGGGGGCAAAATTTCACTGGAGGCCAAACAAAAAATTTCAGTGAGAGCAAAATTTTGATTTTTTTATGAGTTAAAAATTTAAATTAAAAATTTTTTTAATTAAAAGTTTTGGAGTCAGTGGGGCAAGTGGTGGCTCCATCCATGCTCACGACAATTTCTTTTATCCTTGCGTATTCATTTTGGCGACAGATTCCTGAGCGGAGCAAAAAATGTTAGGCGATGATTTTCTAAAAATGTCGTAAATAATATTTTCCGATCAGGCTTCGATGACCATTTAATTATGTCACGAATTTTTACCGTCACCAAAAAGTTATTGCGACAACGGTTTGTCTTTCATTGACAAAAATTTTCATCCCCAAAAATGACATATGTTGTAGTAAAATTTAAGAAATCCGCGACATTATATAGAAGAAGAAGCACCATTTTCTTATTTATAAACTTTGAATAGGCCATCTCTCTCTGTTAGTATTGTAATTGAATATTATAAATATAATTATATTTATATTTATATAAACACTATCCATTATGACACGATGTATTAAAAATATATAATATATATTTAATTTTTTAATATTACAAGATTCATTTTTATAATTTAAAATAATAAAGCGATTTTTAATAAATAAAATATCAAGAGAGGTTTATATTTTTAACTTAAGTAAAATTATTAATGTTGCATGAAAAAAAACATTATGCTTTCAACACATGTTCAATTTATGTAGTCGATAGGTGTTTAGTGTCACCTAATTCTTTCATTATCGCTTTGATTTTTCCTTTTCTGAGAACTAAAGGCCAAAAAGAGGATGTCTATGAACCTCAAACTTTGTTTCGACTACTTAACTCTAATATTAATTATTAAATAATGATAGCGACTAAAGCCTTAACAAATTGAAAAACGTGGCATTGTGCAGTTTGGTGTGATTGCCATCTGTTCCCACATTGTAAAATGAGCATATATGGGGCTGGAGGTGCTCGACATGAACTGCCCCTTGAGGATGTTCAATAGCTGCAACTAATTCCGTAGATACCAAAGTTTTGAGAGTTCGGATCCTCATAATAATATTACTCTATCCAATCATATTTAATATTCAAAACAATATTATTTTCACTATTTTAGAGATGTTTAATGTCCGAAAGAATATCATATTTAATATTCAAAACAATATCATATTTAACGAAAATAATATTGTTTTGAATATTAAATATGATATTCTTTCGGGCATTAAACGATCTCTAAAGTAGTTAAAATAATATTGTTTTGAATATTAAATATGATTGGACAGAGTAATATTATTATAAAGATCCGAACTCTTGAAGACATTCTTTTGGGCATTAAACAAGATTGAACATTTTAATATTGAATAGAGGATTATCATCGAAGTTTTAAGGGGTCTTGTTAATTGATTTTTTGCTTTTCTACACTCATATAGAATAAAAGCCAAGCCTCCATCTGTAAAGAGTTCATAAAACTTGGAACTTTCTCATTGAAGTGCTAATCAACTTCTACTTCTATACGAGGCTTCACAATATTGACCTATATTTTTATCGTTTCCTCACCCAAATTTTAATTAAAGATGTCAGTTTTAACCTGATTTATTTAATTCGGTTTGATTTTAGTTTGAATTGATCGAATCACATATACAAGCCGGATCAAATCAGCCCATAATGTAACCGTTACTTAAAAAGTAATGTCAATTTTTTAAATATATATATGTATATATAAGGTAGGCCGAGCCCACTTGTGGCCCGTCCTAACCTTAACCTTATCATACTGCCTAAATGAAATTTGATTTTCCCATGTTTTCAATGACCCACAACTAATTCATCCTACCATTCAATCTTGATTTCTCTTCTTATTTTTCTTTTGATCCCATCATGAAAAGGAAAGTATTTCCCATTTTGACTCTTTTATTAAGCACACAACAACTGACCGTTGAAAGCATAGACTAATTCTAAATACAAACTCCAATTTGGCAACACACACTCGTCTTTTCTATGAAGGTCGCCAATCAAAGGACTGAATAAACAGTCCTCACTAATGGTAGACTTTAGTTGGATGTGTTGGCCAAATACCAATCCATGAATTTCAAGAACAAGAGACTACTGAGAACTCGTAAGTCGTACCAGAATACTCAACTCACTAGGAAACCCTGAAAACAAAATCAGAAGACTAAATAATGGAATCCAAGTACAAAGGTGGGTGTCTATACATTAGGGATGACAAATATAGCCGGATCATCTGATCCAATCCAACTTTAACTCGAGTTGATCGAATTGTGAGCTGCGATTGCTTAGCCTATCCGGGCCATGAGTCATGCTCGGGTTGGCACTGTCCCAACCAAACCGATGACTCGATAAAAAAAGCACAAAATTAAGTCATTTTTTTAATTATTTTTTTAAAAAAAGTATAATGTCGGATGGGTCCATGACCATCTCTAACGCTAGTGACACCCGTATCAAGAGAAGAGAGGGACAGAAAGGTGATATGACAAATGTAAGGCAAGGATGAAAAAGTACTACTACTTGAGAACCTTATCATTTAGTATTATACAAATACGATCAAGAGCATCTGAATTTGTGGACCATTCAAAACCAAAACCCTGCACTAAATTATGACCTCTGTCAGAGACATTTGTTCTCTCACTGGTAAAAGAATGTAATTAACAGAAAAAGACAACACAAAAGGATGCTTTCTGTACGATGCCATGCTACTGTGCTCTTGTTCTTTTACTTTAGCTTACTTTTCACATTATTGTTGTTACTGTTTCATTTTACTTATTATTTTATATATGAGGAATTTGACGTCTACATCGTAACCTGCCCTCAGCTTTTATGTAAAGCTTACAGTTGCAGGCCCAAAAACAAGTGTGTTTTTTCTCGGTCTCGGTGCCCAGTTTTGGTTGGTGTTTCAAGGTTGAAGCTTTAGGGGTTTTTGGTGCGTGAAAGAGGTTAGACGTGGAGAGCAAAAAGGTGTCCATGGCCGAAGATGGTGTTGTGTCCTGTGATTTTCCTGTGAAGAGGGCAAGAGAAGATGAAGAAAATGGAGTTTCAGCGACCACGGAGACCATGGAGACAGAAAATAGCATCAGCTCACAATATATATCGACTGTTATTCCTGGGTGGTTCTCAGAGATTAGCCCAATGTGGCCTGGTATGTTTCTTCTCCGATTTCTTGTATTCTTTTGTTATGCTTGGTTGTGTGAGAATAGTGAATCCCGGAAACTTTTGAGTTTCCATTGCAGAGCTCTTTCTACTTGAATTTTTCTGTTTGGATTTTTCACGCAGCTTGACCTTGTTTGGGGTTAAAGATTGCATCGTTTGTTTATAATTCCCGGTTGGCTCGTCCTATCTTTTGATCAATTTTCTGTTTGTGTTTCGAATAACGTTGGTGCAAGTTCTCTTGCGCGTTAATGTTAGTATTTTCCATTTGAGGATATCACATCTTCTTTATTGTATTCAGAACGATGTTCGGCCGTCTGTTAGTTAGACCTTAGGGATGGGTATGCCCTCTTCAATGGTGTGCTTACATATAGTTGCTCCATGAAACACCTATTAAAACGATGTTGTTTGAATGTTCCTATTAGACCCTACCTTCTCTTTCATATTATTCTACCCTATACTCGTCTAGTCGTCTGTGACCAGGGGTCTAAATATATCCTTAATGAAACTACTAGTAGTCCATTACCCATGTTGTACATCATCATCTTTTATAATTTTACTTTTCTTCAAGTTATAGCTTGTTTGATGAAGCTTGATAGATACCGATGACACAGTTTCCTTCACGTCCTTGTAGACCTTACGTTTCTAAGGGCCAGAGTTTTACTGTTCTATTGCTTCTGAAATTTCATGTTTAACAATTCAGGGGAGGCACATTCCCTTAAGGTAGAGAAGGTCTTGTTTGAAGGGAAGTCTGAATATCAGAAAGTTATGGTCTTTCAGGTAATGGGTTGTTTTGGAAGGCTCCTATACTGTTGTTTCGGCTGCATTTGCAGTTTTCAGCTTTTAAATTCAATTGGATTCTAAACTGGGTTCCTGTTATCTTTTATGCAGTCAGCAACATATGGAAAAGTACTCGTACTGGATGGCGTGATTCAACTAACAGAGAGAGATGAATGCGCATATCAAGAAATGATTACTCACCTTCCACTTTGCTCAATTCCAAATCCGAAGAAGGTACTATACTTTGTCCAAGGATTGAAATAGCATACCGCAACTGAAGCTACAATATTGCGGTTGTAATCCTTACCATTCAGCAACGGCTTACACACATGTTGAGGCCTATTCTGCAGGTCGTTAGAGCTGCAGCACCTACATCCCACCACAATGCTCTTACCTTATGTTTTACAAAATTTCCAACAGGATATGGAGCTTTTGAAGAAAAATCCTAACTGTGACGCCCGCAATTTATAGTATAACATGATCTGCAACTGCTAAATTCCGTGATTGCAAACCATGACCACTCCTTAGAACTTTACTTTGTACTTTAGAACCAAGGAATATCATGCATGAAGATTTCCTTTAGGGAGATCATATTGTAATTTGACACGTCAAGATCAGACCTTGAGGATTATGAAATATATGGGAGAAGAGTTGAAGTCGGGAGTGTTAAAAATTTACCATCAGACAAAGTACCTATTTATTATTCTATTATAACTTGTTGAAAGTAACTTACTGACATGGTTCAATTTTCTGAAGACCTTGCAATTGGAAAACTTGACTATAAAGTTTCTTCATTTTGTTCCCTCATTTTTTCATTTGTTTTTGCAGGTTTTGGTGATTGGTGGAGGAGATGGAGGGGTCCTGCGGGAAGTTGCCCGACATTCTTCTGTTGAACATATTGATATATGTGAAATAGATAAGATGGTGGTTGATGTGAGTTGGTTTGCCTTCGTTTTAGTCTTTCCCATGTTGAAATTACCATTAGGCTTGTCTCTGAAACAAATGATTTGGCTTCTTGTGATAGAAAACAATATCTGTGAATTCTTTCAAGACTTCAACAGTGTATATTAGCCATTGGTTTTTGTATATCCTTGACTAGATGATTTGAACATTCTGGTTATGTTTTTACAGGTTTCAAAACAATATTTTCCCGCTGTAGCATTTGGATTTGAGGATCCCCGTGTATCACTACATATTGGTGATGGTATGAATGGACCCTGGCCATATTTTATATATACTTCTCGACCTTCCTTCCAATCACTGTTAAAGTTTGATCTTAACATTTCAGGGGTGGCATTTTTAAAGGCTGTACCTGAAGGAACCTACGATGCAATTATTGTAGATTCATCTGATCCCATTGGTGATTGGCAACTTCTTTATAAATGTCGATGGAATTTCGTGAGATCAATCATCAAGTTCCTTGTTATCCTTTTCATGTGGGTACCATTGTTTCGATTTGCTCAGGTCCTGCACAGGAGCTCTTCGAAAGACCCTTTTTTGAGTCTGTAGCAAAGGCACTTCGTCCAGGAGGAGTTGTATGTACTCAGGCAGAAAGCATATGGCTTCACATGCACATCATTGAGGATATTGTGGCAAACTGTCGCCGCGTCTTTAAAGGCTCTGTCAATTATGCATGGACCACTGTTCCAACTTATCCAAGGTTTGTGGTTAACATCATCCATCTATTACTTTCTTTTCCCCTCGCCTTCCTTGGTGTAGCCCAATTTGTTCCCATAATTTGGATCTCATCATAAGACGGACTCCCTCTTTCTGGCCATTTACAGCCTATTTGTATCCATTGTACATTTGACGTTCTTTGCTGCTGATGTTACAATTTGATGTTCTGTTTCAGTGGGGTTATTGGTTTCATGCTTTGCTCTACCGATGGACCTCCAGTTGATTTCAAGCACCCTGTCAATCCTACGGAAGCTATTGATAACCAGAACCGGCCATTAAAATTCTACAACTCAGAGGTTTGTCAACTATTTTCTACTAAATTTTGCATCTTTTTACCTTCCACTTGAGAACCAAAAATTGATAAACAATGATAATCTGATGTTGCTAATTTCAGATCCACACAGCATCTTTCTGTCTGCCATCTTTTGCAAAGAGGGTTATTGATGCAAAAAGCAAGTGAAATTAGCTTGAAGAGCACTATGAGGAGGCAGGAAGTTTTAGTGTTGTACCCAACCCTACTCGCATCAGCCACTCGGAATGATCCATCTATATTTCATCCTCGAATAACTAGTCGTAAAAATTTAGTTGCTTATGGTTTGATCAGGAAGAATTGTGCCATGATTGCAATGGATTGATTAGGACATTCCTCGTAATTAGCTCTCAACTGTGGAAGCTTTTAAAATCCAGTCAATTAGCTTCTATGGATGGTACAACCACTTTTTAAGACAAGATTTCTGTGAATGACATTGCATTACATACTTATCACGTGAAGGGAAGTGAAAACCAAAGAAGCAATTTCGACTAAAAATTGAGGATAAACTCATTTTGCATTTTGCCGGAGGGGTGGCAATAAGCTGAGCTCAAGGCTCGATTGGGCTCGGATAGCCCGAAGTTAGACTCAAATTGCCTGATTTTTAAAAAATTTAAAGTAAAAAAATGAAAGTAATATTGTTTTCCTTATAGTTATTGGGTTTTGAGTTGAGCCATGCCTAGCTGGTGGAGCTCAATTAAACTAAGCCTAATCTACTGACTTTGTACCGGTTCGAGTTGGGCTGGTCGGATTGTCACAAGAACCAAAAGGGAAAAGGTTGCAGAAAAATCCCAATGGAGCTTTTATCTATGCGCCATGAAATTGTTGTTCGAAGACAGCTTCAATATCTCGGGTACTGCTCAATGCTCTTGGTACTGGTTTTATCATCTTTCTTTTCCAGCGTCTGCCATTTGTGTTCAGAGAGATAAACCAAGAAAGCCACCTACTTGGCTACTTGATGATATACCCGAGCAAATTAATCTGAGCTGAGTCCATTCTCTTGTTCATAGCACCAATATCAGGAAAATTATACAAGCTCCAAAAAACGATCTGATGATAGAGCACGTGTTTGAGAGCCACCTACTTTCTCATCAAGTACCGGTATCACAAAACTCACGGTCACCTCACAGCCTCATTCTAAGAACTTTGTATTAATTATCATACATATTAATCTCACAAAATTTAATTCAGTCTTTCTTTTTCATTTCACACTCATAAGTGTTTTGCACAAAAAATCAAAAGGGGCAAACATAAAAGTTATGACAAAGCCAATCTTTTATTGACCAAATCACCAAGATACAATACAAAAAAATTTGAGTTCCTTCTAGCTTGAAGAATTCCGTTAGGATATTCAACTGTATCTTATTATTTTAATTTTGGCATTTTTTATTATTGGATAATTAGATAATGATTAAAAATATAAATCAATAAGTATTACTTGAATTGGCTTCTTGGATAAGTGTTGTTAGTCTATCTTGAATGAAGATTGCAATGGATCACTTTTCTTTTTGAGATATAGATAATGCAAGATGGCGTGTGTGAAGGTGGAGTAAGGTCTCCAAGTCTTGAAATTTACTGTTGCGCGACTCTGTTTTTTGTAGAAGATATGTGAGTAATCTAGGATTTTTTTCTTGGTGGATGTTGGCGTGAATTTTTCTAGTTTTTGTCCTATTTGCATGGGTAACTGGATGTTTGTCTCTTGGCAACAATTACGTAAGTGATTTGGTGAGGTTCTTTCTGATGAATATTTATGTTGAATGAAAGAACAAAAAGTGCATGGTCTTTGATATGAAGATTCTTACTGTTATGAGGAAGGCGTGTATGTGACATTGCCAAGTGTGAAGAAAATTAGAGACAACCGAAGGTGTGTTGATGTCGGCGTGACCCAGCTCTTATACTTGAATCGCGCTTGACTCGGAGAAGTTCTTGCTGGGCATTTATTTAGTGTATCGTGCATGATCTTGTTTCTACCAAATATACACGTGAGTCACTTGGCTTGTGAGCCGTTCTTGATCTGTATCTTGGTGCATTTTATCATTGGTGAATGGACAGATCACATGGTTTTTAGTGTTCAGAAAATTGGGGCATAGCTGGAGATATATTGTTGTGTGTTTGAACCTTTATGTTTGAAAGACATTATTGTGGGCTGAAGGATAGTGTGCATGAACTGGAAGTCTAGTGATGATACCTGTGTGATTATTCAGTTGCTCATGGTTTCGTGATTGGGCAGGAAATTATTCCTTGTCCTTTTGTCAAGTTTCTTCTTGAGTGTTGAGTTATTTGTTTAATCACTTAAGTGATTTATTCACTGTTCTTGTTTCAAAAGATTGTGGAGAAAAATCCTCTGTTGAAGTTAACACGACCACATGAGTCGATTGTGTTATTGGGTGTGAATCACTTTCATGGGTAGTGAGGACAAGTGGTAGCATCAAGGGACAAGTGGTAGCATCAAGGGATAAGTGGAGTCGGCTTATTAAAGCCTTGTGTAAAATTATCGTTGTCCTTTGATTAAGGTATTAAGTTAGGTTAGGGTCCCGTAGATGTAGGCAAGGTGTTCAGAACTAGGTTAACAAATATTGGTGTTTATTTATTTTGTTGCATTTTAATTCTTCTAGTTTTTTATTGTGTTAGAAATGATTGTCGTAATTCGAAGAGTTTGTCAAACTAATATACCCCTACGGTTCTATCAATTGGTATCAGAGAAAGGTCACCTAATCAGAACTTGGTATAACAAGTTGGTATAGATCCGCATTTTGCAAACATGGCTACAAGAGAAAGTGCAAGCAAAATGTGCTAATACCCTAAAGAAGAGAAAAGGGAAATCTTTTACAAGCACTTGGAGCGAGAATGAATAAAGTGAGTATGGTAGTGAAGAAGATATTGTGAATAGTGTTGTGTTAGTTGCTTTGTACGGAAAAAAAGTCCAATTGCGTGCTTAACAGTAACCAATAAGGAAATAGCTGATGATGAAAAAGTGAGCAAATCTGAAAATTTGAGAAAAATGCAGATAAATCAAATCGAAGGTCGATCTCAAATTATGAGAGTGATGACAGTGGTTCAGATGATGAAAAGGAGAACATTTACGAAGCTTACAAATTAATGTATGCAAAATGGGCGCAAATATGTAAAAAGAATGAAAAGTTGAATGAAGAAAACTTATCTATGACGAATGTTATTTGTAGCTTAGAGAAGAAACTGATGTCGACAATAGCTGAACTTGATGAAGCAAAACTGAAATTGGTCAGTACCGAAAAGGATTGAGGATGTTAAATGGTGGCACGGAGAAGTTAGAAAAATTATTGGAAATCGGTAAGATAAAAGGGGACCTTCAAGGCATTGGCCACAAAGGTGAATGATCTAAGGTTAACAATGAGAAAATTAATGCGTCCACATCTGTCTAAGAAGAAATTTAGAAGAAAAACTGAAGATTTGTCCCTAGGTGTCAATTTTGCAGAGTTATCGGACACATAAGACCAAGGTTTTACAAGTTACTACAGATGATGTTTCAAAGAACCCAAAACTGAAGGAGCTTCATTCCTTTAACAATTTCCAGCAGTAGTCCATAATTTCGAAGCACACTTAGGTTAAAAAGACTCAATTGCAAGCTCTCCTAGCCCTTAAATTTATGAAGGTGACTTCACAGAATGGTTGGTATTTTGACAATGGATGTTCATATCATATGACAGGAGAAAAGAGTTACTTATCCAATTATCAAAGTTGTATGGATGGACATATGACATTTGGAGATGGAAAGATGGCTTCGGTAGTTGGTAAAGGGATGTTAAATGTGTATGAACTGCCACATCTCAAAAACGTACTCCATGTCGATGGACTAAAAGCCAATTTGGTAAGTATAAGCCAACTTTGTGATGATGGTTTATTAGTTAAATTTACAAGTGATGAATGCAGAGTGCTAACTGAGCAAGGAGAATGCATTGTGAGTGGCAAACGATCAGCAGATAATTACTATATGCTACAGGTCACCAATACCTGCAATTCAATCTCTCACGACAATAATATAGAGTTATGGCATCAAAAGCTTGGACACATCAACTATAAGCTCATTAGCAAGTTAAAGAAATTGGAAGTGGTGAAAGGTTTACCCTTAATAAACAAATAAGACAAATCATTATGTAGTTCATGTCAAATGGGTAAGCAAATTAGAGTGCCACATAAAAAGGTCCGATATGTTACTTCCTCATGTATACTTGAGTTAATCCATATGGATTTGGTTGGTTTAACACAACATGATAGCATTGGTGGGATAAGATACTTTCTAACGTGTGCTGATGACTACTCTAGATACACTTGGGTATCATTTTTAGAGAAAAAATAGATGCTTTCAAGGCCTTTAAAAGCCTATATGTGTAAGTTATGAATCTGAAAAATATGGCAGTGTTGATAATTCGGTCAGATCATGGAAGGAAATTTAAGAATGCAAGTTTCAATGAGTTTGTGCTGAATATGGAATCATAGAAGAATTTTCAGCACCTAAAACTCTACAATAAAATGGAGTTGCTGAAAGGAAAAATAGAACTCTTCAAGAAATAGCCAGATCCATATTGAATGGTAGAATGATGTCTATGTGATTTTGGGTTGAAGCAGTCAACACAATATACTACATATGTAACAGAGTTTATCTTAGAAACATCTTGAACAAGACATCTTATGAACTTTGGAAAGGAAAGAAACCAGATGTGAGTTACTTTCATGTGTTTGGCAATAGATGCTACATTCTTAGAGATCGGGAACAACTCGAAAAATTCAAGAGCAAAAGCGATGAAGGAATCTTTATTGGTTATTCAACTCATAGCAAAGCATATCAAGTGTTTAATAAAAAACTAAGAAAGTGTTAGAATCTGTAAATGTGGTGGTAGATGATGTATCTTAAGTGTATACTATAAGGGTAGAAGAAAACATGCAAAACTTGCCAACCAGCTCAAACAAGCAACAATACTACAACCAAAAATTGCCCAGATTTGCAGTTAGTTGCTGTTGAGGAAGTAACCATGCAAACTAAACAATTGGCAGTTACTTCGAATGAGGGATCTTCAAAGACACTTGATGTACAAATAGTCACGTTAAATAGTCAAAACTTGAGATAAATTGATATGAACTGGGATCCTCCATCACGAATCAAAAGAAGTCATCTAGTAGAAAATGTTATTAGTGATGTCAAAAACTACTCAAAAATTAGAGACAACCGAAGGTGTGTTGATGTAGGCGTCACCCAGCTCTTATACTTGAATCGTGCTTGACTTGGTGAAGTTCTTGTTGGGCATTTATTTAGTGTATCGTGCATGATCTTGTTTCTATTAAATATACACGTGAGTCACTTGGCTTGTGAGTCGTTCTTGATCTGTATCTTGGTGCATTTTATCATTGGTGAATGGACAGATCACATAGTTTTTAGTGTTCAGAAAATTGGGGCATAGTTGGAGATATATTGTTGTGTGTTTGAACTTTTATGTTTGAAAGACATTATTATGGGCTGAAGGATAGTGTGCATGAACTGGAAGTGTTGGGCCCCGTTCCCGAAGCTCGACCTTGGGGGTCGAACCACGATCCCGAGACCCAACGATCCGAACCGAAAGCGAAAACGCTAACGGGAACCTTAGGGTTATCTCAATTAACCCTAAACCAACGTAACAAAGAGAAACGGCATTGCAAATAACAAAATTCACAAATCAAGGGATGTCCGTTAAACGGACACGCCTATCCGTTAAACGGACATCGAATGGGCTAAATGCCCAAATCACACCCGAGAGTGTCCGTTAAACGGACACTCATGTCCGTTAAATGGACACGCTCTGGACAACAATAGAAACTTTCTCGAAGCTGTCCGTTAAACGGACACACATGTCCATTAAACGGACACGCACTGGACAAAACCCCAATTTCACCCGAATGTGTCCATTAAACAGACACCAATGTCCGCTTAACGGACAAACACTGGCCGAACAGCCAAACTTACCCGAATGTGTCCGTTAAACGGACAGCCATGTCCGCTTAACGGACAGACTCTGGACAAGCATGTCAAAATCCACCCGAATGTGTCCGTTAAACGGACACTGGGGTCCGTTCGACGGACACGCCCTGGGCAGGGACCCCTAACTCACTCGAATGTGTCCGTTAAACGGACACTGTTGTCCGCTTAACGAACACACGCTGGACTACTGGTCCAGACCTTCTTCTTCTTTCTAACCAACACCATTACCCAACCAACTTCACATACACTTCTAGACTTTTCAAATCAACACTTCTACATCCACAATTTCATCCTTCAAGACCAAATCACTCAAAAACAATCCAACCTCTAACTTCATTATTTAACCTTCACATTACAACACTTATTTCCCAACTTCCAAACTAATCTAACACATGCAAAGAGACAATTTCAACCATTTCACACATTCATCAAAGGTAATACAAAGAGAATTCATATTCCATAAAAAGAGACTCTTCATCTCATTCCCAAT
>JANKOE010000001.1:5838251-5851851 GCA_026284465.1 Erythroxylum citrifolium | reverse complement strand
TTAGCCCCTGTATTTTTTATTCTCATTCAAGATACCCCAATTAGGTATTTTCGGACAAATTTGCCCTTAGATTATTGAAATATATATTTTTTAATCTCTTGATTCCAAGAGTAAATTTGTTCGAAAATACTCAATTGGAATATCTTGAATGAGAATAAAAAACACAGGAGTTAAGGCTCTTTTTATGTGATTTGCAAGTTTACACCAATTAAATTATTTCTCATTATCTAATCAAGAACTAGACTTTGAGAAGATTGGATGTAGTAGAAAGGAAGAAGCAATATCGTAAAAAGAGGGTACTGAAAGGATGAACCAGAGTTAAAAAGATCTAACTGGAGTTAATATAGATACATCCCACTCTAACCTTCTCTCCATCCAATACAGATACGTTTGGTCCCATATAATGTAGTAAATGTAAAAATATATATATATATAATCCATTTTTCTTCTTCTTCTTCTTCGTCGTCATCTAGCCCTTTCACATTGTTCTTTTCTTTCCTCTTTTTTAGAAATGTCTTGTCTTTTATCTTGTGTTTAACTTGCCATTTCTTTATCTTTGTGTCTTTAAAGTAATATTGGTCTTGATAATCCAACGCGTCCTCCATTTCCTCTCCTCTCTCTCTCTCTAGCTGGCTCTCGTTTAAGCTTATAACCGCTTCCTCCTTTAACATCCGCCGGAATCTCGCTGTCGGTCACCTCGTTTGGTGAGCGGTTGAAGAGAAGTTTTTTTCTTGTTTGCTTGTGTTTAACGTGTTTTTATCGAATTTCGCTTCCTGTTTGGTCTCGGAGAAAAGGAGTTTTCCGTCTGCTTGCGCTAGACTTGAGTGCTATTTTCGTTTCTTTTGTTTGCTTTCTTATAATAGAATTGAGATTGAGAAAACGAGAAAAACAAAAGCGTTGATGATCAGGTGATCGGTTATTGGTTTGAGTTTGTTACGGTTATGATTTTGGTGTGAGGTCATCAGTTTTCGAGTAAGACGTTTTAGTTTGAGGCGTAATGAATTTTATGTTCGCTGCTTCTCATGTTGTGTGTAGCCTTTGCCTTTATGTTGCTCAACTTTTACTACGCTCGCTCATGTGACTTGTGGTTTTATTTAAACCGAAGAGTTTTCAAAATCAGGGCAATGGTTGTTTGTACTTTTGGTTTGCATCAAATTTAGATCTTGTTCTTCCAAATAAATGGAATCTTGTTTCTTTCGCTACTTGTATTAAATATGGCGCAGGGTGAGAATTAGTTTAGGCTTATTTGCCGTATTGGTCAATTTTCCTTCGTAAGAGTTTCTCTAGAGAAGTTCTTTTTCTAAATAGTAACCTTTCCTTTTCTGTTTTAGAATCTGGTTTGTTCGACCTTTTTCTAGTGGCAAAAAATAAAGTTTGATGGTTTGCTGTATGAGGATGAAGTTGCGAAGTCTATATATTTGCAAGTTCTTACTAAACAGAACGTAGAGTGAGTTCTTTTTTCCTCCCAGAATTCTAGATTCCAGTTTGTCTAAGTCCTTAAGTGTGATATTTTTTATCAAATAGTGCCTTTAATTCTTTAATCTTCAGATTCCGCCAATCCTTAAGTTTTTCAAACAATTTGTTTCTATCAAGTTCTGAAATCATTTGTCCTTGCCTAACATCAAACTCTTCGCTTGATGTTAATGTCGAGTGACTAATTCAATTGCAGTCAGTCAAGTTTTTATATGTGCATCTCATTTTTTTTTCTTTATGTTTTTCTTTTTGCAGGTTTGTTGCATCCTGTGACCGAAGGGTTTGCGGTTGCAATTGTGCACTTCTTTTGAGTCATGGTGTCAAGTTCACGCATCAATGTTGGAGACTTGGCTGAAAATTTTCCTGGAATTATCTCTGATCTGAATACCTATAACACTAGTGATGGGGATTCACGTACAATTATAGTGGCGAATATGTTACCTGTGCAAGCTAAGAGGCATAACCAAACTGGAAAATGGCACTTTTCGTTGGACGAGGATTCTCTTTTATTACAACTAAAGGATGGGTTTTCTCCTGAAACTGATGTTATCTATGTGGGGTCTTTAAAGGTTGATATAGACCCTAGTGAACAAGGAGAAGTTGCTCAGAAGCTGCTGGAGGATTTCAACTTTGTGCCAACTTTTCTCCCACAGGACCTAAGGAAGAAGTTCTATCTTGGGTTCTGCAAACAGCATTTGTGGCCTCTATTTCATTATATGCTACCTATGTGTCCAGATCATGGTAGTCGTTTTGACCGTGACCTTTGGCAGGCCTACGTTTGGGCAAACAAAATGTTTGCGGACACACTTATGGATATAATTAGGTCAGAAGATGATTTTGTTTGGATTCATGACTATCACCTTATGGTTCTGCCAACATTTTTGCGGAAGCTTTTCAGCCGGGTCAAGCTTGGATTCTTTCTCCATAGCCCATTTCCCTCTTCAGAAATTTATCGAACTTTGCCTGTCCGGGATCAAATTCTACGGGGGCTACTGAATTGTGATCTTATTGGCTTTCACACATTTGATTATGCTCGACACTTCTTATCCTGCTGCAGTAGGATGCTCGGCTTGGATTACGAGTCAAAGAGGGGGCACATTGGACTTGATTACTATGGTCGAACAGTGTACATAAAAATACTGCCTGTAGGTATTCACCTGGGCCGTCTTGAATCAGTAATGAACCTGCCCTCTACATCGTCTGTTGTCAAAGAGATTCAGAAACAGTTTGATGGTAAAAAGGTGATTCTTGGAATTGATGATATGGACATATTTAAGGGCATCAGTTTGAAATTATTGGCAATGGAAGAGCTCTTGAAGCAACATCCTGGCTTGTGCGGAAAAGTGGTCCTGGTGCAGATTGTGAATCCTGCGAGGGGCTCAGGAAAAGATGTCCAAGAAGCAAAGAGGGAGACATATTTAATTGCCAGAAGGATCAACGAGGTTTATGGTTCACCTCTATATCAGCCAGTGATTCTGATTGATCGTCATGTTTCTCGATGTGAGAAGACTGCATATTATGCTATAGCAGAATGTTGCATAGTGAGTGCAGTGAGGGATGGAATGAACTTGGTCCCTTATAAGTATATTGTTTGCAGGCAAGGAACCCCTTACATGGATGAAGCTGTGGGCATAAAATCAAACTCTCCTCGTACAAGCATGCTCGTTGTCTCAGAATTTATTGGCTGCTCACCTTCTTTAAGTGGAGCAGTTAGGGTAAATCCTTGGGACATTGATGCTGTAGCTGATGCCTTAAGTTCAGCCATCACTATGCAAGAATCTGAGAAGCAGTTACGCCATGAGAAACATTATCGGTACATAAGTACCCATGATGTGGCTTATTGGGCTCGCAGTTTTATGCAAGACTTGGACAGAGCATGCCAAGATCATCACAACAGAAGGTGCTGGGGAATTGGATTTGGTCTGAATTTCAGTATAGTGGCTCTATCTCCTAGCTTTCGGAAGTTATCCCTCGATCACATTGTCCCGGCTTATAGAAGGACAAATAGAAGAGCTATATTTTTGGACTATGATGGTACTGTCATTCCACAATCTTCTATCATCAAAAGCCCCAGCCCTGAAGTTATCTCTGTTCTGCAAACTCTCTCTAAGGATCCCAAGAACACTGTCTTTATTGTGAGTGGTAGAGGGAGAAGTTCTCTGAGTGAGTGGCTTGGCTCATGTGACATGCTTGGAATTGCAGCTGAGCATGGGTATTTCCTAAGGTAATGCCCGTAATGTGGTTTAAATTGGTAGTCTGTAGAGGGGATGATCAGTAGGATGATAACGTCTAAGGATTTTTTTTTCTCTTCTCAGGTGGAATAGGACTTCTGAGTGGGAAATCTGTCCTCCGGCTGCCGATCTTGATTGGAAAAAGATTGTGGAACCTGTGATGAGACTTTATACCGAGGCAACTGATGGCTCCAGTATAGAAACTAAAGAGAGTGCTTTAGTTTGGCACCATCAAGATGCGGACCCTGATTTTGGATCTTGCCAAGCTAAAGAATTACTGGATCATCTTGAAAGTGTTCTAGCAAATGAACCAGCTGTGGTTAACAGGGGCCACCATATTGTTGAAGCTAAGCCACAGGTACATCTGGCTTCCCTTACTTCTCAATTTTCTTTTTTCTGTCGTGTATGTAATGTGCCCTTCTTCACTATCATATGTGCCTTTGCTTCTGACACAAACAGTTGATCCATATATTTTACCAGAATTTTTCTGACTTCGTTTTTCTCGTGCAAGTCAGGGCATAAGCAAAGGGTTTGTTGCTGAAAAGGTTCTTACGAATCTGGCCAAGTGCGGGAAGGTTCCAGATTTTGTTATGTGCATTGGTGATGATCGATCAGATGAAGACATGTTTGAGAGCGTATTCAGGGCAGTTTCCGGTCCAACTTTACCTACTGCTCCGGAGATCTTTGCTTGCACTATTGGATTAAAGCCAAGCAAGGCTGAGTATTATCTTGATGATACAGTTGATGTTGTGAAATTGCTTCAAGGCCTTGCGGCTGCATCTAGCCCAATCACCGAGTATACTATTCAAAGCCAGGTGTCTTTTGAGAGCACTGCTTCACCTAATTGCTGAGCTTACCTTCGCTTTATTCTGCAACCTTCATTTTGCTGTATGGCTTTTCTACGAGGGAATACAGACCAAGTTTTGGTTATTGACTAAACCATTGTATAGTGCAAGCCAATTTGTTTGTGCATTTTTATTTTGATTATATCAGGAGGGAAAGCTGGTTCATTTGTGAGGTAAGTGGTGCACGCACTAGTTGCAACGGGAGTCAGTTTGGCCAGCAGGCTTTGAGATGTTCATGGTGGCCTTTTTTTATTATTTATTGAGGATACGACACGGCATAACTTGTATAGGTATACCGCTTCTAAACTTTGACTTCTATGCTATCGGAATCAGCAATTGATCCATTCTTATTAAAAAAACTGTTTGCTAAGTAGTTTTCCTAAATAAGGATTTTTATTTTTAAATAAGTAATTTTACCCTTTTGTAATTGAGATTTTTATCTATTTAAAGGGGAGGTTCATATTTAATAAAAATCATCAATATTTTCGATCAAGAAATGTACATAGAAGAGGTGATTTCTTACAAATCATCATTAAATGAGTTTGAGTCAAGTCAAAGAAGAGGAAATGAGATATTTTTCGTAATTAACGATTTTTTAGCTCCTTGGGTGAAATTCTTTGATCGGATTAATTACAGACGTTTTGTTTCCGGTGGTAAGGTAGGAGTTGAAGCTATTAGGAAATTCGAGAGCTGCTGAGAATCTGATACTGAGCAGGGAAGTCAGTGATCAATCAGTAGCCGACCAATCAAGTATGTGACGGCTCCTTGTGCGTAGAAATATACAGGTTACGTAAGAACCTGAGGGATCTTGGAATTTCAGATTTACCTCTTCTAGGACTCTTGGGGTGGGGTCTTAGGGTTTAGGATTAGTCCGGTTAAGTTGAGATACCTAATACAAATAAAAGAACGAGAAAACTAACCTTATGAAATTTAGGTGCTGTAAGTGATTTACAATAGTTGACGAGTACGGTTTATGATCTAGAGCACAAGTTTTCGTAAAACAAGAAGAAGGTGCAAGAGATCAAGGATGAAATATACAAATTGAAGTGTTTGCTGGAGGTACACTTTTTTACCAGGGAAAAAGAGATCAGACGGGGCTGCAATCACAGGCAGCTACCAACTAGTTCTAACGAAATCATCCAACCAACATTACGTTGTTGCACAAGGTGCTACAATCATCACAATTTCAACTGGTTGGAATTCCCTTCTTATAATGGAATTGGGGATCCTTTGAGATGGATACATATATGTAGACAAATTTTCGTCAATCAACTGACAAAAAAAGGGACAAGGTCAGATTAGTGACATTCCATATAACATAAAGAGTGTAACTTTGGAGCAAAAGGTTGAATCCCCAACTCAAAGGACCCCCCACACCCCGGCCCGACGAAGCATAAAGAGTGTAACTTTGGTATTATAGATTGGAACAGGAGGAACTTGGACTCGGTTGGGCCTAATTCAAATCCCATTACCTTCCTAGGTTTGCCCTCCCCATTGACAAGCAATCTATTAGGAGAACTGATCAACTTTAAACAAATTGGAATTATGGAAGAATATTAACACTAATTTCAAACCCTCCTTACAAGAGTAACTTCAGTATGAGTGGACTAACATGTTGATATTTTCATTATGATCTTAGTGGAAACTTTGAGAGTGGATGTAGAGATGCAAAATCCTTCCAATCTAGTTACTGCTATGAATTTGGCTCGAGCCTTTAAAAGGAAAATACAAATTAATCATGAAAGTATTAGTATAGGGCAACATCAAACAATATAGGCATCTTTGAAACCACTTAACTCTATATTCAATATCTAGTAGAGAAAAGAAAAGGTAGATGGGCAACAATTCAAAACTAGCATCTAATAAGAAGTAATGTTGTTGCATTCTTGTAAGGAGCTTTTTAAGGTTGAGATGTTTCAATTGTGAGGAACTTTACTTAGCAGGTATAAGTGCAAAAGACTTTTTTTGTCTCTTGGTGGATGAACTAGAGGATGAAAAAGATGAACCTACTTCATTGGAATTGGAACCAATTGTGGATGAGTTGTCAGATAAACTTTAGATGCCCATTATTTCACAAAATTATGTCTGAGATCAAGGTACTTTTAGGCTAGAATAGCTTTTAAAAGGATGAATGTAAGTGTTAACTTGTTTCACCTGTTGCTTTTGACAATATAGCACTGCATGTTCCACAAATGAAAGATTAGTATTTATGGAAATGCTAGAGCTTGGCTACCAGTTCCTACTCCAGTAACTAATTATAGGTTAAGAACTAGTCTATATTTCTTCATGTGTTTCTGAGTTAGTAAAATTCATTTTCCTTTAGGAATCACTTTCTAGATGTTTGAGCTGTTTATGACAAGTTTGACAAGAAAGTAGTTAAGCCTACTTTTCTATGTTCAATTTGATAAGCAATTAGTTCAACCTTCTTTTCCCAACAAAGCATTGATCTAGATATTACTCTACTCTGGTTAGAAATTTGGAAGCACTTCTAAACCATCTCATACTGTGCTTCTGAAGGATCAAGGTGCAAAGGCAATGGGCACTTCATCAAGTACATACGAGAAGCCTTCGAAATCAATGAGGCCGTAATTAATCCCAAAATAATATGAGCAGGAGAGGCAGGAAGAAGGCTTCTTCAGGTCTCTTCACAAGTTTTTTGCTGACATATAAGCATGTGTTATAGCAGTTATGGGAGGTATAATTCCTGGTTTCAGAAAGAAGCCGTTGACAGAAGTCAACAGCTGCATCAGAAGCACTCAACTACTTGGCCTCAGCAAGACAGCCTCGTGATACCCAAAGAAGATGAGCCTCCTTTAAGTGAAATCAGAATGTCAATAGTAAGAAAGACTTGTTCTTTCATTGTCAAATGATGCAGAAAAGATTCATCACTGGCTCCAAAGTGGAGGTTTATATCATGGTTGGGATAGTGATTATCAACAATAGCATCATCAAAGATATCAATCTTTCATCCCCTATGCATACTATGAACAAAGTTGTGAAGAAACAAATGAGATTATATCTGGGGCAGTCCCAAGTGAGATTGTCACGAAGAACTAGGTTGTGAATGATGGGGATCCTATTTACAATCACCATAACATGTGATTATTATCATAACTAGATAAACTTTGAGGTTATAAACAAAAACTAGCTTCATATTAGTACTTAGAAGTTTGTTCTCTTGCTTGGAGTAGCAATTGGCATAAAATTGACAAAAAAACATCATACTGAGGATAATGTAGATATGTTGGTGTATGATGTAGTTTACTTCTCAAAGACAAGTGTCTATTGGGGTTGCAATAGCAGAGTTTGTGGAAGGCTGAGCCATATTAGTCCTATTTCAACAAAGATGAGTACTTTTTACCTTACACAATACATTAGAGTCTGAATTGGATTAATATGATTATTGTTATTTTCATGAAATTAACCTAAACATTAGCCTACGTTTATCAACGAAAAATATAAAATCTGAAAAGGTTTAATAATATGGAGCTTAATTTTTTTTGGTCTTTGACCAGGATATCTACCTGCGGATCCAGTGATTAATCCTCTTGCTGGTTTGTAGGCACCTCACAGGGTGGGACAACTGACCCAAAGATTTAAGGCTGTTCCATACTTAAAGCCAATGATCGAATTTCTGACTTTTGGTTAAGGATGGATGAGTATCTGCCACTTAACCACGTCCCTTAAATTATATGGAGCTTAGTTTAAACAAAGCAAGTGGGATCTAGAGGGGTTTAATAATACGGAAGCTAATATAAACAAGTTAAGGGTTTAATTTGAGTAGTAAGAAATAAAAACATTGACAAGCACCTTTTGATTTCCTTCCACCGGAGAGGAGAGGAGAGGAGAGGAGAGGAGTGAGACTGTCTGAGAGAAAGGGAGAATAGAACATTAAAAAAGAAAAAAAGCACTCACTTTTCTATTCTCTATCTAGTCCATCAATCAGATCCAGGTCTCTTTTCATTTCAGATCTCTTTGCCGGATCCATCAAAGCCTTCCTCCCAATCATGAATCCTTTCTCCTCCGGCACGCGTCTCAGGTCACTTCAATTCCATTATTCTCTGATTGTTTGGTGTCTCCTGTTACAAGAATTAACTTGGCAGGATTTGTATGATTGATTTGAATGTTGCAGGGACATGATTCGGTCTATTCGTGCTTGCAAAACTGCCGCAGAGGAGCGCGCCGTCGTTCGAAAAGAATGTGCTGCAATTCGCGCCTCCATTAACGAGAATGATCCGGATTATCGGCATCGCAACCTCGCAAAGCTCATGTTCATTCACATGCTTGGCTATCCCACTCACTTCGGCCAAATGGAGTGCCTCAAGCTCATTGCTTCCGCCGGATTTCCTGAGAAGAGAATTGGATACTTGGGCCTCATGTTGCTTCTGGACGAGCGACAAGAAGTTCTTATGTTGGTCACCAACTCGCTAAAACAGTATCCCTTTTTCTATAATATAGTGTTGTTATCTGCAATTTTAAACTGTGAAAGAACTTTAATTTTTATGAACATGCAGATGCAGATTGTAGCTAATGTGCCACCACCCTTTCTTTTGTAGTAGTCTTGACTTGTTTGCAGAGATCTCAATCACTCTAACCACTATATTGTGGGACTTGCTCTTTGTGCATTGGGGAATATATGTTCGGCTGAAATGGCTCGTGATCTTGCTCCTGAAGTGGAACGATTGCTGCTGTTTCGGGATCCCAATATCCGTAAAAAAGTGAGTTTGTTATGGTAATATCATCATACACCTTTTGCAGCACATCTCTCGACTGTAACTTAGCTTACGTATGTTTGCTAATGAGGTTGAAGCAAGTGCACAAATTGAAAGCAAAGACTGTTGTAGTGTCTATTGCGCCAACTCTCTAGTAGAATAATGCAATTCTTTTGCTAGCAATTCGGAGAAGCCATTCTTGCTTATTTTATTTTTCTTTTTCTTTTTTTGTCAAAGTTTCACTTTGTTTTCATATTCTTGCAAATTGACAGTTCTTTCTTGAATATAGGCGGCTTTATGCTCCATACGGATAATAAAGAAGGTCCCGGATCTGGCTGAAAATTTCATAAATCATGCTGCTTCCTTGCTCAAAGAAAAGCATCATGGAGTTCTAATAACAGGAGTTCAACTTTGTACAGATTTATGTAAAGTCAGTCCAGAAGCTCTTGAATATTTTAGAAAGGTATATTTTTTGCATTCTTATTTTTCAAAAATGATCATATGTGTAGCTGTAGCCATTCAATGTAGGCAAAAGGTTGATGTGATGGTTTGATTAGTTTTCTCTTGCCCAATTATCATGAGATTTAATACTATTGTAGAAATGCACGGATGGTTTGGTCAGAAATCTAAGGGACCTTGCAAACAGTCCATATTCACCTGAGTATGACGTTGCTGGCATTACGGATCCATTTCTTCATATCAGATTGCTTAAACTTCTGCGTGTATTAGGCCAAGGAGATTCTGATGTTAGTGATATTATGAACGACATACTAGCACAGGTCAGTTGCTATTAGTGTTAGGTATGTAATTATTTTTTCTATTCCAACCAATTTTATATTTCTAGCATATGTTGATTATTGAGTTAATTGCCATCTCTGTTGAGATGAAGAATGTATTTTCTTGTAAGGTTGAATTATATTTTAGTAGGGATTAACATCAAACCAATGGTGTTTTTGTGGAAGCCTGGATCCTAAATGGGTTGAGTTTCACTCCATTTAAGGACGACTAGTAGAATGAAGGTTGGATATAGACTCTCGCAGAATGGGGCAATATGAAGCTTCTTGCCTTTCTTGTTGCATTGACCCATATGTTTTATACAGTTTCTTTTGAGTTCTTATGCCGCCAGTTGAAAATTTGATTCCCATTTATAGTGATGTTTTAGTGGGACTAGGGGAATAAATTCTTAGTTTGAGTTGGAATGGGAATAAAGGATCCATATAATCATTTCTGCAGTAACATCGGTAAAGGATAACATTGCATCCTCATGAGCCAATGATATAGATCTGTAGCTTCCCTAACAGTTGCTGTTCAATCTGTCACTTATCCCCAAAAATATATTTCTTGAGCCTTCCCTTATTATCCCTGGCTAGAGCATGACTTTATCATCACTAGTATGTCAAAGATTGATGAGCTTCAGTCTTTCTTTCTATGCATGATATTCTTGTTAGGTGGCAACAAAAACTGAGTCAAACAAAAATGCGGGGAATGCCATTTTATATGAATGTGTTGAGACTATTATGAGCATTGAAGACAGTGGAGGCTTACGAGTCCTTGCTATCAATATCTTGGGAAGATTTTTGTCAAATCGTGACAACAACATCAGGTTGCAATTTTTTCAGTCTTTAATTGACCATTTCTTTTTGCTGTTTTGACAATTATTGTCTATTAATGAACTTTGTCAATTTGCAACATATACTTCTATTCATAGGAATTATATCTCCATGTTGCTGCTCTCGTGCTTTCTTGCTTTTAATTTTGTCCCATATCACTTATGAATGGGTTAGTGGGTTACAGAATAAGATGTATTCCTTCCAATTCTCAATCCTATCCCAAGTGAGGATTTCAGGACCTCTTGTCTTGGGAAAACCACTAGGCTACTCACTGAACCTCTATTAATCTTGACTACACTAACCTTGGAGGCCTCTTGTAAATGTGCTTTTATGGAGTTGATCATTTCTTCTTTATCTGTATACTTTGTGCTGTCTTGTGGAGCCATGAAACTGTCCATTAGAAAGCAAATGACAATTTAGACAAGTGATAGTTTTTGACTGCAATGCTGGAAAAGGGAGGAGTTATGGAGGAAAGGGCTATTTTTCTGTTTCAAATCCTATATGGCATGTTTTGAGGGCATATATTTTCTGTCTACTGAAACAAATCTAATATTGTACACATTCCAGATATGTTGCACTAAATATGCTGATGAGAGCTGTTTCAGTAGATGCTCAAGCAGTGCAGAGGCACAGGGCAACAATTTTGGAATGTGTAAAGGTATGATTTGTTTGCTCCAATTTTGAGCTCCTAAGAAATCATCTTGCACAAGAACTCTAATATTTGAAACTGCTGTAAATTAACATCAAGTAATCCATAAATTGATTTAAAAACATTGGGTATTGCAACCATGGTAAATATTCATGATAACTATGACTGTCTAATGGAAAGTTTTTGCATTCATTTTAACTTCTTTTAATTATTATATTTTACATGTATATGATGAGGCCTACTGCATTTATTGTACTACTTACCATCATCTGAATGTTGAGCTTCTACCTTTCAAACTTGAGAAAATTGTAACTGGATCTTTTTCCTTTCAGGATTCAGATGCTTCAATTAGAAAAAGAGCTCTTGAACTTCTTTACCTTCTAGTGAGTGAGAGCAATGTTAAGCCTCTAACAAAAGATCTAATAGAGTATTTAGAAGTAAGCAACCAAGAATTTAAGGGTGATCTTACTGCCAAAATTTGCTCAATAGTTGAAAAGTAAGTTTTGAAGTTCATCAATTGAAATATCCATTGTTTTATGTGCCTCTCGGGTGTTTGATACTTGGTTCAAATTTGAGTTCCATCATTAATTGCATTGATCTATTGCTTTTTAATGCTTTAGGTTTGCTCCTGAGAAAATTTGGTATATTGATCAGATGCTCAAGGTCCTTACTGAGGTAAGCATAATTATGTCGTCAATGCTTCTTCTTCTTTAACATTACTTCTATTCAAGCTCTAAGGAGGTGTCATTCCCAATGTATATGTTGCTATATCTATTCCCTTCTGTTTATTGTTGTATTTTCAATCACTTAGTGCATGTTGATTCTTTTCCCAATCAGCGTCCTACCAGCTAATTTTAAACATGATACTTGCATGGCCCTTATTTGTATTCTCATTGGTGGTAATTTTCTCGTAGTTAGCCCTCCATGTTGATGGAATTCTGGACTGTTCAAATAGTGTGCTTGCACTTGGCATTTTCTTGATGGATCCCCACTATTCTCTTTCACATTGTGAAGTGGTTAAGAGATAGATTCTTTATACATGAGATTGATTTTGTAGTGCTTTCTGCTTCCCTTCCTCAGTGTAGATTATCTCATTTCGCTAAAATTCTGATCCTAATTTGATGCTTAGTAGGCTGGAAATTATGTAAAAGATGAAGTATGGCATGGTCTCATTGTGGTGATAAGTAATGCTTCTGACCTCCATGGGTATACGGTTAGGCAATTATACAGAGCATTCCAGAAATCCACTGAACAGGTATACAATGTTTTAAACTTGATCAACATTGGTATTTAACTTGAAAATGTTGCTTCTTAGAGAAAGAATAGTTTTGTCAACAATTTTTATCCATTGACACTTGATATTTTTCTTCTCTGAATATTTTCTCAGGAAAGCCTTGTTCGAGTGGCAGTTTGGTGCATTGGAGAATATGGTGAAATGTTGGTCAATAATGTTGCAGTGCTTAACATAGAGGAACCTTTGACTGTGAGTTCAATCTTAATGACTTAACTACTTATGGTGGCAAATACAAGTAATTTAATTTTAGAAATAGCGCTGTCATTTGTTTGGATGTCCAATGAAGTCTTATTCTAAACCTAAAAGTATTGAAATATTGTATGTCATTATCATGTATATTATTTTAAAGAATTTTCTGTGGATCTCCTACTTCTGAACCTGTCCAATTTGGAGGAGCAAGCATAAGATTGATGTATCTAATCTTTTCCCTTAAATGTGTGCAGTTAGAGTTGTGCTTTGAGTGTTTTTTCTTTGTCTATGTAGTAAAAATCTACTTAAGCTTTTTGTGAAGAATAAATTTAAAGATATTTGAATATGCTACACTATATGGACTGCTTCCATGATATTGATGCTTTTATAATGACCAGATCTAGTGATCATCTTGTTCAATTCATAACTAACTTATTAGTCATTGCACGTTAAGAGTTACATAGCATAGTAGCTAATGTTGCATGGTTAAATAAAGTCAAAAGGTGAACCTTATAGTTTTACCCATTGTTTTAAATACCGTACCGTACCGGCCCGTACCGGCCGGTACGTACCGTACCGGCCGTGTGCCGGTACCGG
>JANKOE010000001.1:5818146-5838151 GCA_026284465.1 Erythroxylum citrifolium | reverse complement strand
CTAACCGGTACCGGTACAGTTCCGTTCCAGAGCCCAATCCGGTACCAAGTCCGGTACGGTATTCAGAACATTGGTTTTACCCAAACCTTCTTCAAATGCTTCTCGTACTAGCTTGTTAAGTTGTCCCTTGAAAACGGGTAAATTTTGAATGTGACTAAATAAAGAAAGAATAACATGTATCTTTACTAGCTCCTTTATCAACGCTCTCTTGTTCTTCCTCCATCTATGTCTCATTTAACAGCTGGCTAAAATTTAGTGTATCTGAGCAGGTAACAGAGTCTGATGCTGTGGATGCTGTTGGGATTGCTTTGAAGTGTCATACTTCAGATCTCACTACAAAAGCAATGGCTTTGATTGCTCTCTTAAAACTCTCTTCTCGGTTCCCATCTTGTTCCCAGTGAGTTAACATCTTTTGAAGTTGTGTTAATATTGAAACACACATATTGCTTGTAACCCTGCAAAATTTTACCCGTGGGAGTTAATTCATTGTGTCACTGAAATTGATGCAAAATAGCTTACCTTCTACTCTTCCTACATCAGATCTAGCTTATTAACCTGATACACCTTCAGAGAACTAAAAAAATAAAAACTATATTTTATGTTCTGTTAAAGAGTTTATTTGTACATATCTTGTAAAACCACAAGCGGAACTCTTTGAAAACAGTTAAGGGTCTCTTTGAAAACAGTTGAAGATTTAAGTGCATAAGTGGCAAACTTAATTATTCAATGGACAGAGATATCCGGTCACTTTTTGTTAAATATTTCTAGAGAATGCAAATTGGTTAAATTTTGGTGCATTGAATATTGCACTGATCACTTT
Organism: Erythroxylum citrifolium; assembly: GCA_026284465.1. Taxonomy (NCBI): domain Eukaryota; kingdom Viridiplantae; phylum Streptophyta; class Magnoliopsida; order Malpighiales; family Erythroxylaceae; genus Erythroxylum; species Erythroxylum citrifolium. The sequence continues at coordinate 5,837,331 of JANKOE010000001.1, read as the reverse complement.
ATAGACTCTAGTTTAGTATTCTCTTTGCATGTTTGTGCCTGGACTGTTAGTTTTGATTTGGTGACTGGGGGCTTTCTAAATGAACTAATACTTAGAATTATAACTCTCCAAAAGATGTTTTGGTATCTGTGGGCAGACCGAAGATCTCATACCGTGATGTCTTCTGTAAATTTTTTAGGACGGTCAAGGACATCATCAGCCGATACAAAGGCAATCTTGTGCTTGAACTGCAGCAAAGATCCCTCGAATTCAGTTCTATTGTTGAGAAGCATCAGAATATAAGGTGCATGATACTTCTCATTGGTTTACAGTACTCTTGGTTGTGGAAATTTCTGGGATTGGGAAACTGATGGATGAGTTTGTGCAGGTCTACACTTGTTGAAAGGATGCCTGTTCTGGATGAGGCCACTTTTAGTGGAAGAAGGGCTGGTTCTTTACCAATTGCTGTCTCCACTTCTGGTGGGGCTTCAGTAAATCTTCCAAATGGAGTCGCAAAACCCTCTGCAGCTCCTCTTGTAGATCTACTTGATCTTTCAGATGATACTCCTGCTCCTAGTCCTAGTCCTTCCGGTGGTGATTTTCTTAATGATCTTCTTGGCGTTGATTTGTCAGCACCTTCAACAAAAGCAGGTTAGTTTTGAATGGGTTAAGTCCTTGGCCTTTTACACCATTGAAACTGCCTGCTCTAGGCTTCTAGCTGGAACATTCTTGCATGTGGCTTATGTGAAGTTTAATATGGGTTCTACATTTTGTCTGCAATGTTAGGGTCAGGCCATGCTCCAAAAGCTGGCACAGATGTTCTTCTTGATCTACTGTCTATTGGAACACCTCCTGCTCAAAACAGCTCATCTGCACTTGATATATTATCATTCGGTCAAGACAGCAAAACACCATCAGCAACTGTAAATTCACTTTCATCCCCTTCTCCCCTTCTCACTCAGTCCACTTCTTCCACTGGTACTTCTATGATGGATTTGTTGGACGGCTTTGATGCTAGCCCATCAAAAACTGGTCAGCTTCTCTTCAACTTACTCTGGTTACTAAATACTGCTTGATTATTAATTTGGGATGAATTTCGATCAGCAGAAGATAATGGTTCAGTTCATCCATCTATGGTTGCATTTGAGAGCGATAACTTGAAGATGACATTTGACTTTTCAAAGCCTTCTGGAAGCCAACAGACAACAATTATCCAAGCAACTTTCATAAACTTGTCCCCTAATCCTTTCACAGATTTTATTTTCCAGGCGGCAGTACCCAAGGTAATGCCAGATGGTAGCTCACTTTCTAAATCTTATGTTATTGTCATGTAATGTGCCTATCTTTATCTGATGAATTTTCCTGCTCTTTGAATTCTGGTCCTCTTGTGTAGAATAACACACTGAGTTAACATTTAGGAACTTAGGACATGAAGCTCGTTCTATGAATTGTTAGTGGGTTGGCATATATTTTGACCTCCTATATGATAGACAAAAGATACAAGGAAGCCTGGAAATTTTAGGTTATCTCAGCATGCTTTCTGATCTCCTTCTGTGGTTTACAGTTTCTTCAACTGCACTTGGATCCTGCTAGCGGCAATACACTACCTGGCAGTGGTAATGGGTCCATAACACAAAGCTTAAAAGTCACAAATAGTCAACATGGCAAGGTACAAGTTTTTCCTTTAATTTTAAAATTGTTATTCTTGCCTTCCAAAAAATGCCATGTAAAGAGTGTGGTAGTGGAGAACTTTTTCATGGAATCTGGGAATTTGTCATTAAGATGAAGAGGCTTTGCCATATTGTTCATTTTCTAGTATTATGTCAAGTTCAAATTTTATTTGACCAGTTTCTTGGAGACAAAACTGCTTTATTGGTTATTTTCTCTGTTAATAACCATAGGCTTCTAGTCCTGTCTGCTTCTTACAAGTGGTTTCTTACTTTCTCACAAAGCTTCTATTATTCTCAGAAATCCCTTGTTATGCGAATAAGAATAGGCTACAAGATGAATGGCAAAGATGTATTAGAGGAAGGCCAAATCAACAAATTCCCCCCAGATTTATGAACTTAATTCATCGAGTATCTCCTTGTACGAGCTCCAAAATTTTCCCCGCCCATTGAGAAAGCTTCTTCTCACTTTTTGTATTTATGGTCACCCAGTTGCTCGGAGTTGGCATGAGATTTTGGTTGAGTCTTAAGATATCTCCAGTTTTCCTCACCATTCATCACATTTTTTCTCTTTTTCAGATTTATTTGTGTACATTAGTCCAACGGAATCAGGAGAATTTGTGGTTTTGCCATTTAGGCTCATAGAAAAGGGCATTCCTGTCATATTTGAAACTTGGAATGTGCTATTTCTTGCGTTCGAGGGATGATCTCCAGACACAGACGTAACTAAAGGGTTAATTTGGAATCAAAACAGTGACCCTGTTTTGTAATTTTCATTTCTGAATTGGTTTATTTTCCCAGGGCAAGTGTTTATTAGAAGCTGACCACACCAACTAATGATAAAAGGTAAAAATGATTTGAAGCCCCATTAATCATGAATCCTAAGGATAAGTATATATTATAAAGAGGGTGATGTGCCACGTTTTGTAGCTTTAATAACTAATGGAAGTGATTTTTGACGCCTTCAACTTCAAGCCCTGCCCTTGCGTGAAAGAGACAGAATAGTTTGACGAATGTGGCATGAGGAGTTGGTATTATTATGAATATATGATCTCAACCTACCAACTACTGATTTGCCGTCCTTTTTACCTGCTTTGCACAAGTGTTGATAACAACAGAAATGGACACCCCTGTTTGTAATGGTGTCTTCTGCAGAGACACCAGATAGCAACAATCATCATACAACTGTTACTAATTGCAAGTGACAACTACGTACGACAGGACAGCATAACCTGCAAATATCTTAACTCCTAACACCATTTCACACTTCTGTTTATCGTTGTCCACCAAATAATCTTCTTTACCAGATTGTTAATAATAAATTGTAACTATCGGAGTTGTTAGCTTGTCTATTGCAACATGTCAAGTTACTAACCGAGCCAAGATTAATGGTCAAGCAGCGTACCATATCAGGAATCGGTAGCCTGTGACTGTAACTCCTGTGCCATGTAAAAGTGAGAGTGAAGTGTGTGGTAGGGATCATTGCATCCAGTCCCCACCAACCACCACTTCACTCATCATGTCCACCTTTCAAATAATGGCTCCTCCCTCCTCACAAGAGTCCCTATAACCACTTTTTGTGGATACGCCACGATCATTCGATCCTGGACCGAGGAAGAAAAAAAGAAGGGTGTTTGAGAAAATGGGAGGCTAGACGAAATTCAATGCCCTACATAAAGAAACATGTGATTTGACTCCCCTTAACAAAAGATATATACATATATGTTCCAAAGAAACATCTAGGCATGTGTCATCATGGATACACTCACTAAATCCATAATCAAGTGCATGAGCTCGTGACAGAACCAAAAAGAAAAAGATGCCCCCCTCCGAATTTAGACACAAGACGTGGTAAATAGGTTCTAGGGAAGTGTAAGTCGTAAGACCTAAAGTTCAGTAAAAAGAGGAGCATCTGTCAGGCCTGTGATGAATGGAAATTTGCTGGTCATGTTAAAGCATTCACATTTTCCTTTCAAGTGTACAAAAAAGGAAGCACAATCCACATAACCTTGCACTGCAGAAAATAATTGATAATCAATGCAAAGGGAAAGTAAAAGCCAAAAAGAAAGCTTTGATAATTGGATCCAATTAATCAATGTGATAAGTACAACATATGGCAAGTTACCTTCAGCTGCACTGAGCTCTTTGATTCCATGGCATACCCTCAGTAACTGAAGGACCCATGTGACTTTCTGAAGATGAACTAGGGAATTTACCCTTCCTGGACCATTGCCATATCTTGGAAACTGAAAAGCTTTCACCTTTACTTCTGATGTTGATTTTCTTCCCATCAACATCCCCATCAATTCCTGAATTCCCAATTTGTCCATTTCTGCATTTCACAGTGTTAATGCAACCAGTGCCAGGTCCAGTGCTCGGACACAGGGTGACCTGCAAATTCATATCAGCCTCAATGTATTGATATGAACCCATTGAGTAACACCTTCTAGCGTCCATGTTACTGCTACTGGTCTCTCCATCTATTCTCTCTACTGCACCATTGGAGGTTCTGAATTTCCCAAGTCTAACAGAAAAAACCCTTCTTGAATTGACTATGTCTCTTTCTGCAGCTTTTTGTCCAATAGATATCCCAATTGTGGTATTGGTTGAGAGCCTTTCTTCTTCTTCTCTTTGTTCTTCGAAGTCAAAGGCAGGGTTTTCATAGGGAAGCCCTGGTGTGAAAAGGGTACCCCTACAAAGCGGGCAAGTTGAATTGGACAACAACCATGTGTCTATGCAATCAATGTGAAAGGCATGACTACACAAGGGAAGCAATCTCAACTTGTCGTTCTCTGAAAATTCACAGAGACAAACAGCACAATCAAATGGCTCCTTTAGGCCCATAATTTCCTTGTAGAGAAACACTGGTAATGCGTCGATAAAAGCTTGATCTAGCCCTGAATCATGAAGGTGGAAGAGTTGCTGTAATTGCCTTTGAAAGGCATCAGAGCCAGTCATATCACGTTGTCTATTAGATTGAGACAGTGAAGAAGAAGATCTATGCTTTATTAGAAATCTAACAAGCAAGTGGAGAAGACCAGATATGAAAAACACAACTGCTAGAATGACTATTATAAACAGTATAGCGGGGCTTATTTTGCCTCCAGAAGACTGTTTCTGATAATCACCTGGCAATGGAAGAGGTGAGGAAGAAGAAGACGACGATGAAATCAAAGAAACAATGTAGTGGTGGTGGACCAAGTGACCACCTCCGTTCTTAATCCGACATCGAATGCAAGACATCTTAGTCAATCAGTGTCCTCAAACACCAAATCTTAATTATCCAAGTTAAACACCATCACTTTTCTGATAATTCCCAGGTATGACAGTGCTGTCCCAGGTTGTTACAATCTCGAAGATCACAATATTCTGTTCTTTCTGATCAAACCCAACTCAGAATTTGAGCTACACAAGCAACGTATAAAGATTATACCTTTATGCACTTTCAAGAAACCAAAGTCAACAGATTAAAAAAAAACAGTCACGTTAACTCAACTTTACAATCACGACGATTACTAAAGAGACCTTCAAACTAAAAATGCCATCTTTCTCCTTCCTTTGGACATGAAATCCAAGTCAGAGGCGTGCAAGTAACCTTGACAAACAAGTCCCTGATTAAGAGTACAAGACTTGAATATGCGAAGGTTACAGCTTACCTACTTCAGTCCACGAACACATCTCCCATAAATACGGAGGTTCACCAGCCCTCTAGATATGCATTACCAGAACTAAGGTACTTCCATCTACTTAGCTGCAGTTATCAGGAAACTACGAATAAGCACCTTCAACAGTTGCAAAGGCACTTTCCACAGAGGGGTTTATAATTCCCTTACGCTGAAAGAGAGAGAGACAGAGAAACAAAGAGGTAAGGCAAGCTGGTTGTTGGTGTAGCTTCCAAAAAGCAATGTCTAGTGAGCCAAAAAGAAGTCCAAGTTAAAACTGTCGCCCGAAGTATAGCAAGGGCAAGGCTATATGTGACACCACCGACGAACGAGTTGAGGGACCTCTTCACCAAACCTTGGAATTGGATCAAGCGAAGCGTGAGTCTGAGATTAGAGAGCGTCCTTGCAATACACCTGGGCCTAACTCATTGCGGCATTGAAGTGAGATTAGGAACCCATTACGTATTCCATAATGACATACCCATTTGTTGTGGTCCAGCTTGCCCCTTAAATATGTCTTCAAAAATAGTTACGATTTTTAAAGCTGATTGAATGGCTCCCTGCGTTGATATTTCCTTATCTCTTCTGTAGAAAGCGGATGATACAGTGTTGACTTGCTTACAGTAAAGGCAAACAACTCATTATATATATATATATATATATAGCCGATGTAGCATCGACTCTTTTTAGTGGAGTTCATTATTTATTGAAGCCACCTTACTTTGATGCTATTAGTTTTGGATCACAAAGCGTAAACTTTCTTGTTTCCAATATCAATTCACTTGAACAAATTCAATTGAATACGAAAAGATAGAAAAGCATTTTAAACTTCAAAATTTACACTAAACTATATATTAAACCCTAAGCAATTCATTGTTTTAAAACGTTCACATATTGAACTTCAAATAAACAAATCTTTTCAGTATGTCAAAATTTCTTAATATTCACTTAATTAAATGTAGGTTTATACCCTTTAATCAATTGGTTGGTTATATTTGATTTAAAAAAAAAAATTGGTTGGTTATATTTTAATGACATATAACCAATTTTACGCTTTTCTTATAGCTATAGTTCATTTTGAGTAGAAATTACTTTTGAATATTATAGTTGATACTAAGTAATTAGTGAACCAAATTTTTTAGACATAGGTTAAGTTTGAAAAAAAAATCTCAAAGTTAGATATAAAAATTGTATGTCCATTATGTAATTTTGTTATTGGTCTTTATTGAGGATTTAATGACAAAGTTTTAGAGATATATAAATATCTAGATGACAACATTTAATAACATTTTTAGTTGTTTGATATCTCATAAATTTTAATGAAAATATATAAGGTATATGTCAACACGATATCATGAAGCAACATGATGTATAAATTAGAGATGAAAGGTATAGTACCTTGATGGAATTGTTTCACTTAATTGGGCCCATTAGAATTATAGACATAGACTACTATTGAAGTTGCTTTAGTATGATAATAGTTGTCATTAGAAAAAAATGATTGCATAGATTTTCTTATACAATTACTCATTTGTGATTGGAAGATCATGGGTTCAAGTCATAGAAACGACCTCTTTGTAAAATACAAAGGGAATGTTGTGTACAATTGATGACCCTCCCCAGACCCTCGCAAAGTGAGGAACCTTGTGCACTGGGGTTCGCCTCCTTTTACTTTTGAATACTTGATATTAAATTTAGATTTAACATTTTTACAATGTTTAAGATATGATAAGAAATATAATTTTGAGTGAAAGTAATTGATCTAAGTTTATACAAATAGTTTGTATGTATTAGATTAAGAGAGAATTATATTTATTCTTGTAACTATTTGTACATATTTGATCAAGAGAGACTTATGAATAACATAGGTGGCAAGAATATAAAAGTTAGATAACTGATAATATCCTTGTATACCATGTTGATTAAATTAATATAATGAGAATCATAAAATTTCATACAAGGGTATATATATCCTTTTGGTTATAAATCATATAGAACTTGTTGGGTTAAAGAATAACAAAATCAACCTTTAATAAAAGCATAATGATGGTATTGAATTGTTAAATTTTATAAATGTGATATATTGGGTGTAAAGACAATTCACAAATGGATGAATACTTATATTTTATTAGATTGACTAATGGATTTATATGATATAGTCATGTGTATTAAATGAAGTATTGACTTAATTTTTTAAAAAGTTTAAATTATTTAAAATCAAGTAGAAATTAAGTATTGAGAATGATTAAACATTTCGATGAGATCAAAAGGGATTAAAATTTTTCGATTATCCATAGGGAATGAGACTCTCTAGTGGATACCTTTATAAAAATTTCATAATAGTATGGATTTGTGTAAAGAGGAAAATAAAGTATGGGATATTTTATAATGCAATATTTATTACTTATATATCTAAACCTATTACATTGGCTTACCTTTAACTATTCCAATTAAATTAATTATCAAAATTTTATATTAGATATGGAATAGTAAGAATTTGAAAGAGTTTAAATTATTCTATATGTGATGCTTAATTGAAGCATATATTACTTACTAAAATAAATAATATAAAGGTATGTGATATCCAAAATGGTTGGATATAATGTTATACACCCTATTGAATAAAGTTTTTGTTTCGATATGTACTTAAGGAGAACAATTCTTAAGATAAGTAGTAAGAGTACAATGAAGCTTGAAAACTTCAAATAATATGATAATGCATCCAATTGGAACCAACTCCTTTATTGATATATTTGATGTATACTTAAAATGCTATGAGATGTTAAATGGTTCATTTCCTTGATTAATTCAAAGGGTTTGTTTAGAAGTTGATTATAAATTTATCATGTCTACAGGAAGGATAGTAGGGGTATAGTTGTACTCTTTATAAGTTTGTGTATAGACATATTGCTCATAGGAAAAAAATTTCATATTTTCAGTAGTTGAAGAAATGGTAGTTCAAGAGCAAATCTAATTAGATATGAAAAGGTAACAACTTAATTTTAAGAATTAAATAAATAGTGATAGATACATAAATTGTTTACCTATTCTAGTCCAAATGCATAGGTAATATACTAAAAGTGTTTAGTAGTTGAGGTATCTGATACCTATAAAGTATTAAATATTTCTGTTATTCTATGTGTGAGTTGATCCTTAAGTTCAAAGATATATATTTTAAAAGAAATGAAGGAGAAAATTCATTAATAAAAAAATGGGAGTATAAAAACAAATAGTACATAGGGGCTACCCTTCTACACACAAAGGCTTACATATGTTACTCTACTTAGAATATTGATCTAGAGAACATGGAAGACAAGTTCAACAAAAGTTATCTTCAAGATATATCGGCCACTCTAACAAGTTCATAAATGTTGGTCATAGCGTCAGCAACAAGGGTTGTGATAAGTTTTTAATTGGAGTTAAAACGTTGAACATTCCTCTCCTTCCATATGATTTGAATAGTCATGCAAACAACAACTATATGAATAATCTTGGGAGGATTTCTTAGAGAGGAGAGCCAATGAATAGCATAAGAGAGCATGAGTTCTTGAGAGGGCCATATATAGTACACTTTGATAGCATCCATTTGCGATTGGTCACCTCACATATGAAAAATAAATGGTCTTTGGTTTCCTTCGCTATTGAACAAAAAAAGAAAGATGTGTTAATACTTAAAAATTTGAGGCAAAGTTTAAAGATATATTGATATTAGCTCTTGAAGTAATCCTACTTAAGATATATTTTACTTAGAATAATATTATTTTGATGTTAGAAAGGTTCCAATGTAGCACTAATTGTTAATCAAACCTTAATACATTTTTATTTTAGTGAAAATGATTATTTGAATTCGAAAGTTTTTTAATGAACTTAGTATAATTCTTGTATTGCTCAGACAGTAATGTAATATAGAACATTAGAGTCACTATACAAGTAAACGAAGCTAAGGTCTGACAAAAAGTCCAAGTATGTATTTAGGTGGTTTCTCTTAATTATAATAACAATTAAGATAACAGTTATAAAATTCTAGCAAGTGTTTATTATAATCTTGTAGAATTCTCTCACTAAACCACTATCCCGATAGTACCATGATCATTATATGGTGATATGGTATAAGATACTTAAACGATTGATTTAGTACAAGTTGTAGAATATTGGTTTATGCCCTATAGCCAATCGAAGTTTTTAACGACATAATTATTTAAAGGTATTCTTTATGTTATACATATTAAGATGTATATGATAAATTCTATAGGAGAAATGTACATTAGAGATAAAATTATAATGAGATCATAATTATGAGATTCATATTATATTTTTGTATTATCCTTAAATTAGTTTTAGTTATTGTTCTATTAAGATCGGACACTAATAGAGCGTAAAAAGACTAGCATATATTATATTTCTTCCTTATAAAGGAGTTGATCTTATAAAATAAATTAAAGAGATACTTAAACAAGTGTGTGGGTGCTTGCTAGAGAACAAGTTCACTAAACTAACCTCGTATGAGAAATCTATTTGAAACATTACTTGTATGTTTACAAAAATTTTTATTATGATAATTATATAAGTGATACTTTGACTTGAGATCTTTAAAGTATCTAATATAAGGACTATTATATTTTAGTACTACTTGTGACCTATTTTAGTCAAGGTTAATTCAAACGATAGTGATTAGATATAGCATAAACTATATGGAGGTAGTTGAGTGATCAATATAAGATTCATCACCCTAAAGTGATTACATAGAATGTATACATGAATTTTGTGCTTTATATCTAATCATAACATTGTGAACACGAAGAAAGGATTGAATTATACAAAAAAATCATGCCTAAAAATTTTATGTCAATCTTGATCTATAGATATAAATTATTTAATTAAAGAACTAGAGATAAATTAAAGAGGTTTAATTCTTCTAGTTATAAATATGTTTAGAGTTATAATTTATATCTATTGGTAACAAATTTGAGAACCTAATGAGTCACACACAAAGATCAAGTTTAAGAGAGAAAAAAGTGCTATAATCAAATTGAACTTGATTGTAAAGTTTGAAAAACTTCAGAATTAAATATAAGATATTTGATAAATATGGTCCAATATGAGATATTAGATTTTATTTCAAACGATAGTTATTAGATGTAGCATAAACTATATGGATGTAGTTAAGTGATCAATATAAGATTTATCACCCTAAAGTGATTACAGAGAATGTAGACAAAAATTTTATGCTTTATATCTAATCATAACATTGCATAAAGAAAGGATTGAATTATACAAAAAAATCATGCATAAAAATGTTATGTTAGTCTTGATTAATAGATATAAATTATTTAATTTGAGAACTAGAAATAAATTAAAGAGGTTTAATTTTTCTAGTTACAAATATGTTTAGAGTTATAATTTATATCTGCCGGTAACAAATTTAAGAACCTAATGAGTCACACACAAAGATCAAATTGAAGAGGGAAAAAAGTGTTATAATCAAGTTGAACTTGAATGTAAAGTTTGAAAAACTTTAAAATTAAATATGAGATATTTGATAAATATGGTCCAATATGAGATATTAGATTTTAATTCAAACGATAGTTATTAGATGTAGTATAAACTATATGGAGGTAGTTGAGTGATCAATATAAGATTCTTTTCCCTAAAGTGATTACAATGAATGTAGACATGAATTTTGTGCTTTATATATAATTATAACATTTGTATAAAGAAATGATTGAATTTTACAAAAAAATCATGCCTAAAAATGTTATGTTAATCTTGATCTATAGATATAAATTATTTAATTAGAGAACAAGATATAAATTAAAGAGGTTTAATTTTCTAGTTATAAATATGTTTATAGTTATAATTTATATCTATTGGCAACAAATTTGAGAGCATAATGAGTCACACACAAAGATCAAGTTGAAGAGAGAAAAAAGTGTTATAATCAAGTTGAACTTAATTGTAGAGTTTGAAAAACTTTAGAACTAAATATGAGATATTTGATAAATATAGTCCAATATGGGATATTAGATTTTATTTTAACCTAATTTGTTGGATCCCGTTTGCGGAACCTAACTCTTGCGGACTCGTACATATGTTGGACCCCGCTTGTTTCTAGAGTCCAATGCTTGCTCTGATACCGCCCCTGTCAGACCCCACTTGATTCCGCTCATCTTCATTTTCATAACATCCCAAAAATTTCCTCACAATTTGTTCAATGGCGTGCCCACACAAATCAGTCACCATGCACAAACTCATTTCTCTTATTTGTGAACAGAAATTGGAAATCTTCAAATCAGAATTTCAATTCGACTTCTTAAAAGAAATCACAGTTCTAAGTCTCTAGTTTGTTTTGAAGAAAGAATCATCTTAATCGGAGCTCTATAGCTCAAGATATGCTTAAAAATCCAAAGGGTATTCATACCCTGATCATCCTCTCCCAACCGATTCCTCATTTTCATTCCATAACACTTTCTCAAATCAACTCCAAAAGATACCAATTTCATGGAGAGATAGATACATGTCTTAGAAATCTATTGCTTCAAGAATCACCTCATTTGGAGGTCGGATGAGGAAGTTATAATCAAAAAAATCAAACATGTTTAAGTCCTCAATCATACAGTAACATGTCTTGGCTCGATTGTCATAACTTTTCCTCCAAATGTCGTATTGATTTCAATTTTGGACCATTTAAAAGAAACCTTTGAGATCTAAAACTTTCATGAAGACGACAAAGTCAGATTCTGTCTCTAAAAGGGTTAAAACTCTCGATTTCATAAAGCTGTCCCTTGAATGTCCGTTTAACAGACATGCAAGCCAAAGTGCACTTTCTCACCCGAGAAGGTCCGTGAAACGGACATAAAGTCCGTTAAACAGACATGGGTGATGCTAGGGGTCCTTTTTGACCCGTAAAGGTCCGTTAAATGGACCTCAGGTCCGTTAAACGGACATGGGGGTTTTCCAAACCCCTCCAATGCTTCTTACATCCAATCTAACATCATATTCACTTAATATCTTCCCAAAATCGACTCTTCTAGTGCCAAATCACTTCATAACAACTCAAACACCAAATTTATCACATAAATCTCTCAATTCTCAATCCATTTGATTTATCAACACCACAATTTCCTCTCATTCATCATAGCTGTCCCATACACAAACCCTATGCAACATCATAACTTGTAACAATCATATCTCTTAACTCTGACATAAAAAAATCGCATACTTTATAGCGTTGGAAAGATAGCAAGATTATCTACAACTTCCAAGAAGACAATTTTAGCTAATTCTACCTAAATCGATAAAATTTTTCCTTTGAATTAGTTCACAAAATTTACCCTTGTGAAATCTTGCAAAACCTTCCCAACTTTACTTCCTCTATTCCAACTTCATTCTTATCTATTCAAATACCAATTGGAATTCATCCAACCCTCAACTTCAATTCATTCAAAAACATCTCATGATTATCATCATAACATTTCTATATTTCTTGTCCATATTGCCTCACTTATATATATATCGATTCATATGCAAAGTTCATCAACTCATATGGATTACTTCTCTAAGTGTACTTAATTCCAACTTAACCTCATCTATAATTAAGTCATTTTTCAACTCCACCTCATTTTATAACCATTTGAATTCCAACTTTTCTTCATCCATTCTTAAATCTTAGCTCATTTGGCTTGTCGCATTTAGCTACATCTCATCATTCAAAATTCCTATGTGTCTTTTCCATAATATCTCACTGATGTGTATATATATATATACATATATACCAACCATTCATGCTCAACATTCATCATAGTCATCCATACTCAAATTCACATTTCATGTCCATATACAAATCCATATTTCATTAACATCATAAAATAAGAGTTTGCAAGCTTTATTGGCATCTCATGCCATAATACATCAATATTCCAAAATCCCCAAATTGCACAAGACACTTGAATAATAATTGCTCAAAATGCAATTATGACTTTGTTTTACATAAATTACTCCAAAACAAACACCTTGATTCACTTTCACTTGATCTCTTGCTCATCACCCGAATTGGGGAAAAAGAGTAGGGGTGAGCTTTAAAAGCTCGTGGGTAACATGCTTATAACAAATAACAAGCAAAACCGTTTAAAAAGTTCAATCTCATAAAAATTCTTATTAAATCATAAAACACATGTTTCTCAAAATTCTTATCATGAAATCAAAATCACAACAACACAATTATGCATTTTTCAACTTATTCACAAATCATAAACACATAAGCATATCATAATGGTTTGGGTGGATCCAAAACAGAACGTATTACACATTTCCCCTAAAGGTCCTGTGTAGTCATGAACCAAACGTACTAACTCAATCTCACATAATGGTTTTGCCTAGCCGTGAACTTATGAGAGTCTGCGAGGGACCTCCATGCCACTAGCAGGTAGGCGAGAGAAGCCTTTAGACAAGTGCACTTGACATACTTAGGGGACCTGTTGGGCCTGGGATTTGGTACCTGGGCATTGGCCGAGCGTACCCCCGCGACTACAACCCTAAAAAGTATTGTCCTTTTTGGTCTTAAATCCCACTCCTCCAGGATTCGAACACAAGATCTCAAGGTTTTGTTGTTTCTATGAACATGCCTCTCTCTCTCTTTTCTCTCAAAATTTTTGTTCCTTCTCCCTTTCTCTCTTTCAATCACGTTTTTGCCCCTTCTTACAATGCAAGACCACCTTTTACTTTCAATTTTGCCATTAATGAGTGAACAATGACCCCTTTGCCATTCCTTCAAAGCCTTATAACCTTAATGCTTAAGTGTTCTTCCCAAAATGCCCTCATACATATATACTCTTACAAGACTACTTAATTCAACTAATCCATATTTTAAAAATCCTACCAACATCAACATAATAATTAACTCCAAACAAAAATAATTAATCTAGCAAAACCTCAAAATTATTTAAAATCATGCTTAACTCCTTCCAAAAAATCAAGACCTTTTTCTAATCATGCAATTGAAGGAATTTGATAGCACTTCCTTTTAAGAAAATGTTCCTCATTGTCTTAATTTTCTAATGACATCAAAATCATTCAAATTGGTTCAGAAATCTGAAAGTTATATACCAAACATTTCGGACTGTTCTTATACTAAAACAATATTTTGTGATCAACTTCCATCTAGAAATTGATATTCTTAGAGACTAAATCAAAACTCAATTTCATCAGACAATTTGTAACCCTATTTCTCTAGTTTAATCCAAATCAAGAATCATCTCATTTGGATAACTAGAACAAAAGTTATGGCTAAAACACCAAAGCATACTCAATGAACATGTTTCACTTACATTTTTTAGCTTTTAACTTCCAACATTTCGCATATAACCCATCTTGTATCTAAACCATCTTTTCTATTTCATTTCAATTTTAAGAATTCTCCTTTTCTCTACACATGAATAATTGCCAACAATTCCTCATTTAATAGTTCTAGCTTCCAAGAAAAGTTTAGGGTCCAACAAGGTCTCTAATAGCCTTAGTGTTGACTTGGCCATGGAGTTGCTCCTGTATGCTTCTAGTTTACTTTCAGGTTGTTGCTAGTGTTGATGCCCGACCGAGTGTATAAGCTAACTACACTTGATGGATTGTGGAGATTTAACGTGCTACTGTGCTTTGATGAGCAGCTTTTGCCATCATTCTCCAAAAATAACGTTGGTTTACCTGAAACAGAAAACTTCAAAAAGGTTGTTAGTGATTAAAAGAAAAAACTCTCCTTCCTTACCTTCCCTTAGTGTTTGCTCTGAGTTGCTCCTAGACTAGGGTGATCACTCTAGCTTTCAAGCCATCCGCCTCCAAAGCTTCATCTTTAAAGGTCCTGGCAGTGGGAGAATAGTGGAAATTCTGTGGTTTTGTGGAGGGTTCAGCCAAGAGGGTATGGTGTGCAGATTGAGCTGTGGTGGAAGGTTAAGTTGGAAGTAGGAGAGGCAATGAGTCCACACTATTTTGGAGAAAAGACAGTCAAAGAATAAATGATCAAGTGTTTCATTGTCCTTGAGGCATAAGGAACAATGGTTTGGTGTTTGGAGGTAAGGAAGTTTGTCTCTAGTTTGTAATTTACTACAAAAGGCCAACCATAAGATGAAGGAGCATCTTAGGCTGTTCCCTTTGAACCAAACAAGTGTATGCCAAAGGGTTATTTGTCTAGAAGGCCTTAAAAAGGTATAGGTTGAAGGATTGGTGTCATCATGTTGATTTACTGACCCTGCAAACCATTCCAAACTATCTTGTTGAGAGTTATTTGGGCGATAATGAATAGGTACCAGGTTGCCCAGTGTATCAGCTATTAATTCATGCCAGCTCCACATATTGTTCCTGATCAACTCTGAAATTGTAGCTGTCATTTTCAGTCCAGATCTATTGATAGCCCTTGGAGTAGATAAATGCTTGAGAATCCCTCTTGGATGTCAAAGGTCTTGCCAGAAGTAAGTAGAAGCCCCATCTTCTATCCTAAATCTAGATTGGTTCCCTAATTTGTCCCTCACTGATAAAATTTACCTCCAGCTCCAAATGTTATTGCTATTTGGTTGGATACTCTAAAAATTCCCCCTCCTCAAGAAAATAGAATGTACCCACTTTACCCAAAGTGCTTCATGGTCATGAAACAAAATCCATATCCTATTTCTAAGCAACACATTATTCCAAGTAGGTAAGTGTTTAATCCCTAGGCCTCCTTCCTTTTTGATTCTACAAATATCTGACCATTTGACCTTAGCATTGGCCTTGGGGGTGCCCTTCCCTGACCAAAGGAAACTTCTAAGTTTTGCCTATATCTCCTTAAGGATTGAAGAAGGAAGAATGAACATGGTAGACCAATAGACTTGAAAGGAAGAAAGCATCGAGATAATCAATTGAAGCCTACCAACATAGGAAAGGGTTTTATTGGTCCACTTGTTGATCCTAGCTTCTATTTTTTCCAAAAGGGAACTACAATCCCTTCTGGACAACCTCCCAGTTATGAGTGGAATGCCCAAATATTTAATGGGGAGGCTGCCTCTTCTTAGCCCAGACATCATTTCTATTTGAGGAGTCAAGAAAACCGACTCTGGGGTTTTTGACGGGTTCATTTCTAAGCAAGACAATCGGCAGAAAGTCCTTAAACAATTTAGCAAAGCATTTATAGAGAGCAGATTAGCATGAAAAAACAACATTAGATCATCAACAAAAAGAATGTAGTTAATTTTAAGAGATTTGCACCTCCAATGGTATTGGAATGAGGGATTGCCATCTAGACTCTTGTTCAACCATCTGGACAGAACTTCCATACATAAAATGAAGACGAATGGGGATAAGGGATCTCCTTGTCGAAGACCTGAATTCCCTCAGAAGAAATTGGAGGGGGTTCCATAGATGAGAATAGAGTAAGAAGGGGAAGAAACGCATTCTTTAATATAAGAAATGAATTGCCTAGGAAGCCCCACTGAGACTAAAACATTGATGAGAAACTTCTAATGGATGGTATCATAGGATTTTTTAGGTTTATTTTGAAAGCACAACGTTTATGAGAATTGGGAAGGTGATAATTCCTAAAAATTTCTTGAGCCAGCAAAACATTATCGCCTATGTGACAATTTTTAACAAGAGCACTTTGGTTATGGCTAACTATTTGGGGAAGAGACTCTTGAAGTCTGTTTGCTATAATCTTAAACTATGACCTCATAAAGAAAATTGCAATAAGAAATGGGTCTGTAGTTTTGTACTGTGGTTGGTTAGGAGTTCTTAGGGATAAGAGAGATGAAGGTAGAGTTAAGCTCTTTCAGGAGCTTTCCATGAACAAAAAAATTATGAATGGCTTTAGTGAGTTCCTATCCTATTATCTGCCAAGAATAACAAAAAATAACTATTGAAACCGTCTGGGCCTAGGGCCTTGGTGGGGTTAAGGGAATTGAAAGCCTCTTTGATATCTTATGCAGAGACTTCAACTATAAGAGTGGAAGTGAGGCTTTCGGGTAGAGGGATAGGGAAGAGAGAAGCCATAAACTCTTCAGAAGGAGGAAGGGATTTATAGCTCCCTATAGAAGATTGGAAATAATCCAAGAACTGGTCTTAAATCTCTTTAAGCCTTACTATTCTAGTCCCATTGGCCAGGTGTAGAGAATGAATGTTGTTCCTATTTCTGTTTGCAATGAGGGATTAGGGAAAAAATTTAGTGCTCCTGTCCCCTTCTTAAAGCCATTTAATACGGAAAGCTTGCATGAAAAAGGATTCCTGATCTTTAAGAGCTCTAAACAAATCTTGAATGGCTTCAGACTCTCTATCTTCTAGAGAGTGAGACTGAGGATCAATTCTCAACTGTTCTTGAAGACTGTTGAGATTTACCTGACATATCTCCACTCGAATACTAACTTCTCCTATTTGACCAGAATTGAGGGTTTTGAGGGCTCTTTTGACCAACTTAAGTTTAGATTGTTAGACCCCGTTTTTTTAGTGGGATTTTGAATTATAAAATTGACATTAAATGAGAAATTGATAGTGAATAAATTGTTTTGAATGGTATTGAAATGCAAGAAATGAATAATGAAAGTGTTAGATTTTGGAAAATTGAAAATTTGAAAATTTGAAGATGAATAGTAGCAGAAAGTGAATTTGTAAGCTGAAAACTTTGTGAAATTTTTTGGCTTGATTTACGCAGATTTTGATAAAATGATCTTCATAAAACTTGTAGCTTCTATTGAGAGCATTCTATCGCCATGAAGTATGACATTTTGCGATATCGGGCTTGAAAGTTATGATCTTCCGAAGATAAGGAAATTTTGCTTTGTTTTGAAAAATACTCATAGGGTAAGTTTGTGTGTACTGTGCTTTGAGGCCAATTTCTGTACTGATGTGGTCTGAATTACAGTAAGGGGTCTACATGAAAGTTATAGAGAAATTGCATAGCTTTAAAATGATGTATAATATGTTATTTTTGATTGTGGAAATTGGAAGATGTGAAATTTGAAAATTTGGATATTGTTTAGGTGATTTTTAACAGGGCAGAAACTTTGATTGAAAAATTGACTTAGCTAGAGGTTGAAGTTTCTTTGAAGTTCTTCATGAAAGTTTTAGATTATGTTTTGATTTTTCCATTGATGTAAAGTATGGAAATTTTAGGTTATGAAATCGGAAGTTATGATTTATGGAAGTTGTGTTGCTGTTTTAGGATGGCATTTGCGGCAGTCACTTTGTGTGGACTTTTTGACCTCTTTAGAGGGAGAATTTGTTTTTAAGTCCTTCATGAAAGTTGTAAAGCGTTCTTTTATCTTTCCATCGGTACCAAATTTGAAATTTTTGGAGTTCTGGGTCAAAAGTTATGGATGTTAGAAGTTGGGGATTGGGTCAGTAAGGTGGCGAGCGCTCAGCCCTCGTCCGCTCCTTTGACCGCTTAGCGCTCATCCACTCAGCACTCGTCTGCTCAGCGCTCGACCACTCAGCCCTCGTCCACTCAGCCCTTGTCCTCTCTTTTGACCACTCAGCACTCATCCGCTTAGCGCTCGACCGCTCAGCTGTCGGACCCCGACCCCGAGGCCTGACTGCCCCGGGAGGCGAGTCCATTGGGGGCCCGTTCCCGGGACAAATTCTTAACATAATTCTTAATACTTATTTTCTTGGAGGGCCAACTACTGCCACTTCGCATGCTAGACCCCCTATTTAGGAGCCCATAACTGAATAATAATAAAAATATAAATAAATAAATAAATAATAATAATTATCTGGTACACGGCCCGTGTACGCGTACACGGTCTGGCCGTGTACCAATCGGCTGGAAAAACGGGGCATGGCGTAAATGAGTTACACGGTCCGTGTAAGGGTACACGGTCTGGCCGTGTAACACAATCAACGCGTTACACGGTCCGTGTATCACTACA
>JANKOE010000001.1:5750201-5763452 GCA_026284465.1 Erythroxylum citrifolium | reverse complement strand
AAACATGAAACTTACTTGATTTAGCCTCTTAATCTTCAAAATCTTCCAAGAAAACACCAAACCCTAACTCCACTCAATACCATCGACAATCATCTTTCAAGGGAGGAAAAATCACTTTCTAAGGAGAGTAAGGAAGAACAACCAAGATGACAAGAATCAAACAAAGATGAGAGCTAGACTTTGAATGATCCAAGTTCAACAAGGAGGAGAGTGATACACGAAGAAAAGAGAGAAGAAAAGCTTCAAACAAAACTCCAAGTGCTTGAAACAAATGAATGTCGTGGGTGTGAGAAAGGAGGAAGCTTCTTGAACAATTACTTAGGTTACTTAATAAATACATGGCTATTATGAAGACACATGGCAAGCTCCTATTGATTCTTCTTTTTATAAATCAATTTTAATCTAAATTCCCTTAATTTCACACTTGTCCACTAATTCACATATACCCATATGTTCAATATGCAATACCCTATGCATTCACTTCTATTACCGCTGACCAATCGGTCTGCCGCCCGGCATTTTTCCTAGTCCGGGTTTTAACCTCGAAAAATTCTAGAAAAATTCCTAAAATTCTAAAATATTAGAAAATCATTATTGACACTTTCCAAATAATTTTTCAAGATCAATAACCCATAATTCTCATAATTCTTAATCAATTACAGTTATGACAGTCATACCAATTCAACCGGGAATGTCAATGTATGCATGTACAAATAAATTCATGTGCACAATGTTATCTTTCACAATCCAAATATGCCACATAATATATGAATATGCAATAGCCTTGCTAACCCCTCAGGATCACTCAAAATTCCCATTTTACCCTTCTCGATGGTACCGGGATGTTACATTGAAGGAAGAAAACTTCTCTATGAAGAATACTATTCAAGATTTGGAGAAGAAATTGATGCCAACTTTAGATTAGCTTGGTCAAGTTAGAATGAAATTAGTAAGTACCAAAAAGGGATTGAGAATGTTGAATGGAGGCACAGAAAAACTAGAAAAGTTAATGAAAATTGGTAAAGTTAAAAGGGATCTTCAAGGTATTGGCTATAAGGGTGAGTGCTCTAAAGTGAATGAAGAGAAAAATGATATGTCCATATTTGTCCGAGAAGAAGACACATCGAGAAACAATCGAAGATTTGTACCTACGTTTCATTTTTGTAGAGTTATCAGGCACATAAGGCCAAGATGTTATAAGATGCTACAAATGATGTTTCAAAGAGGTTAAAATCGAAAATCTAAAAACTCTCCATTAAATTTCCAGCAGCAACCCATATTACTGAAGCACTCTTGGGTTAGAAAGGGTCAAGTACAAGCATAAAAATATAGTAAAGAACAAATACGAAATTGTACAGATTGACAGTTAGTTACTGCTTTTGAAGAAACTGTTCAGACAAAGGATAAGTCAGTTACTTCAGAAGAAGAAACCGATGACCGAGATAATGTGACGAGAAATAAACTCAGGTTTGAAATTCTTCGAGGGGCACAGGTACTGTGTACTTTACATTTTTGAAGTATTTTTTTGTATTGTTAAAAAAATAAAACAAAAAAAAAGATTTGTCTTCTTTAGTTCTTTAGTTTTTTGTTGCCATTGTTGTCTCATCTTTTTAGTATTTTACATTGTGACTTCTAT
This sequence comes from Erythroxylum citrifolium, assembly GCA_026284465.1. Taxonomy (NCBI): domain Eukaryota; kingdom Viridiplantae; phylum Streptophyta; class Magnoliopsida; order Malpighiales; family Erythroxylaceae; genus Erythroxylum; species Erythroxylum citrifolium. The sequence goes on along the minus strand of JANKOE010000001.1, from coordinate 5,761,816 downwards.
TTGGCTCCAAGAAAGACTCTTCAGCTCTCTCATCAGTGTGGGTCTCTCTCTCTCTCACTACACTAGCAATACTCATCTTTAATTGCTTGGGTTTATGAATTTGATCAGTCTTATTAAGATGGAATTGAAGTAAGTAATGATATGTTAGCATATATAGGTGGTAAATTGTCATCTTGGCATGTTTATAATTCTTCCGCTGAACCCTAGTACTTATTTTTATGTTTCTTTATTCGCTGAGATTGATTGTGTTGAAGGTATTCTTAGTTTTGACAATTTTTTATCCTAAGGGGGAGACATCAGATTGTTTATGGTGAATGTTCCATTTAGGGGGAGATTTCAAGGTATGTGTGTGACTATTCGTCTTGCTTTTTGGCATCTTTTTGTCCTAATGGAGAGAAATTTGGATGATTGAATAATTGTGATGTTCTTTGGAACTTGATATTTGATTAAGGGGGAGTTCTTTTTTCATCTCATGTGAATTGTGCATTTGATATTTATATGTCCAATTATCTCCTTTAGGGGAAGTTTCAAATATGTGACAAATAATGCCAAAAAGGGGGAGATTGTTAAGATATATGTTATATATTTTATTATTTAATTTTGGCATTATTAGATAATTAGACTTATAAGATAATGTAGCTTCATTTACATTGAATTTAATTGGGTGATGATAGCTGGACCATGGCTTGGTATGATTAAACAACAATTCTGATTTGACTTGGATTCAAATTGATGTGGTTGCTACACTTATAGTTGTGAAAGAATTCTACACAAAATAAAAGTCTATTATTATTACGTTGGTGAGAGTCATTGTGTACTGTTGGATGGTGTGGATAAAAGATAAGGGAAATTTGTTTTGCGTGGATTTTGGTGGATAGCAGAATAAGGGATATTGTGTTGCGTGTGGGTCAAGGGCTTTTGGTGTATCTTACGTGGGGGTCTTGCAATTAAATATGCAGTGGGCGTTAAAGTGAATAGTGTGTGTGAGAGTATTATATATGGGTAGCATAACGAAGGTGAGAGCGTTAATTATTATTGAAAAACACAGCTATATGTGTGCATGTCTTTGGGGTTGCAATACACTGTGGGTTATTTTTTTTGTTAGTTGGAGAGTGGCTCTTTATGAACCTCGTATGTGTGTTGGACAAAACAATGCAGTGGGCATTAATTGAAGATCGAAAAAACACAATTGTAGTGTGAGTGTTTTTTTATTTTGGGGGAAACACCATGGGTTAGTTAATTGAATTCTTAAAAGACATAAATATGGTGGTGTGCGTGCGTTGCTGCAGTGGTTGCTAGAATTTGTTAAAAGGTGTGGCCGAGTGCAGAAAAGTTAGGGATAGCAATGATTATTAATTGATTTCCTTATAGGCTGCGTATATCTTGGTTGATGAATGTGTTATCAGTGCAATTGTGGCTTCGTGTTGGTGTTTATGTGAATTAGCTTATTGTTGTTGCGATGACTTTCAGATTTATTTCAGTTGAGCTGAACCTTTCGGAAAGTTGTTCTTCTCTTTTATCTCAGGTGTATTATTGTTTTGTTCTTGATTGATTGATCACTTGAGTTGTTTATTTCGTATCTTTATTATCAAATACTATTGAGAAAATTCTCTATTGAGGTTAACACGAGTTAGTCGTGTTATTGGGTGTGAAATTCTTTCACAGGAAGGGAGGTTAAGAGATAGTGTCAAGGGTTAAGTGGTGTCGGCTCAGTAAAGCCTTGGGTAAATCTATTGTACTTTCATGAAAGTATTAAGCCGGGTAAGGGCTTCGCAGACGTAGACAAGGTGTGCCGAACTACGTTACCAAATTTCTAGTGCTTTTTATTATTTCGTTTTTAATTGTTTTGTTTTCATTTGTGCTAGAGACGTACATGGTAAAATTGAAAAGTTTATGAAACTACTACCCTCTATAGTTTTTCAGATATGAAAACAGAGAATAAGGCTTAAAGTTGAAAAGAAATAAATGTAAGGCATATATAACATTACATAGTCTCAAGCATAAGTAAAAGGATATATATAGTAGTATTTATGTAAAGGGATATTAGATGAACACATAAGTAATTGTTGTGATGTAAACCACTACTGTATAAGTTAACTTCTTTAAAATAGCATATTATAACTTAACTTAATTATAGTGAACTTCAAATTGAATATTGAATAAATGGAATGCTTTAGTATGACAATTATGTTTATGTTAAACTGTAAAAAGAAAACATTTAAATTACAAAACTTCATTTACTTCAAGCATACTTCAAATCCTTTGTTTCATCTTAGTGTTCATGAATTTGCATAGGGTGACTATTTAAGTCACTAGCCATGCACGGGACCCAAGTCACCCCCATGACTACACATACAGGGGTGACTAGTGACTAGCATTTAACTTATAAGGGGTTCTGTCATCGTGCACCCCTATAAGTAAGGGGTTCTGTCACTTAACTCTACGTGGGTCTCACTATAACAGTAGCTATACAACAACAATTACTAGAAGGAACAAAGACCCATTTCGAAATTTTGGTACTTTTCCAGTGACGAAGTAAATAAGGATGTTGGTGCAGTGAGACGAATAGGAAGGCAAAAACTTTGAGGAAGGAATCTAATCAGTCCCAAATAAAGTTGTAAAAGATGGAGACTTTGTTGGAACGATTATTCTTTTCTTTCCTATTCTTACAAGATGAAGTATACTACCGATTGATCAAACAAAAGAAGAACGGAGAATTCTTACACCAATTCCACATTAAAACTCAAAGCTAAAGGAAAGAGCTTGAATGCAAAAGGAAAGAGCTTTTGTCGAGGACTATAGTGGAGGATTGAGAGATGTGGTTTAACAATGCGAAAGGGAAGGCCACTACCTACTGCTGCTGATGATCAATATCATTACAAAAATCACAGAGGCATAGGAGAAACAACCACCCAAAAGGCGGATTCAAACAAAAGCAAAAAGAATGATCACAGACACAAGCTTTAAAGATAAGAAGTTACCTGTGACAAATGCCAAAGTGGGATTTCAGTTCTTGGGAGACATCTAAGCAAATATGACTAAAATCGAGCATAACGAGAAGGCAGGAAGCAAAATGCAAGGGGAGAGGAGGCATCGATTGCGACTTGGCTTAGGCGAGAGCGAAGCCTAGATAGTTGGCTTAGGCGAGAGTAAAGTCGAGAGGTTTGGTTTTATTAAAACATTATGGAACAGCACAGGAACATAGATCACGGAATAGCTGATCAGATGTCGTGGTGGTGACCCATTAAACAAGCTGACAATGTTTTGACAATAGTATTATATTCACTTAGATAGCAATCTTTCCTTCCAACTAGCCATATTGTTTTCGGCCAGCTAAGCAGCAGATAAGCCTATTGTTCACAGTATACATCCTGTATACTAATGGACGAGTGGAATTCTTCGTACAAGGCGTTGCCCATTTCGGCATTCCCGGTACAGACGAAACATTTGTGCTGTTAAACTCGGTCTCGTTTCAACTCCTTCTGTTATAAATGAAATTCTATGTGGCTTACGATATTCTAATCCTGTTATTTAATTTCATCGACGCATTTTACAATAAACAGAATAGAAGATCAGCTCCTCCCGTTATATATGAAATTTTCTGTGCCGTTTATGATGTTTCAATCCTATATCATTTAATTTCATCCACACATGAAATAGGGGACCAACTCCTCCCCACTACAGATGAAATTCTCCGTGTCATTTATAATGTTTTAACTTTGTGTCATTTGATTTTATCCACACGAAATAAAGGATCGAGTCCCTTCTCGCTAAGGGGTTGGCCTAAAAGGTTTCAATTAACCAAGTATATGTTTTCAAATCTGAAGCACTCTATGTATCATGATGTAAAGATATCGTATGGTTAAAAAGTTAAGTTAGTAGTTTTTGCAATTTGAGCTTATGATTGGTTCATTAAATAATTTAAAATTATATGTATTTGAGAGTTTATTTAAAATATATTTTAAAAATAGAAATTTATTACTTTATTAACATCAATTAAAATCTCCTAATTTCAACACAAGTTATGAAAAACATTTCCAAGACTTGAGAACAAAAATTGTTGGTAAAGTTTCTGTTTTCCAAAAGAAAAAGAAACTGGCACGTGCTTAACCAAAACATAAAACGGAATGTATTTGTACAAATTAAGCAGCTATTGCCTTGGATAGATTAATTAATGATTATTACATACATCTAGGAATGGCACTTATATACGGCTCGGTTCTAACTAAGCTCATTTTCTTGATCAGATTTTGGGTCAAATTCGGCCTAATATTTTATAAAAATTTTGACCTAAACTCAGCCTGGCCTGTGGCATTAGGTTTAGGTCTTGCCTCTCTCTCTCTCTCTACGAGTGGAAGTGTTGGTCTTTTCGTTCATGTGCAAGGTAAGGTTTAGGTATTATTTCTACGTTGATCTCTCTTAGATTTTCGTTTCAGCTTCATGGATTCAGGGTTACAAAGGCTCTCTATTCGGGAGAAAGAAGACAGCGAGTTCATTGTTTCTCCAGAGGATGTTCAGACGGAAGACTTTATTGCGGTTCTTAGGGACGTACGAGGTAGGTTTGTGACTGCTATTACAGGTTTTTTCCTTGCCCTGTTTAACCCAGTTCTTGCCAAAATTATGTCTATAAGAGAAGTTCTTTCTTGGCTAAAAGACCAACAGCTTGCCAAAATCATTGTGGAGTCGGATTGTTTGGCAGCTGTCCAATCAATATTAGCTCCTTCACCAAATCGGTCTGAGATTAGAATTTTGACCCTTGATTATTTATCATTCAAGCAACATTTCCTTCACTTGTCCTTTCAATGGACGCGTAGGATTGCCAATAAGGCGGCTCATGCTTTAATCAGGGTAGCCTTATTACATGCAAACCCACATAACTGGACTGATTGTCCTTCTTGTTTAGACTCCATTTTAAATTCAGATTGTTCGGCTTCTGTTATTGTTGAGGGGGAAAGGTTATTAGGTTCTGGGTGTATGGGATAAGTCTGGTGGCTTGGGTTAGTTTTCTTTGCCTTCCCTGCCTTTGTCTGTATTTTGCGCTAATGTTGATTTTATTCAAAAAAAAAAAAACTTGGCCTAGCCTAGCCCGACAAGTTGTAGCCTTATTTATCTAAACTAGCATCGTTTTGTGTTAGAAGAAACGATGTCTTTTCATATTTTTCTATGGTTTTATTTGAACTCAACTAATTTTATAGAGCAAAAGGGAATCATAAAAATGGTGATATGTTATTTTATTATTGTTAATTAATTATTTTTTAATTTTGGTTCATAAATATTTTTTTAATTTTTTATAAAATAACAAGTATAATTGTAAAGACAATGATATTTTTAATGATTTTTCCTTTTTTATTTATTAACGGTCAAAATGTAATCCATATTTAAAATAATTTTTATTTTAAAATAGTGGGTATAATGAAATAAAGCAAAAAATATAAGGATTTAATGTATTTTAGTCAACAAAAGACTAAAAGGATATTTTTGTCTAAAAAATGCAACATGTATAGTTGCGGTGATGTCATCGTAATACATGGGTAAAAAAGTCTTTTTAAATTCTAAGCTCTTATGACTGGTAATTAAATGAGGTAATAAGTTCATTTTTAAAATAGAGGGGGACATAGCGTAGTAAGGGATAAACACAAGGGAGTTAAATGTATTTTATCTAATCTAATATTAACTAATTTCTATTTTAAAGAATTAATATTCTAGGAACATAATATGCTACAAATAATAAATTAAATTAAATTAATTATTAGTTCAGAAGTTAATGGGATGCTCATTGCCAAAATTTTTAATTATGCCCACCTATACTTTGTTTTTAATGTGGATATCAACTCCTTCTCGATTCCCAAAGGTCTGTCTAAGGAGACAATTAGATTGATATCTTCGCTTAAAGAGGAACCTGATTGGATGCTTGAATTTAGATTGAATGCTTTGGAGAGATTCATGAGCATGAAGGAGCCTATATGGTCTGATAACCAGTACCCACTAGTTGATTTTCAAGATATTTGCTATTATTCTGCTCCCAAAAAGAAGCCTGCTTTGAACAATTTCGATGAGGCTGATCCAATGCTCCATAAGTACTTTGATAAACAGGGTGTTCCTTTGAATGATCGTAATAGATCAGCCAATGTCGTAGTTGAGGCTGTTCTAGACAGTGTGTCCACAGCCACTACACATCTGTCTTAAACGTTAATAATGCAAATCGTGTTTTGCATCCTAAGTATACATGCTTGTGGATCAGAAGCAATTAATAACTTTGGTCTTTGTATCCAGTGTAAGAAGAATTTTGAGTATGTTCTTATATCAATGAGATTCTTATATCAATGAGATTCTTCTACCACTTTATCCGATCATCTTGGCCCTCTTATTATTGTTTTCTTTTCTGATTTTGTTCATTTACTTGCATCTTTTGGTCTGTATTCTCCGGTGGTATATTTTACAGCCTGTAGTCTGATGTGATGAGTTAAGATGCCAGTTCCAATGTTACTTTGTAAAGAGTAGAGATATGGTTACACTTTCTATTTGGTATCTATGTTTAGCAAGTACATTGACTGCCAATTGTTAAATTGGTAAAATAATTTACTAACTTATATAAAAATGCCCAGAACATACAAAATTCATCACAAATTATGTAAATTGCCACATGCTACCTCCATCATTACTGATTGAATAAATGCTTGAATTTTGTATTGATTGCAGGTTTTGTCGACATTGATGATCCATATGAACCCCCTCTGAATTGTGAGGCATGCAACCAATTGAACTCTGCCCTTATTGCAGAGTACTATAGTTGCAGTATTGTCATAATTTGGAAGGGCTCGAAGAGAATGCCTGCTAATCTCCTCCATATTTTCCCTGTGATTTTGAGCTGAAGTTGTTATTTCTCATTCTATGTAGATAGAATTGCAATAGCGAGATGGAGTGTGCTCCACACCTGCAGACATGGCAAGGCAAGTGGTGTCTTACTCGGAGGAGAGGATTTCTGCATGATCACTAATTAACCTTGCCATACTCTTGTCATTCCCTAAGAATAGAAATTTCTGCCCAAAACTTACAAACCTAGCTAGTCAATCCTAGTTACGTTATAATTTTTATTGTAATCTCAGTATTCATAATTTATAAATCGGTCTTTGTATTTATTATTGTCTATAAGAATTATTAAAGTTGTAGTTAAAATTTTATATACGAAGAAATTATTTATGTTGGTATAATTTAATCATATTTTACTTTTTATATACAATGTTTCAAATTATCAAATTATTTTAATATTTTTCTATAATAAATTAACCACAAAAAATCTAAATATTATATACAATAATTTTGATTAAATTGTTACAAATAATTATAATTAAAATGATATAATATTTCGTCAAAATATATATTAAAATTTTGATTATATTTTATAAAAATAGCTAAAAATATTTGGCTACATTTTCAAAAACGTAGGTAAAACTTTTTAATTACGTTTTAATAAACTTAGCTAAAAATAATTAGTTATGTTTTTAGAAATGTAGCTAAAAACTTTTGGCTACATTTGTGAAATAATTTTTTGTTACAAAAACTAAACATAGCCAAAAGGTATTGGTGCTGATTTCACAAAATGTCATAAATAATTTTTTTATTATGAAAATAAAGTAAAGGAAAAAATTATTAGCAACAATTGGTAAAAAATGTCGCATATAGTTTTCAGTTAAGAACATTTGATGACGAATATGTATCGTCGCTAATGATTATTAGCGACGATTTTGGGACTTTTAGCGATAATTTTTTTGTAGCCAAATGTAGTTTTTTGTTGAAGTGTAAAGGAGAATTCTCTATAAATTTTGTTTGAAGTATTTGATATCGTTTTGCTGACTCAAATGCACCTACACATTAGTATAAAGGACTTTTATCTATACAAGGATCAAACTGATACGTGTTTAAATGTTGATTTATTTAATATACTATACTTAGTGATTAATGCCTTATAAATCCTTAGGATACTCACTTTAGCTCATATTTCATCTTAGGTATATTTCAAAAGCGAAGGAGCTAAAGTGACTCGAAAGTATGTCCATTGAAGCCATCTTCTCTATTTCCATATTCTATTGATTCATGGAGCATGAAGAAGAAGAGGATTAAAAGCAAGAGAAGACAATTGAATGCCAAGAAAGATGAGACATATGCTGGAAATACAAAGAAGAAGAAGATTAGAGCAAGAAGAAGACAAGAACATGAAAAGAAATGAATAATGAACCATTAAAATATCTTATGGCCATGCTGGAAAAGTTGCACAGCTGTGAGTGTGTCTGTCACGACTGTGCAACAAGATGCATGGGCATGAGTTATTCCTATCGCCCATGCAAGGTGGTGATTAAACCGAAGATGATGCTATGACATGCATGCTTCTCACCATGTATTTCTCACCAAGCTCTTGACAGCCCATCTATGAATTCGGTGATTCCAAGCTTCTCACCTTCACATTCGGTGACTCCAAGCTTCACCAACCAGCTGCCTCCCATGCACTTGCCATGCTCTCACGTGACAGCTCCCAAATATGCCATGATTCTCATTTAGCCGACTACTTCTCATGCCAGTCCCATGCATGCTTCGGTGATGCCAGCTGCCTTCTCCCATGCTTCTCACGTTGCCAGCCAGCTGCCTTCTTTGTAACCCAGCTAGCATGTTTCTAATGGCTGTGAGAAGCAAGTCACGGCTGTGACTTGTTAAGGCACACATGTGAGAGGCCACTCATGAGCGTGAGAAGGATAGGTGTTGTTTGCTTGTTTAAACGACACTTTGTTTAAACTTAAAAAACTACTACATAAGGAAAGGGGGTGACAGCAAGAAAGGGAAAATTTGGGACATAAACTAGCTGACATTTTTCTCTCATTTTTTCTTTGGTTTTTCTTCGGTCTTTAACACCCACAGTGGCGATGGAGAGGATGGCTGACGATGAGAGAAAGATGGAGATGGAAGGATAACTTTTCGACGCTGGTTCAACGGCGATATCAAAGCCAAGTCACGGTTAAGCTATTTCATTCGTTTAATGTTGTAATCTCTTTTTGGATTTTGTTGTTTACGTTGATTGAGTTGGGTTTTGGATAAATGATCTTAATACGTTATTTTGATTGTTCTATTACAAACCTATTGTATAATATTGAATGTAATTCGTAATTGTTACTTTTGATGTTTGTTAGTAGCATCTAATGATAGTGAATCATTAGGAACAACATAACTTAGGTTAGATAACTCGAATGTGTGAGGTTACTAATGCTGCTGTCAAATTGAATCTAGATATCGTATCCTAGGTTATTTAGTAGTTAGGTTTAATTAACGATTATATTTTAATTAAACACAACCTAAGTAAAAACCAAGATTAGTAGAGTATTCTATTAGTCTCAGATCAATAGTTTGAAGAGAGGTGTAAAGACGTTAGGATGATGGAATACGCTTGATCGTGTTTAGGCTGAGATTGACCATAAAATCGGACTTTACTCATACTCAGCACTTTAATCATTTTCGATTGCTTGTTTTAATTTACTTTCAATAGTTTACTCTTATTTTATTTTCTAAATTTCTAAAAATTCAAAACCCCCATTTTATATTGTCCTTGCATCAGTTAATTCCATTATAGAAATTAACCGAACATTTCCTGTGGATTTGATCCCGACTCACCATAATTACAAATTTTAGTATGTAGAGTCAGGTAAATTTTACAATGCACACGACACGCGCTATCAAATTTTGACGCCGTTGTTGGAAAATGTGGTAGTTTAATTTTTGTATTTGATTTTAGTTGGTGTTTGTGAATATATTTGTTTCTTTTTGATTATTTGTTAAAATTTAAAAGTTTATGAGTGTTGTTGTATGGTGGTTATGAGATCTCCTTGTATAGAAATTAAGCAACTTGATCCGGATATCGAGAGAACATTACAGAGATTGCGTAGAGAAGCAAAACCAACTTTGGTAGAAGAATCTAAATTGAAATCCGAAAAGACGATGAAAAATCTGAAAATTTTGAGGGAGTTGGCTGTACCCGATTTAACTTAAAGACCATTATGCATAACATTTCTGAATTTTCCTGAATATGTTACCTTTGAGTTAAAATCTTGATTAATCCATTTATTGCCTAACTTTCATGGTCTTGTAGGTAAGGATGCACATAAGTGTCTTAAGGAGTTCGATGTGGTATGTTTGAGCATGAAGCCTCACAGGGTAACTGACGAGCAAATCATTTTGAGGGCCTTCCTATTCTCACTTAAGAATGTAGCAAAGGATTGGCTATTTGACTTACCAACTGGAATTGTAAATACATAGCTAAAGATGAAGAGGCTATTCTTGGAGAAATATTTCCCAGCCTCAAAGATAGCAAGTACTCAGAAGGAGATATGTGCTATCAAACAACATAACGGAGAATCTCTTTACAAGTACTGGGAGCGGTTCAAGAAGTTATGTGCCAGTTGTTTGCACCACAACATACCAGAGCAATTTCTCATCTAATATTTTTATGAAGGACTGCTACTGATGGAGAGGAGTTTGGTTAATGCAGCGAGTGGTGGAGAACTTTGCGAGAACACTCCTATTGAAACTAGGATCTTACTTGAGCGGATGGCCGCGAACACACAACAATTCAGCACTCGCAATGATGTTCGACGAGTAAATGAGGTAAGTAATTCATCCATCGATTATCGTTTAGATGAACTAACATCTTTTGTGAGACAAAATGCAGTTGGACAGGCACAAGTGAAAGTGTGCAGGATATGTTCAAACACAAGCCATCTAACTGATCAGTGCCCGACATTACAAGAAGGAAATATGGAGTACACGAATGTTGCAGGAGGGAAATTCCCGACTTTAGTTATGGAGGGAACAGATAACATAATTACTTCCAAAATCATCATAAGGAACACAAGGATTTCAACCAAGGTCGCAAGGAACACAAGGAGCTTCCTCGTCTAATTCACATACATCTCTAGACAAGTTTATTAAGAACTTTAATGCTAACAATCTTCAGCTTAATCAGACTGTGTAACAGCTTAGTCAGAATGTGCCGCAACTTCAACAAAGTATGATGCAGTTTAATCACAATGTACAACAATCCCAACAAAAAAAAAATCAAGTGTATAGAATTTGGAAAACCAAATGGGTCAAATGGCAGTGAGGATAAATCGTATCAAGTCGCAAATTGGAGAAAAGCTACCATCCCAACCCGAGGTGAACCTGAAGAATGTCAGCTCTATAACACTAAGGAGTGACAAGGAGATTGAGGGACCCAAGAGAACCCCACCAAGGATTGCTACCGAGGAAGAGATCGAGAAGGAATTAGGAAAGGAAGAAAATCTGTCATCGAGTATGAAGATAAATTTCAAAAGTTCCAATATTATTAAAACTAACTCCCCACCTTTTCCTAGTAGATTAACAAGTATGAAGATAAATTTCAAAAGTCCCAATATTAATAAAACTAACTCTCCACCTTTTCCTAGTAGATTAATAAGACCAAACAAGGAGGAGAAGAACAAAGAGATATTGGAGAATTTCTGAAAAGTGGAAGTCAATATGCCACTGCTCGAGGCCATCAAGAAAGTACTAAGGTACGCCAAATTCCTCAAAGAACTATGCATACGTAAGAGGAA
>JANKOE010000001.1:5737374-5748521 GCA_026284465.1 Erythroxylum citrifolium | reverse complement strand
GTTATTAAATATTACAATAATTGTTGCCCATAAGATGAGCAAGATTTTCTGAGCTCACAAATGGAGATTTATATAAATACTTCTGGTGATTTTAGGATGCCAATTGCTATTAGTCAAAGAGAAAAACTTAATTCAGGTATATATTTTTCACTTATTACTTGTTGAAAAATAATCATCATTTTATTTTATTTATAATGCTACTTTTATTGTCTGATATTTGCTTAGTGGGACCAATTCAGAAGTGGTGTTCCATAATTGCAAAGGTTTGCAATTCAAATTCTAAGCCAATGTATGAGTGCAACTAGGTGTGAAAGGAATTAAAGCACATTTGAATTCATCAATTTCAAGAAAATGAATTGATTGGAGCACAAAAGATTGAATGATTAGATCTTTTTTTGATATAATTTAAAGCTTCAGGACAAATATATTATTATCATTATTGAGTTGGATATAATTTCTTGAAATTTTAATAATTTAATTTTATTATTTACTAGGACTTTTAATAGAATAAGTAATTTTGTAGATCCAATTTGCCTTGATCATATCAATCTTCTGGCATATTGGGTTTATGAGAAACCGAGTTTAATAAATGAGAGTAACTTGGAAAATAATATTGAGTAGGAAAGTATCGACATGTCATTTGGTGCAATGAATTTGAATGATAGTGATGATGAAGCTTCTCTTAATGATGAGAATTTTATACCAGATAAGGATTAGGGTCAATGCGAATTTAGCGGGTATCAGATTAAATGAAGTTTTAGGTTTTCATTTCTCCTCTTCTTTCAATTTCACTTATATTTAATGTACACATTAAATTATATATATGCAATATATATATATAATTGTAAATATTTTTATTTCAGGTTTCACTTCTAGTTTGATGTTTCCTCGGCATAAACTTTTGTTACAAATTGTAATTGTTAGAGAGTCATGTTTATTTATTATTTATTATTTGATATTTTGATGTAATTATTATTTATTATATTATAAGATTGTAATATTTTAAACACTTTGTATTGTTCTTAATTTGATTTTTGTATGATGATTAAATGATATTTTCATATTAATTGTGGTTATTATTTATATTTAAAATATGTGACAATAATACAAATAAAAATAAATAATTTTTGTTATTTTAAATTTCTATTATTATAATTTGTGGAGATATAGTTAATGTAAAATTATGAACTATACAATATAATATATTGAAGGACTATTTTACAATTTAAAAAAATTCAGTGACTATTTTATAATTAAAAATTATCCAAAATGGTACCCAGTATTAATTGGTATCGGTACATTATCATATCAAAACAAAATCTGGTATCGGTATAGTATTCATAACATTAAATCGGTTTTTTACACAATTTTATTTGAAAATAAATAATGTTATATAATAAATCTTAAAATAATAATATACATGTGAATCAAAAATTTATTTTTATAATAAATTTATTTCTTACATCCACATGCACTTATTATGTGCATAGATGAAATTTTTAGTTTTTAAAATTTATTCGTATGAACTATTTCAAAATCGAAACTAGTAAATACTAATGAGGGATTCCTGGTAAGGGAAATATGAATGTACACCTAAATTTTATCAATAAACATGCTGTCTACCGCATAAATAATGCAATGACATGAGAGATTCATTGGAATGTGAGGTATGGCTGTAGGAGCTTCCTCAAATTCATTTATGAGCCCTAGGGTTGTGAGAGAGGCATGGGAACGACATCGTCATTGTGTCCCAGAAGCCATTCAAGCGGTCATTGCAGCTGCCACTGAATTTAATACCACAGTTTTTGGTAACATTTTTCGGAGGAAACGACACCTATTGGCGAGATTATAGGGAATTCAAAATTATTTGAACTTCAAAATTATTTGAACAACCAACACTCAAATTTTTTGGTGGCTCTTGAGGAACAACTCTCAGTGGAGTACTGTCATGTTCTATGTCAAGAGGAACTACTCTGGTTCCAAAAGTCCCGAGTGCAATGGATCTAGGCGGGAGACAAAGCTACTAAATTTTTCCACGCTACTACCCTCTCCCTACGAAAGAGAAATCGCATTGAACGACTGCGACTTCAATCAAGTGTATGGACTTCCAAAAGGCATGCTATCGAACAAGAGGTTCTCTCTTTCTTTAAGGAGCTTTTTTGTACCACTGTGAGTCGACATCCGACTCAGTCCCAGGGTGTTCATGGTGCTTTATCCGCAGAGGCTTGTACCGGGCTACTCAAACCAGTTGATCCGGTGGAGGTTCTATTGGCAGTCAAATCAATGAAACTGTATAAAAGCCCTAGACTAGATGGTCTCCAGCCTCTCTTTTACCAAACCTTCTGGCCGGATGTGGGGGTGTCGATTGTCCGCATGGTCCAACGCGCATTTGCTAGTGGAGAGGTGCCTTCCAACATCTCTGATGCTCTCCTTGTCCTTATCCCCAAAGAGGACAATCGGGTATCAATTACCTATTACCAACCGATCAACTTGTGCAACGTTATATATAAAATCCTAACGAAAGTGATAGTCAATCGGATCCGTCCTTTTCTTGCTGAATTGATTAATCCTATTCAAGCGGCGTTTATTCCTGGGTGTAAGGTTGCAGATAACATCCTCATAGCTCAGGAGGTCGTTCATGTGATAAAACAGTTACGGAAGGGGGCTATGGCAGTTAAGATCGACTTGGCCAAAGCGTATGACCAAGTTGATTAGGATTTTCTTCACCAGGTGCTATTGGATTTTGGCTTCCCCCAACATTTTATCAAGCTGATTTTGAACTGTGTCACTAGCTCAAATTTTTCTATTGTTTGGAATGGTCAGTGATTAGAGGCGTTTAAGCCTAAACGAGGGCTTCGTCAAGGCGATCCACTATTGTCGTATCTGTTTGTTTTATGCATGGAGACCCTTTCCTGGAGGATCGCCAAGAAAGTTGATGACGGCCACTAGAAACCTATTGATACTTTTGTTCATGGGCCTTCCATTTCTCACCTCCTCTTCACTAATGACGTCCTTCTTTGCCCATGCCTCCCGAAGACAAGCCAGAGTGACGAGTCTTACTATGGACAAGTTTTGTCAAGCTTTCGGGATGCAAATCAATCCTACCAAGGCTAAGGCTTTTATCCCCAACCAAGTTAACCGCAGGTTGAGGGATCAGATCACTTCTATTTTGGATCTCCCTTCCTCTCACCGGTTGGATACATACCTTAGTATACCATTATGTACTCGGCAATTGACCAAGGCTGCTTATGCTGGCATTCTCGACAAGATTTCCTGTCGCTTGGCCGGTTGGAAGATCAAGCTCTTGAACAAAGCTGGCAGAGCTACTCTGATCCAAGATACCATCACATCTATTCCTATTTATGCTATACAATCCACTTGGCTTCTCCGGGCCATCTGCGATGATATTGACAAAGCAACAAGAGGCTTTCTTTGGGGTCGGTACACTACTCTCAAAGGGGTACACCTTCTGTCTTGGCATACGGTTACTACTCCGAAAAACTATAGAGGCTTAGGTGTGCAGGAAGCTAGATATTCCAATGCCACTCTCCTCGGCAAGATGTGCTGGGACATATGTATGGCACGCAACAGCCTTTGGGTGCAGGTCCTCTAGTCTCGCTATATGACTGGCCAGGACGTCATGGCTTCTTATCCTCCTTCGTCGGCTTCTGTGACCTAGAAGGGCCTCATGAAGGCTCTGACTCTCCTGAAAGACGGTTTGGCTGGAAGATCGGCGATGGGGCTAGCATAAATTTCTGGCATGATAGATGGCTATTTGATGGCCACCTTGCTTCCGTAGTCAAACAAGTCCCAGCTCATCTCGCAGCTCTCCGAGTGGTTGATCTCTTGTCCCCATTGTCAGGGTGAAATTTGTCTCCTATCGAGGGCATTGTTCCCTCAGACTATTGTAATCGCATATTGGCAATACCCCGGCTGCTCTCCAACCAAGGACCTGACCACCTTATCTGGTATGGTAGCAATAAGGGTGTGTATACAGCTTGGGGAGGTTACGACTTTATCACAACTGTACCATTCTTGGATGGCCCAACAGGATGGAAACGGATTTGGTCACTCCAAACTGCTTAAAAACATAAAGTCTTCTTGTGACTAGCAGCCTGAAATCGACTCCTCACAAATGAAGTATGGTACGAACGAGGCTTATGTCCATCCCCATTATGTGGGCGGTGTGGAGCCCATCAGGAAACTGTGCTCCACTTACTTAGGGACTACACCTATGCCAAGTGTGTATGGGACAACGCTTGCGTTTCCTACCACGATGACTTCTTCCGAGAGCAACTGACGTACAAGTGGCTATTCCATAATTGTGTCCCATATGACAGGGATGTGCACCGCTCATAGCGCTTTATCAACACTTGCTGGATCATTTGGCGATCCAGAAATAAATTCGTTATTGAGGGCGAACAAACCTTATGTCTGAATCAACTTCGCCAAATCCATTTGCTAGTTAGAGACTCAGTGGCTTCTTTTGATGTTCAGACCCGCGGGATGCCCCAATCCCAGGCCCCGACTTTGGTTTCTTGGGCCCCTCCTGCTAACTGGTTGAAGCTTAACGTCGATGGAAGTGTCATTACTAGTTCTGGCCAAGCGGCTATTGGTGGGTTGCTTAGGATAGTCATGGTAAATGGGTGGTGGGTTTCTCCAGCTTTGTTGCGATCACCACTATATCTTGATAGCGGAACTCATGGCTCTCAGATTCGGTCTCGCCTTTGCACGGGACTTTCAGTGTGATGGCCTAGTGGTGGAGTCTGACTCCTTGGAAGTGCTACGCTGCTTAGCCAGCCAGCCATCCCCCCTGGATGTCCTACCCTTTCACCCCCTTGCCAGCCTGATATCTAATATACGATCCCACCTCGGTGCCCTACAAAGATATACTCTCGCCCATGTTTTTCGCGAAAGAAACCAATGCGTTGATTTTTTAGCTCGTTTGGGCTCGAGTACGATCCACGACGAGTGCGTGTGGCCTAATCCCCCAACTAGCATGCTCTATCTATTGCATGCGGATGCTCAGGGAATTGCTTTTATTCGTACTGAACGTTTGATTATCGCTTCCTATGTACCAAAAAAGATAGGGACTACAAATGCTTTAGTGAAATTAAGTACATACCATTCTATTGCCAAGGTCTAAAGTTTCAATTCGAATGCAAAAAACATTTTAACTTTGATTTTGAGCTTAAACTCAAATTTTAATATAATTAAGTTTAGATTAAATTGTTAATTTTAAATTATTTGATAAAAATTCAATTAATTTCTTGTAACTAATTGAATTTAATTCAAAATATTAAATTCAAATTCAAAATTAAACCTAGTTCATTATTTTTGGAATTCATCATAATCAATTTAAAATAATTTGTCACCTCTATTTCATGCATCCAACCACAAGACAAACATCCGGTAGGTCTGCCTCAATCTGCGAGCAAATCAGTTGCTCTTAGAGTATATGAATCTATATAGGGTTAATTTCTAGAAAAGGCTAAACTTTTGTCAATTTTTTAATTATAACTCGAACTTTAAACAGTAATAATGAAATGTTTAAGGTTTCAATTTTCTTTAATTCTAGCCTAAATTTTAAAAAGTGGGCAATAAAATGCTTAAACTATTCAATTTATTTAATTTTAGCCCGATTTTATCTATTATTCTCCTAATACTTTTAGCCTTTTATTTTCTGTTTGTGCTTCTGACACCTCAAACCACTTCCGCATTACAGTATACTGTACCAGTAAGCTTATCGTTTTTAGTTTGTTTTCTTGATGTCCTTAGTATAAGGGCATCGGGACTAGATAATATGAAAATCGAAGGGTGAGAACATCAAAAGAACATACTGAAAACGAAGAAAAAATTGAAATGAAAACATAAGGTTGTCGGGCTTGCGTAATTTGATTTAGGTCATTTTTAAACAAAACGTCGTTTCATTAATCTTTATTTGTTGTTTTAATTTTGGATGACGCGTATTAATAGTTAAAGTTTCTGAAATACGTGACAAGCTATGTCAGCATAGTTAACGAAAATACTAACGTCAGGCTAGAATTAAAAAAAAATTGAAAGTTTGAGCATTTTATTGCTACTTTTTAAAATTTGGTTAGAATTGAAAAAAATTGAAAAATTGAAAAATTGAACATTTTACTGCTACTTTTTAAAGTTTAAGCTATAATTGAATATTTGATAAAAATTTGGACATTTTTTATAATTAACCCCTTTATATATTAACTTCTTTTTTCCCACGGAACACAAAATAGTTAGCAAATGGAGTTTAATATTTTTTTTTTCCATGTTTAGAGGGTTACGTATAAACTTTAGTTTTTGAAGCTGATTGTTACACACGGGAGGTTCATTCTTTAAAGTCATGGAAGGTACCGATCCAACGTGGATTTCACTGAATGGATATGATTTAAAATGCTTTCTTGACTTGAAAAATCTTAAGCGATGAATAAAGAGAATCAGCATATTCTATTCTGTCCTAAAAATCTGACTGCTGAGGGGAAAGAAACAGTTAAAATAGAAAACAGAAGAGTATCATTTATTTGGAATATTTTTAAATGTTTTAGGTTTTCTGATTATTATATTAGGCTATAAGTGTATTTTAAATCTTAGTATTTACATGCCGAAGTGTTCAAATCAAATCTTAATATTTTCAAAACGTTTAAAATATATCTTAAGTGGATGGAAAATTAATGGAATTAACTCCCCATCAATTAAACACAACATTAATGTTAACGTAATATTATTTTTTATTTTTTAAAAAATATATAAATGTGGAATCTATTACTGTATAATAAGTGAGACTCATTGTTCAAAAAATATAAAAATATCTTATATGATATAATATTTAACCGATAGGGTTAACTTCGTTAAATTTTTATTTCATATTTAAAGTTTATTTTAAATATTTTGAAAATATTAAGGATTAATTTATATTATGCGGCAAACGTTGATACACCTTTGGTCTATATCATACTATGCGGTCCATAACTTCTTTCCCATTTTCTGTTGTAAGGCATTACGTAATAAGTTGGGGATTTTTCAACACTCTAGAATTCCGAACAGTCTGAAGATACAAGTTTCCAAGTCTTTAACATTTAGTCAAATATACATTGCAATTCCAATCCAGAATATTAAACACTAAGAGGTTAGGAAAATTATTGAGAAGAAATCTTGCTTCTATCGTCACCTTGAAAGAGACAGGAAACACTTAACTCATTGCCATTTTTTTGTTCTCAAAGCTAGTTTCATAACTCTATTTCCTTCCTGAAAAGAGATTTCCTGAGAATGTCATCTTTCACATAAATTCAGCGTTAATTCACGTAAAATTTTCATTAATTTGAAGATGAAAGTGTGTAAAAATAAAATAGATCTCTGTGGTTATTGACAAATTTCCAGTGTCAGGACTCAGTTTGGAAGCACTCGAATTTCAATTTGTGCCACACATGACGTCATCTCATACGATATTGATAAGAAAGTTGGAATCTTTTGTTGACTTCAGATGATTCTTGGTGGTGACGTTGGTCCCTCAATAAATTAGCTTTTTTTTTTTCTGCTGACACTGTTGATGGGGTCACTATGGTTGATGACAGCCAAAGCCTAAGCTTTAGTTCCTGTGTTGATCCGGAGATAAAAGATATTTTCATGTTACCACCGGAGGAAAGTTTGTACTTCAGTTTCTGGGTCGACAGATAGGGAAGTGAAAATGAGAGTACTGTGCACTGATCTACTTCCTTTTCTTGGAATGGTGATTGTGATTCTTTCTCAAGTGAGTACCTTGGTTGTGAACAAAGCAGCTATGTCTCAGGGAATCGACAAATATGTGCTTATTGTCTACTCTGACGCTCTCTCTAGCCTCATTCTTCTTCCTTGTTCACTCATAGTTCACAGGTCTGGATAAATCCTTTATCTGTCGTCTCTGAATTGTTTGTACTCCTGCTCCTTTTTACTTACCAGTTCTCTGGCATTCTATGGTTGGCAGGTCAGAAAGGACTCCACTTACTTTCTGGCTGCTTTGCAAGTTATTGTTGCTTGCAGTGATTGGGTCTGTAACTTCCATCTTTCCTTGCATGCACTTTTGTATGGATTCATAGGAAGCCTTCTTCTTTGGTCTAATGACATTACTACCTTTA
The DNA here is from genome assembly GCA_026284465.1 of Erythroxylum citrifolium. Lineage (NCBI taxonomy): Eukaryota > Viridiplantae > Streptophyta > Magnoliopsida > Malpighiales > Erythroxylaceae > Erythroxylum > Erythroxylum citrifolium. The sequence goes on along the minus strand of JANKOE010000001.1, from coordinate 5,740,392 downwards.
TTCAGATACTTTATGGGAACAAGAAAATAGCATTTTATGCGTACTTCTTTAGATTGACCGAGATACATCTCTTTTTTATTGATGTTATTTTCTTGGATTGTAGAACTTCTGGACAGTTTTTGAGTTACGTTGGTATACAGTACAGCTCTCCAGCACTTGGAACAGCCATGCTTAATCTCATTCCAGCTTTTACGTTCATTCTTGCTATCTTTTTCAGGTCATTCTTCTCCTTGGTTATATTTTATGCTTTAACTTTCGACCAGTGCTTCCTATAAAACCATAAATGGCATGAAGTTTAGCACAAACAATTTCTGAATAAACTAGAGTTTTCCTTGAAGAAATTACTGGGAAACTGGAATGAATCCAGTTGTCATAATATGCTTTTACCGGAGTGGTGGTGATTAAATTAGGCTTGAGAAAGTAGATTGGACAAGCAAGAGCAGCATAGCTAAGTCCCTGGGAACAGTTGTTGCTATTTCTGGGGCGTTCGTGGCAACATTCTATAAGGGTCCAACGCTCTTGGCGACACTTTCGAATATCCTCGACTCCTCGCTTCCATCTCTTTATTCATCCCAAATCCGGTGGATGATAGGAGGACTTTTCCTCACCGCTCTCGCTGTCTTGGACTCCGCCTGGTACATTTTACAGGTTGGCTTATTATTAAACTCTATAAATGTTAGAACAACTTAAGTTTCTGATAGAATGATCTCTTGATATTAGAGATTAATTCGAATTGTGATTTATAAATGTGGTCTTTGTGGTATCGCTATTTCGTTCACATTGAAACTTTGCAGACATTTATCCTCAAAGAGTTTCCGGCAGTTCTTTCAGTTGTCTTCTATCTCTTCTTCTTCGATACCATTCTTGCTGCAGCTGTCTCTTTGATTGTAGTGGAAGAGACAAGTTCTTGGATGCTCAGAGCTGATATAGGATTGGTTGCCATTTTATACACTGTAAGTACATAGCTATCCACTTCTTCCACCTCCAGTCAGTTGGAAATTTCGTGCGTTTGGTTTTTGTGTTTTTAATAGAACACAAAGAGTAGCTAATCATGGTATAACTTCCCGTATATAAGAACAAAAGTTCTCTGTTACAACATGCAGGGAACTATTGGTGGTCCACTTCGTATAGGCATAACTTCATGGTGTGTGAGCAAGACAGGACCTGTCTATGTTACCATGTTCAAGCCTCTGGGAATAATATTTGCCATTGTTATGGATTCCATCTTTCTTGGGGATTCAGTGTCTCTTGGAAGGTACACGCATATACATTAAAGAAGTTGAATCAAGAATTGGCAGCATTTTTACTGTTGTTTGTAATTTCTTGTAGTTTGATTGGAGCAATCATAATTGTGAGTGGATTTTATGCTGTGATCTGGGGAAAGGCTAAGGAGGAGAAGACAAGCCAGGGAAATTATGAATCCTCCACTAGCAAGTTGCCCCTGTTACAAACCAAAGATGAGACAGGCGTATAGATTGAAGAGACTAGTTCAACTGTTCAAGAGACCACAAGGTTATAGAAATTACAGCTAGTTCCATTTACTGTGTTTGTGAAAGTAATTAAAAAAGACAACAGTATTAGCTACAGATGTATAAGTTTCACCGTTCATTTGTTACTTCCTTCAAGCCACTGCTGCTTTACACAAAAACTATGAAAATAGAGGAATACATAAATTGTAAACATGTTTTAAGAGAAAAATGGGTTAAGAACTCAAAATAGAGATTTAGATTCCTAATCATCCGAATTATGAGTAACCCTTTTCTTTTCCTTTTATTGAATATCCAATACAGAACCTCATTTACACCAAGTCAAAAAGGTTATCGTTATCCTCATCTATGTTATATTTTCCCATACAAAAAGTTCTTTACGAAACATAATTAATGTTCGGAAGTAAGGAGATACTAAGCGTATCATTCCTCGACAGATTTCATAATATCATTAGAAGACTATGAGCACAGGAACTTAGTCTTTTACTCCATACGAGGAAATGAATTGCCTGAGTTAAGATACTATGAGCACAGGAACTTAGTCTTTTACTTCTTACGAGGAAATGAATTGCCTAAGTTAACATACTATGAGCACAGGAACTTAGTCTTTCACTTCTTACGAGGAAATGAACTGCCTGAGTTGACATTTCATTCATAATTTTGCTTGTCTTATTCTTTACTCACTTTGTCGTTTTGGTAAAGCCCCTAATCAATCTTCTTCATCAACAGGGAATACGGCCTAGAAAAGAACAGTCGGCCTGCCATTGGGTCCACCGAGGGGGAGGGCGAGTTTGATTCAAAAAAGCATCTAACCCGGAGTTAGAAATATCTTATTAGGAATCTACAAACTGTCAAACACACTTTATTGTAATTGGCTTGGATTGGTCAATTATCATCAGTGTTCCTTACTAGCTTTTATGGACTTAACAAAATATAACCCTTTCGGAAGAGTACTTTTCTTGGCTGACTTTTCCAGCGCATTATGTTTTGAAGTATGTTCATCTTATTCATAAGGCGTCAGTCTAGTACAGTAGAGCAAAACTTATCAATCGCCCTTAGTGTGAGCAACTTCTAGGCTGGCGAAAACCTTCTCAAGATTAGGTTAGATTAAATACAAATAGAGTAAGCAAAAGATCGCTCTCGTCTGCCGCAACAGGCGGCCTGATTCGTGATAGTTCGGGTGCTTGGCATGGAGGCTTTGTGCAGAATATTGGATGATACTCCTCTCTCTTTGCTGAACTATGAGGAGTTCTTTTAGGACTTAACCTCGCCTGAAACCTGGGTCATTGTCGAATCGAATTAGAAGTCGATTCGCATGCGGTGATTAATCTACTGTCATTCCCGTCTCAACGAGAAATGTCACTCAATCTTCTAGTGTAACACCCAAATACCCCCTAGGAGGATACATGGATGCCACCCAAGACCAGTCAAACAAAACCAAACATTATACTTAATTTATTAGAATTTCAAACACACTTATAATACATATCATAAATTTCAGAAACTAAATCCAAAGAATATGTACATGCCC
>JANKOE010000001.1:5668896-5687696 GCA_026284465.1 Erythroxylum citrifolium | reverse complement strand
TATTGCTAAGAATTTGGGGGATTCTTGTATCTTGTGTATTATTTGGATTGTAATTATTTTGGGAATGTAAATAATGAGTTAGAGATTGTGTATTGAATTGAAGTATAAATGTGGAATGAAGTACGGGTATTAATCAATTGTGTATGGATTTGTATTGGGCATGACATGGGAATTGTGTATGAATGGCATGAGATAAAAAGAGATATGATTATGTTTTCGAATATGAATGCGATATGATTGAATATGAAGGATTTGAGGAATTGGTGAATTTCAAATTGGAAATTGAAACGGCTTTGAATGATGTATAAAAAAAATGAAGCGATATTAGTTAAGCTAGGAATCGTTTTCGGATCGAGAGTTGGATTCCGGAAACGGGATCCAACAAGAGCTCTTTTCCTTTTACACCCTTTGATAACTTATGACTTAAAAAGTGTTTATTTGTCATTAAATTTTGACGTGTTCTTTATGCTCATAAACACTTCTTAAAGTTATAAATGTAATTGTAAACCTAGTAGCAACAAGGCAAACAATCTCCACCCAATCTTCTTACTTTTTTGGCCAAGACAATAATGTTATATGATTATACTCAAAAACTATGATCTTAGATGCACTTGAAGTAAGATTAGAAATATGGTTCATACAACCAATGTCTTTTTAAATGAGATTTATACAATGAACCGATATAGAGACCAATAAATACGTTGATAATTTTACTATATTAAGTACATAACTGATACTTAATTAGTTGCATTATCTGTAAGAAAGTGTACAACAGTTGGTCCAACTTACTAGACAATTTCATAAAATAATTCAAATAAAGTATGAGTACTTTTAACCATATCAGAAGCATTAACAGACTTGATAAAAATTATTCCAACATTACGATAAATCAAGAAATTAATCAAATTTCTTTGTCTTTTATCATTCTACCCATCTACCATAATAGTGCATATAGTTGTTTCTTTTCTAGGCTTATATGTATGCAAAATCATCTGACTTTTTTTTAATCTTTAAGCAAAGGCACATGAATCTTATAATAAAAAGGTCTCTTAGATCTTGGGCCTATCGATATTGTAGCATTTATTACTTTTTGAAAATAGAGTGAATTTAAAGGAACATATGAATGATAGAAACATCTAGCTCATGCTCATTTACTTCACAAAACAACATCCTTATTAACTAAAATACTTTTTAAACTAGGATGAGGAGCAGGAGTAGCTCTTAGAGGAAAATAAAATCTATATCAATAATAACTTTCCTTTCTCCTTTATCTCATACTTGTTGGGCCTCATCGTTTTCAAAAAATACATTATGATCCTCTTTATTTTTATTTTTCTTGTTTACTTATTGTTGCAAATAATTTACAATCCTCTCATATACATCAAACAGTACTTTTTTGCAAGAAGCAATATTACCTTTAATATCAGCAAGATATACTTTAATTCTATAAATTCCTACTTTAAATATTCAATCACAAAACATACAATTATTTTAAATATTTCCATTAGATGTTTGGGAAGAAGAAAAATACTTCTATGATGGATCAGACTTACCAAGAGTAGAAGGTGTTAAGTTCTTCAAATCTTTTTTTGATGATTCCATATTCTCCATTATAATTTCAACGTAAAAATTCAAAGATAATTTGGTAAGTTTTTTACACTACTGAAAGTTTTGGACATTATAAAAAGCAACATATATTGAAAATACTTATCCTACTTAATAAATTGTATTTAACAAATTAGTATATTTAATAATATTGATTTTAAAATATGGTAATATGAAAGTTCGAAAAAAAGGCATATAAGTGAATGAAAAACCTTTTATATGTCTTGTTTTTGTAAACAATTGAAAATAAAAATGGAATAACTAATTCTAAAGTGCTCAACCTTTTGAGACTTTTTTAATATAGTGCTCAAATATTTAAATTTTTTAATTGATTGAGCAACTTTTAAACCTTTAACAATTCTGCTTAAAATATTAGTTTTGTTAGTAATTTGTTAATCTATTAACATAATCCTTGTTGTCTATGATATATAGATGTTCACCTGGAAAAATAGTAGTCATGGTTATAATAGAGTACAGAGAATTTTTTCAAGTGAACACCTACACATCATGAACAACCAAGATTTCGTTAACCAAATTAACAAATTATTAATGAAACTAATGTTTTGAAATGAATTGTTAAGGTTTTTAAAGTACTGGCTACTTAGTTAAAAATTCTACTAGCGTGAGTACTAGATTGAAAAAATTCTAAAAGTTTAGGCACTTGAAGATTTGTTATCCTAAATAAATATAGATGGCTTAATTTTTTCAATTAACACATTTGATAATTAAATTAGACTAGACAAACTATCTAAGTTTTGAAAAAGCTAAAAAGAGAGAAATAATCTCATTGGAAAAACCATCTCCAACTTAATACAACCATACAAGATACAACAGCTCTTTCAATTTTCTTTTTTATGGGATCAACGAAGCAATATATGCACTGAAATCCTAATATTCTAAACAACACATGGTAAGATGGGTTGCCGTATTTATAAAGTCCCACATCGATAAAAAAAAACTTCGTTTGGACGTTTGTTTCTATTTTATTGGTTTGGGCTTTAAGATTGTTTCTTATGTCTTATTGCTTTCTCATTCCATAGGCCTTATCATCCCATAGGCCTAAAAGAGAAATATAAAAAACATGATATTTTGATAAAAGGATTGATCACAGACTATTGACAAGCTGGGCCTACAGCACGTGATTGCCCCACAAAAATAGGCCACCTACCATACAAACCAGCCAAGCAATCGACCTGTTAGCCCTTTACCCCTCCGACGACTTCCAGTTCATGTCCTGTTCCAAACCTACAAAACTTCCGGATACTGCTCGACTTAATCTAAACAGAAAGCGAAAAAACAGTAGCCACTGGAAATAAAAGACAAGGGGAAATTAAAGAGCAGTAAGTGGAAGTCCTGCTAGGCTGTGTTTATACCCCACCAAGTGCTTGTTACCATGTGTCCATGGCGTGAATAGTCAATTTTAGAGCTTCGAGACGCTCCCATGAATAGTGACATTAGGTAAGTAGAGCTTTCAGGCTTCAGCTGTCTGTAAGAGACTAGAATCTTTCTAATTTGTTGTCACCGATATTTTATTCCTAGTAAGTTACAGGCATAGACCAGCCTTTCTAAGCTCTTAAGCTTCCATCACTGTGGTTGGCATTTGTTTTGTCTGCACCAAAAAGTCTAAAATGAAAAGCTAAAATCTTGACTAGCAGAGCAGGGCATTGACAGGTTTAACTTATTACTTAGCAGTGTGAATATTTATTTATATAAATGTAATCGAGTTCTGTTATTTGTTTGCCATGTTTGTAGTTGTACCCGTTTCAGGACATGATTCAAATCCAAGGTTGTTAATATTTCTTGTCATAGGATTGGCTGGAACCCAAGGAGTTGGATGCTGGCTAATACTACACAAAAAATGTTTAATCAGAAAAAGCGTGGCATATATGTTTGTACAGAAAGAGCACTAACCAGCGACAAGCCGGTTTGTCAGCTACTGTTAAATAGAGCACAGTGAGCTCCAGTTCCATTATGTAAAGGGGGGTTTTGTGAAGTATTATTCAAGATCCTGTTTTTGTTGAATTTTCCTCCTGAACTTTTGCTGTGGAATTGGCCTGTCTACTCATTTTGATTGACAGGTCTACTCATACAACGGCTGTCTTGGAAAACTGGTGTCAAGTAACAGATCTGTTATGGTTATGGTTATGGTTATGGTATTTTTATGTATTTATGTGGACATATAAATATATAAATAAACAACAGCACCTGCCCTGTAACTTATATGTTAGTTCTATTCCTAGACTCTTATCTATTTGATTATTAAATTAATAGTTTGATAGAAAAGCAATTTTTGGTCTTGTTCTTGTTCTTGTATTTTATTTGGTTGTTGTTGAATCGATTGACCTGTGTACAGTGTACACTCAGCTCTCTTTCTTCTTTGAAAAACAAAGCAACAAGAGTAAACTATATAGTAAAGTTAAGAAATTAAGGTATTTAATCAAAGTGGTTTCGTCATTATAGCATGCATGACTTAAAATATGTGACTTTAGGTAGAATCTACAAGTTCTATATAGATATATCCATAATTAAACGCATTATCGCAATTAATCATATTAATTAGTTAAATTGATTTAGCTAAGCTAATCTAGAAAGCATGATATTAGAAAAACCAAATGTGCAGTGACAAAAGTCAGCATACAGCATCATAAATCTGAATGATATTTCCACTAAAAGTCTAAAACCATGATTATTTGCACTAAAACCTATTAATTGCAATACAAGAAGTTAGCCTTGGATCTACTTATCCAAAACCATCGCTCGATGATATTACACGAGAGACTAAAATCTCTCGTTGTACCATTGGGTCTCAATCTCGAAAAGGAGTTAATGGGGTCCTAATAATAAGCATATTATGTAAAGAACAGAGCATTATAGGTGCTTATAACAGAATCCTAAGGTGATAAAACAGCAATAGGTTTAAAACCAAAGAAATAACAGATAGTAAAAAAGAGAAAATCCCAATGCTTACTTTTTGGATCCCGTCTCTACTTTCAAGTCCAACTAGCAAAATTATTTTTTTGCGATTAAAAAGTCACGAATTCGAATTACAAAGATTATTTTTTTGCAAATTATATATAAAAAATTGCGTACAATTGATGACCCGTAAGTCACGACCTTGAGTAATAGAAACAATCTTTTTGTAAAATAAAAAAATACGTATAATTAATGTTCTATTCTCAACATCGGAGAACCTTGTATGCTAAAGTAATCCTTTCTCTACTTTTGATGGGAAAATAATACAAGCTAAGCTGAATCATAGCGAAAATGACTAAATGAGTTCCCAACTTTGCTCATATAGTTCTTTCACTAGTTAATAATTGAAGCTAAGAGACAAAATTAGGGAGGCCTTTTGTCCAAATTGGACAAGAAAAACCTCACAACCCACCCAAGCATATCCCCATTTCTCATCCTCAGGATAGGCTGCACTGCTTATATGTATCATAGGGCACACATTAAATATGATTATACCTTTAATGCCTATAAAATAAGTTTATTTTTAATTAATTATATCACATTGATTCAGCCACGTGGCATCTTTGTCTCTCTCGTAATATTAATGAGAATATATCATAATACAATAAAAATGTCCTCAAGATGCCTCTACATCGTGTCATTGTCTAAGCTTGCTCTTCCTTCCCATGCCGGATAATCAAAAGCGCAAAATAGTGGTTGGGAGACTTGGGACATTAATAAAACGTCGTATGGTTTTCTTACATGTTATGAAATTTCACATCTATTTCTTTTAATGATTTTTAGTTTTTATTTTCTTTTTAATAAAAACAAAAACAATATACTAGATAAATTCAATAATAAATAATTTTTATTTTAATATCTTATATAACATTTATTCATAAATTATAATTGAAAAATATTACACTTCATTAAAATAAATATTTATTTTATTTTTTTAATTACTAATTTTTTTATATATTTAAATATATTTTAAATTTAAATTACATTGATTAGTAATTATTATTCATTTGAAAATAACATCTATACTAGTTAGGAATAAAACTGCATATATATTATTGGACCTCCCTAGATTCCATGTCTCAGTGAAATTTATACTGAGCGTTGTTGTTATTACAGTAGTAATTATTAAACTAAAATTATTTTATTTTAAAATTTTGAATTTTGAAATGTATAATATTAAATTAAATTACTAATAATTAATAAACTAAAATTATTTTATTTTAAAATTTTGAATTTTGAAAATTATAATATTAAATTAAATTGCTAATAATTTTTATTAATAATTGATGCTAAATAATTAAATGTATAATATTGAATTAAATTATTCATAATTGTATTAATAATTAATATTAAATAACTAAATAATATATATTAAATTTATTTTAAATCATATTATAAAATAGAAACAGAAAATAAGATCTATTTTATGAAAACAAACAAAATCAAAATCAAAAATTGAAAATTGAGAAAATAAATATTTATTAAATTTAAAAATAAAAATAAAAGTAAAGACTAAAATTATGAATAAAAACAAACAAATTTTAAAGTTTTATGCACATATATATATATATAGCTAAAGACCTATCGGCATCATTCGTTTACGCAGATTCAACGAAGCAATAAATGCTACTGCTCTTGTTGCCTGCATCACGATCACGTAAACATTGAGAAGCGCTTATGCGGCAACGTATTGACATAAAAAATCTTAGTCTCCGTACTGTCACTATACATGTGTATATATGTTGGATGCAGAGGAGTCAAATTCTTAATTATTATGTATGTGTTTTTCCAAGTAGCAGTTGGGAGCACTGCCAACTAGCTAATTGATTTTCGACTCCAAAAAAAAAAAAAAAGCTAATTGATGGGTTGGGGTAGGTTTGTTGCCATTATTTCTTTTCCATTATTAATCTATTTATTTTCTTTTTATATCAATGCGACAAAGGTTATGATCAATATATACTCCCTTCGATTCGAAATAAATGTTGTTTTAGATACATTTTAATTATTTAAAATAAGTGTTATTCTTGACTTTATATGCATGTTTATAATTTTACTATCAAAATTAACCTTTAATTTCTCTCACATTTTAATTACACAAATTACATAGATTATATTTTCAAGACACTTTAACATATAATTAATAAGGGTACATTAGTAGCTACTCTTATATAGAATTCTTAATGCCAGTTATTAGCACATGGGGAAGATTATGGGGAAGCAAAGAAAAAGTTAGGAAGAGACAAAGATTGTAATAATGAATGTGAAAAGGTGAATTAATTATGCCGTAGTTAACCGGAGAAATGCAGATAATCAGTGCTTGTTTGTGAGAAACTACGTGCAACTTTTTGGGTTAAGAAGCAACATAGGGTGGGTTGCCGTCTATATCAGTTCGTAAGCAATTACCTTTCCTTCTTGAGTTTCTTACGTTAAATCAATGCCCGTGCTCCACACTAAAGGTAACAAGAAACTAAGACGAACCTTCATCATTTCATTATAAGGGGAAGGAAGATGGATCACTTTCCGCCTTTTCTTCTCTAAATCGCAATCCGTTCACGCTTCCGTGATTTCAGACTTTCGATGTCGCCGAGCGTTTATAAGTTCTGTCAGTCACTAAGCCACATTTGAACCTCACTCGGAAATTCTGTCATGTACTCCAATTTACATTTTAAAAATAAAATAGAGATTCGTACTGTACTGAATAATTTTGCAGAGTGACACAATAATCTACAATTCACCGAATACTCTTTTGTAAGTGATCTGATAAGTTGAATATTGTAAAAAACACAAGGTCTGTCTCCTGGCTGGCAGGAGTTAGGAAGTCCTGTGGCTGTGAGATGAGACGGGGTCTGTTTGAGTCTCGTGTGAAGGTTAATGACTGAAGGATTTGGACAAACTTCTTGGGTGTAAAAGCTACCTGACATCTGTAAGGAGAAGACAATCAATTACATTGAATTGACAAAATCGCATTACATTTGAAACAAGGGAGTGGACATTTATTGCGGTGATGATGCCGACACATTTGAATCAATTCTGCTATTATGTTCAACTTCAACCTTCACGGTTTTGATCAAATGTAAGAAGAGGAAGAATTCGATAGCTAGTTGTTGACTTGTTGTAAGCATTATATTTCACAAGTGAACTGCGGAACCAAATATTTTAACCACAAAGAGCAAAGTATATCGATTGAACTAATCATTATACGTGCCTTTTAAGTAATTTCTCTACCCAAAATTCGTACTTGTGATAATCTTTCATTCACTTTTTTTATACATATTAGGAAGTGTCTAATTCATTCCCAAAAGTTAGCTCAAAAGGAGAAGGTTTGTACACTATTATAAATTCTTGAACGCCTTCATAGTTGTCTGATGTGAGATTCCTGACACACCCCCCTCAGTTCAAAGCAGGACTGGGTAAGGTTACATACTATTAAACCTCTTCTGGTAGCAAGGATTTATATACAAAGTGTTGTTTTGTTATTTTAGTTGATAATTTGAAATTAATTGCTGTTTATAATCCAATATGAACATTTTGAGTACAAACCATGACTAACCTAATTGTTAATTGTAAAACATAATTTTGAGAAATAGAATTTTAAATAAAATTAAAATTTTTCCAGCAAGTCACCAAACACTTCAAAAAGAAAATTAATTAAAATAAAAAAAAGAGTTTTGGCTCACCTAATATTTATATCCATAGAAACTTGGCCTGGCCATGGGTATCTGATACATAGAATCCTCCTACTTCAACAAAAGCTACGCCTACTCTGCCTCGTTTGTTCTAGCACATTTCGGTCATCCTCCGGCGAGAATCCGACCAATATTCCGACGGCGTACGAAGTCGTTTCGACTTCGATGTATGTTCCATCCTTGATGAGAAGATAATGACAAACTGTTCCCGGCGGGGATCATGTCGGTTTCGTGTTCGGAATGCTTCTCGGACCTTCTCTGCTGCGAGGACTCTTCCGAAATATTATCCAGCCAGTCGACGCCGGAATGTTCATCGGACCTCGAATCAATCGCCTGCTTCATAGAAGATGAGAGAAACTTCGTTCCCGGGTGCGACTATTCGCCGTCTGTCGACGCGTCGGCTCGAGAACAGTCCGTTGCATGGATTCTCAAGGTATGAAAAGGGTACTAAAGTTCACTTATTCACAATATTGCCACCACACACCAATCCATCTACAAATGTCGATCTGAGAAAGTCATTCGCCGTTGAATCAGTGGCGGCGGAGGACTTTAGTTTCGTACAATCTTTGTGTTTGTTGACGTGTCCGAATCAAAATCTTGTCTCATCTCGTCCTCACGGGACTTGTTCTATGCAGGTGCAGGCATACTATAGATTCCAGCCACTGACGGCGTATCTCTCCGTCAACTACTTAGATCGGTTCCTTTGTTCTCGCAGTCGCCGTTTGCCAGTAAGCGTCCCATATGTTACTAAATAATTTTGACTGGAGCGTAGTTAACGTTTGACTTTTCAAACTTTGAAGGCGACGTAAGTACCTAACTAAAGACACTTGGTATTTTAGTGCTTTATGAGGTACTGAAGTCGTAGTACCTGTGATGACTGTGTTTTTCAAGGTAATAGTTACGCATGTCGGAAACACGACGCCGACCAGACAGTTATTATGGATTTCTTTTTTCTATACTTGTTAGGTTCGAGATTAACTTCACTTTAAGTTTTTTTTTAATGGTATTCAATATATCCTTCTTTAGCATTGAATAATGATATAGGTATCTCTGATAAAACATTATAAGATGGGTATAATAATGGACTTAAATGTATACGTACAACGTACGAAGTATAGATTATTAGTAAATAATGTTGCTTGGTGTTTACATTTTCAGCAGGAAAAAGGGTGGCCAATGCAACTACTCTCTATTGCTTGCTTGTCTTTAGCTGCTAAAATGGAGGAACCCCTTGTTCCTTCTCTGTTGGATCTCCAGGTAGTCAAAAGCTTTATGATTGGTTTAGTAGCTTGCTGCTTACTTTAGTATGAAATATCAAGAGTTGACCAGAGAGATAAATATGATACTAATTGTTTCTTGAACCTAGGTTGAAGGGGCCAAGTACATATTTGAACCGAGAACAATACTCCGGATGGAGCTTCTTGTTCTCAGTATTTTGGATTGGAGGCTACGAACTGTGACACCATTTAGTTTCATTGGTTTCTTTGCATGTAAACTCGATCCAACGGGAACTTACATTCGATTTCTGAGTTCACGGGCCACAGAAATCATCTTAGCAAATATCCAAGGTACGTATAAATTTTGTATGACATTAGGAGAAACATTAACTTTTATTTGACAGCTGTGATATATATAGTTTAGTACACACATGTTCCGTGGTGGATCGTGTACAGAAATATGATATTTTGATTGATATTGACAGAGGCTAGCTTTCTTGAGTATTGGCCATCAAGCATAGCTGTGGCGGCTATTCTTTGTGCGGCCAATGAAATTCCAAACTTGTCTCTTGCTAATCCCGAACACGCTGAATCATGGTGTGAAGGATTAAGCAAAGTAAGGATATAACAGCTATATATACGTATATTAATGATTACGGTTGCATGTAAAGTCAACGTATATATCCAAAACATATCCAATTTTTTGCAGGAAAAATTCATCAGCTGCTACCGATTAATGCAAGATCTTGTGCTTGACAGTAGCCGGAGGTCGAAACTCCCAAAAGTCATACCACAGCTTCGGGTAACAATTCGAGCTAGAGTGAGGTCCAGTGACTCATCATCCTCATCTTCGTCGTCGTCTTTTAAGAGGAGAAAATTAAATAAATGTTTGTGGGTAGATGATAGCAAAGGAAGCTCCGAGTGACGAAAGAGATAGCAGTATAAAAAGTCTGCTTGAAGAAACAAAAACAAAGACAAGAAAGAAATAATGGCCCTAAGTTATCTAGAAACCTCGAATATTTTCTACGAGGGTTTGCAGAACACATTGACATGAGTGGGTATAGATGATTTAGTGTATATATATGAATATGAATGTGAGAGTTTGGTGAGTTTGGGGTATTTATTAATTTTTTTAGTGGGCTTAATGTGCCATTGATGACCTTTAATGGCATTGCAGATTCCCAAGGGAAAGGGAAGTTGTCCTAGTCACATTAATTTATCATACGATTGAAGAAAGTTAGGGAAAGAAAGGGAAAGGGGGGTTTTGTGTGTTTTAATAGTGGAGTGATGGATTGCTAAAAAGTGGAGGGCGGTGGAAAATTCAATGCAAGCATCGATTATTGAATGAAAGGAAAGCCGGAAGTGGGACCTTTTTTAACAGAGTTAGGTGAAAAGGAAGGGAAAAAAATCAACCGGGTTGATGAAAATAAGGAAGAAAGTTTGAAGTTTGAGCTACACAAGGAATGGCATGTAAGATAGTAGAGCAGAGACTCCATCTGGATTCTGGTCAAGCCATACTTTCACCAGCATTTCCTCTCTTGATCCAAAGAACAGAAGCTGTTGATATTTGTTTATAGACTTGAGAATTGAGTGATTTGTGTGACCATGAACTATGGTGTTGCATGGAGAATGAGTGATTTGTGTGACCATGAAACTATGGTACTGTTGCATGGCACAGAAGAGTGTATGTGTGTGTGTGTTTTTTTGGCGGGATTTTGCCTCTTTCTACCGGCCTTCACCTTGGCCTAACCATAGTCATCCTCTTTTTTTGAGGAGTATCGACTTTATTATTATTATTATTTTTTAATATTGATTTTCAATTTCTTTGGGGAGATTGAGGAAAAATCTCTGAGGGCATAAGTATGCCCTGAAAGAAGAATACAAAAGGTCTTTGGGGCCTTTGAACGCTTGTGTTGTATCTGATTTTGATCACATAAAATAAAATATTCGTAATTATATAGGTTTCCCATTCAATTATCTTATCCTCTCCCTGTGCATGGCATGTGATTGACAATAGATACTTTGTAGCGTTGCGATTTGTTTTTACTACCGTGTCAAACATCTTTTAACAAGGAAGTGTGGAACTTAGTGACGGCTCAGTGCAGTTAAGGCCCTGCAAGAATTGAAGCGACTGCTCGGCCCCGCCAGCAATAATATAATAAACTCTCACTCCTTTTAGCTCACAGTTGCTCGCTCGTGACAACCAGTCCATTCTTGTTTCCTTCGTTTCTTTCCCAATATCAGACATACACGTTGCCTCTCTCCCACCTAAATCTCTTCACCTAAATCTCTTCACCACCATTAAATACAACTCCAGTTTCTTGCTCTTTATTGCCTGAAATCTGCAAAACGAGTATCTGTGAGAGCACATTGAGATGATCTCTGATATCCATTATTAGAAAAAAAAAAAAAAAGCCGACAACCTTAAATTACGCTTCCTTCACACTTTTAAATGCAAACTTGCTTTTATTAGTTTATAAACAGAGTTATTGAGTACAGTAGACTGCATCTAATAATAATAATCATAGAGATAATAACTAAATTTGAATACTGTAGAGTCAGGTGTCAACTGCAGTTGCGAAGGGTAATTTAACACTTGATTCGTACATCTCCAAGGGTTCTTTCTCACGTTTCTTTCTCTGTACATGTAGAGATAATTATAAACCTTTATTTGGCCTGTCAAAGGTTTGCATGCAACTTAGGCAAAGACTCCATAGTACATTCGTTACGCTCATGCAATGGCCTATTGAACTCCCTGACCCGTTATATTGCTCACACATTGTTTATCCCACCTAACAGTCAATACGTAACTCATTTCATGTCAAAAAACTTATATGGTCTACCTCTTTTATTGTAACGGACCACTGTGAGGAAGATTATTAGTAACAATATGAATTTGACAAGTTCTGGTCAGTACATTCTCAACGGCTTCTCTTGGATCTACCCATTTGCCTCGCATATGATTCAGAACATAAAGGACCACACGTCATGAATGATCACTAGGGTTTTCTGCATAAGATATTTGAGTGAAACGACACCAAGTGTGACTCAGCCGTGACATAGAATATTTCTGCTTTTCTGTAAGAGGCCTTTTAGATTGTTCCAACAAATGTGGATCCCATGAGCCATCGTGTCCGATTCCACTTGGTGATTTAATGTCACGTCTCCATTAATGTTTATTATAGTCGCTGTCCACTTGTTAGCGAGGTAATGTGATCTGGCGTTCCTTCATTAGCCCCGACTAGTGGGAGCCATTAGGGTTTTGGACTATATTAACAATCAAAAACCAATCACCTTCCCCGAATAAAAAGGCATCATTAATCTAATTGGAGCTCTTGTTTTAATGATCATCATGTCGTAATCTCAGCTGCCCACCTCGTGGATGATAAGTGACAAAAGTTCAGACCAGTTAAAATATGAACGGACAATGAATATGACAAGCCGCGGAACTCAAGAGTTGAGGAAAACGATTTACTAATCGGAATTGCAATTTAAAACACTAGTGCCTGTGCGCAATAGCGTCAACATGAGAGCTCAATATATGTGTGTAATAAAATGGGGTGCAGATTACCATTTTTAATTGTACATGTATCAAATTGGAAGGAATGCATATAACAATCTTATATTTTGTTAAAGGTTTGGATTGTACCGACTAATAAATTGGGAAATATAGGAACTGACTTTCACCCTAGGTTGATCAAGTTGTCTATGTGCGATTGAGACTTCAACCTCATACCTTTCACTTGTGTTCATTTACATTCAGTGGCGAAGCCAAGAATTTATTTCGGGGGGCAAGGTATATATATATAGTTTTTTTTAAATCCAATTCCACTTGTGGGCTGCTATGGCGAATGGACGTTTCACCGTTGCATCTGCCTATGATTTACTCGAAGGGGTTCCTACTATAGCGAGCAATCATATCTGAGAACTTATTTGGAAATAAGCAGGGCCCCAGTGGATTTGGGCGTTCCTCTGGCTAATGGCCCAGGGGAAACTTTTAACAAACCACCAAAGGGTGCTTCGCCACATTGCTATGGATAGCGGGTATCATCACTGTGATCAAGCTGAAACCACCTTGCACGCCATTAGGGAATGCCCGCGAGTCCGAGCACTCTGGACCAAATTCCCACTGGCTTTAGAGGATCTAGATTTCTTTATGTAAGATGAGATGCGGTGGTTGCAGTCCAACCTTTTGAAATACAACCAAGTCCGCCAATTTGCATGGGCTTCTCTATTTGGTGTACTATGTTGGTTCCTGTAGTATTGGCGCAATTAAAGTGTGTTCGACATGGGCTTTAATTGGCCAACTGCAGGGGACAGAGTGGTCCTGGAATATGCCGCCGGCATCGAATGTGCGCGGGTGGCCGAAAGTTTTGTGTTTCCGAACCAAGGATTACCCCCAAGTCGGTTTGTGGGGTGGACAAAACCTCAAGAAGGTTGGGTTAAGCTTAAAACTGATGGGGCTGTTAAATAGGATGAAACGTTCTATACGGCTAGAGGGCTACTTTGGGATTGGCAAGGCCAATAGTGTGGCGGCTTTCTACATCACCTTCCAAGTAGCTTACCGCGCACGGCATAATTGTGGGGAGTTCACGAGGGTCTCAATCTGGCTTAGACCCTGGAATATCGACGGGTCATCTTAGAAGTGGATTCTCTGGAGGTTATCAATATTTTGTCTTCTTCCTATACATGTTTACTTGATGAGGTTTCTTTAGTGACAGGTATCCGCGACATGCTACACCGAGCTTGGGAGGTCTACCTGCAGCACGTGCACCGCGAAGGAAATTAGAGTGCAGACCAGTTAGCCGCTATCGCAGGACTCGTCAGTCCAGGCCTGCATATCCTACTGGAGGCCTCGCTGACCGTTTTGGAACGCATCTACTGGGACAAACAAGGTGCGATGTACCGTTGGACTTTGCCCTAGTGAGATTTGTATTTGTGTTTTCTTTCCTTTGTAACAAAAAATAAAAGAAATCGGATGAATATCCAGCTAACCACTTTTTTTTTTTGGAGCAACTACTTTATTAAATAGGAATAAGGTTGGATAATTCAGAAATGTGTATAACTCAACTTTAGTAGATAATTCAGAAATATAAAATACGCATGCAACTTATTCATGTCTCGTCCAATCCCCCCACAGTACTTTGCTTTTAACTAAACAAAATGGTCTTTAAAGTGAGGAATCCTAAGTATAAACTCAAAAGCCCATAACTCTTTATCCCTCCCAATAAAAGTTGTCCTTATGGGAGTGCAGGGAGCAGAATCTTGTTCCTTACCTACTCCTTTTCTGAGGAGAATTTTCAACTTTATTGGTTGTGGCTATGACAAAACAGGAGGACCCTTGAAAAATTTTCAACTTTTGTAGAGATTGATCACAAGCTATTTGTGAAACCCTGGCTCGTGGGGTTTCCGTGAAAAGTTAGTTCTTTGGCCCGAGGAACTAAAGGCTTCAAAAGCTGCAATGAATGGATGATACACCACAATATCCAGGGGTACAGTTTTCTTGTATGATGTCTTATATAGGTCATATGCTGAATGCAAGACAGCAACACTCCCGGAGGAGTAGTAGTCCATAGGCCACTCAAATGTCACCCTCCTAATCCGTCACTTTACAAACAAAAAGTAAAAGCAAATTTAAAGAAAAGAATATCCTGCCAAATTCCCGGAACATTCACAGTGGTCCTGGGAAAAAAAAATTCACATTTTGTCTCTTTAATAGTGTAATTTCTCATCAACTTTCGTCACTCAAAGTCCCTACTACTCATTCTCCAATCAACACATTTGCTTTCAAAATGATGAAACTTCAATAGCCAACAAATAAACATAATTTTACCGTGGCAGTAACGATGGATATCAATCTAATGATCAGGTCCACTTCAGATCTGATAAAATCTCAAAGTTCTCCACTATTATCAGAGCCCAGTTGGGGTTTTTCAGTGTAATCTGTATATATATAGGTTGTGATGGAAAAGATGTCTTTCCTACTTATCTGACTTCTTTGGATGCCATGAAAAGAAGCTTAAAGACAAGAGTCACGAGTAGCAAGTCTCGAGGGAGCGTCTATGGACATGTGGTTATGTTCTTTATTGCCTTTGGCAATTTTAGTGCTTGCTAGGACCTCATTCTCTAAGGTGGAGATAAAGAGTCGTCTATTCAATCATAAACCTAGAAAAGGAACACATACACACACAACTCACTTTGGTGAGATTAGTCGTGTGTCCGTCTACAGTAGTCCAAACACATTAATTTACCATGTAACAGTGAATTCCAATCAACAAGGTCGCCAAGGTATTGTTATTGGCAATAGTCTTTCATTGGTGCAACCTGAGAGTGCTAAGCTGGCTCGAGGCTAAAAAGATAGCTGGGCCGTAAGTTGAAGAAAAGGGGAGATAACCGAGCAACAGCTTCCGAAGATGGAAGAATTTACTGGCCTGAGTCATCAAGAAGTAAAAGGGAATAGAGACTGGACTGATTGATGGGAAAAAGAAGTTGCTGTTTAGCCTAAAGAAATACTGAAAAGTCATGAAAACGTCAATAAATAGTTAACTCAAAGTAAATCTTCCTTTTACTACTTTCTCAAAAGTAAATGGTCAGATCAAAATAATTTAACCTTTAGTTACCCAAAAGAATGTTAGATTAAATGACTAAAATTAAAATAACAAGATGAGAAGTTAAATCAGCTTGCTTCAAAGGGAAAGAAGATAAGATTTTTCAGCTTTGATAAAGGTTCTCCACTAGTGAAAAAGTTAATCTTGGATTTTGTGTACAAATGAAGTTGATATTACAATTTGAAAAGGACGTATTTGATTTACAAGACATCCTTTTGTACAACTTTTGAAAAAACTCATCTAAAGGTGTTTCCTCTTCATTGGTTTGCTAATTAATGCCCACCTTAATTATGGAAGAGCTGTGCAATGTCAACATATTGAAGAAGACAAAATTATGTGAATCTATAATTCAAGAGAAGTACTAGAATTACTATGCATCAAATATAGTATCTTAATGCTATATTTTCTTTCTTTTCTAAAAACCTACAAGTATTTGTAAATTCACATGTCAAACATTATGTTTGAAGCACAGTAGATAGAAACATACCCCTCTCTTCAAGTCGCACTTTGAATCACAATTCTGCCCTTGAAAGATTATGAATAAGAAAAAATTCCCCATGTGTTCTTTCTTGTTAGAAAGTCTAATTCACTCCAAAAGCTAACTCAAAAGGGGGAGGTTTGCACATTATTATAAATTCTTGAATTACCTCATAGTTGTCCGATATGAGATTCCTGACACATCTCCCTCAGTCTAGAGTATGACTGGACATCTGATGGAGATATTGGGCAGAGGGACATAATTAGGTACTGTCCCAAACCATCGAAACAAACTGGTCCGATACTATGTTAGAAGTGCCTAATTCACTCCTAAAAGTTAGCTCAAGAGGGGAAGGTTTGCATACTATTATAAATTCTTGAATGCTCTCATAGTTATCCAATGTAGGATTCCTGACATTTCTTTTGGTAAATATGATAAGAGGTTTTATGTAAAGTTGAAAGAACCTCCCTAGCATTTCACAGAAGACCAATGACAAAGAATAGTCTTTCACTTTGAGATGTCTGTTAAGAACGTCTTGTAACAATTTCAGCTATTCTGAATAGACGTAACAAGATAATGGGCTATTAAGCCTCAATAGAGCAGTGAACATCTCCATCTTCTCGATAAATGGGCTTATAGCAGTTGGGCTATTTATGTCATGGGTTTCAAATACCATTTTCTTGTTATTTATAAACATAATTACCATCAATTATACAGATAAAAGTGAATTTTGAACTTTAATGTTAGTAACATAATACAAAACAAATCCTAACTTTTTGAAGCCTTTAAATTGAACCCTAATATTTTCAAAGCAGATCTTAAGTGGATGCAAAATTTTATGATATTAACTATTTGTTAATTAAATATTACATATATAACATTATCTTTTATACTTTTAAACAAAATGTGTCCAAAAGATGGAGTCTTCTTCAAGTCGTATAAGCTTAGCGCCTATCATGTATCCCGAATTGATGAAGAAGTCTCGGATGTTTCACAATCCAAGTGGATTCTTCATCTCGATGGCTCACGAGCTTGTTGAGAAGCTTGTCACTGTTATATTGAGTCCGATTGATAGAAGTCCAAGACTTTCTGGTATTCTTAGGTTAAAACTGAAGTGTCCATATTTGGCAGATACGGAGAGGATTATTGTGTGTTTCTAATAAGCAAATGCGATGACTTCAAAGCTCCTAAGTCCAAACCCTTCATTTGATTTGGAAAAGAAGAAGAAGAAGAAGAAGAAGAAGAAGCTTTCGAACCTTTATAGCATGCACTTGTCTTCTCTTTGTGTAGCAAAGCCAAATGGAAACATGTAAATGCTGCATAGTCTGGTTTTTTTTGTGATTTGCTGTTCTGCTCTTCGTGCCTTGTGCCTGATAAAGATCGTGTTTTAGAATATTTAGTTAGATATGTAGAGATTAAATATAAGGAATTACAGGATCATTCAATATTATTTTATCTACTTTATAACACATAAATAAATAATAAAATAGTATTTTAGAATATTTAAATTATAACATATGATTAATTATTATTTAAATTTGTAAAATTACTTGTATTTAATACCTACGAAACAACATATACTCTCTTTTTTCTCTCCCACTTATTTAAGTCAAGCTATAAATGATGGGAATTTAATTTTTTATAAGTCACTTATAAACTTAAGATTGCAAGATGGTACAAGAGAGCTAAACTAGTGAACATAAGGTTTGGTCTTAACAACAAAGTGTCCTAATAGATTTACATAATAATTAAACTATACTTAATAAATTTCTTGAGAAGAACAAGACTATAAAAAGATTATAAATATAATCGAAAGCTTTCAAATCTCTATTTGCTTTAATTATAAAACAAAAACTATTTAGTTATAACCTACATAAAATTAATATATTCTATTGTTTAGGTAAAATTAATTAGGATTCAACAATCCATTGAAAACATTTTGAAAATAATTTAACAGGACTAAATAACAACTATCATAAGTTTGTACGCAATTAACAAAATATCTGAGCATGAAATATCTAATTAAATAAATAGTCATACTAGACCTTGATAGTTAATATATTATAATCAATATACAACTATACAAAATCATAAGAAGAAATAATTCACTAATAGAACCTTCTGCTATGCTATTAGCATATTATGGCTTGCATATGTTGTAACGCCCCAAAGTAGGGGTTAGAAGACATGAGTACAAATTACGAAATTGGCATGCAGTCATGACATTTTTCGG
>JANKOE010000001.1:5645763-5662513 GCA_026284465.1 Erythroxylum citrifolium | reverse complement strand
CTATAAGCTTAGCACGGTGGATTTGCCCCGTGTAGGTTCAGAGCGAGGAGATTAAAGACTGGGACAAGTCAACCGCACTGGCCAAAGGAGTCTGAGTTTTGTATCGCTCGAATATGTAGTTTGTATAAATTATTTGGGCCTGTAACTATTCTTTGGGAATTTTGTTTTGCGATTACGATATGTAATATATGTGTGTGGGTTTGAGTTACTAAATAAAATAAATACCAGTATGATATTTGGTTTTGTTTGTACTGTCTTGGGTGGCATCCATGTATCCTCCCAGGAGGTATTTGGGTGTTACATATGTAATCCGTAAAATGATAAACTATGCATATCTATATCATTTCAGTCTCAATCAAGACTTCAATCTCAAACCAAGATCTATGATCTCTAAAGGAGACCATTAATCTCATATCGAGATTAGTTTCCAAAATATCCGCTTTGTAAAGATTCATTGATCATAAAAATCAATCATGATATAAACTATCTTCTTTCATAAAAATAGTTATAATATACCTTAAGATAAAAGAATCACTTGCGATCATATATAATAAGAATAATTTATTGCATGCCTTTTAAACATCATAGGAAAATAAATAAGTGTAGTTGACAGCACGTGTCGAGTGCATTGCAAAATTTACCAAGCTCTATACACTAAAAATTTATAGCCATGGTAAGTTGGGATCGTATCCACAGGGAATGTTTGGTTAATTCTCGTAATGAAAATAATTGATATAAAGAAAATAAAAGGGGAGGTATTGGTTGAAGTCACTAAGAAAACAAAATAAGATTAAACTAATGCAAAAAATTTATAGAATATAGTCAAAAGCGATAAAAGTGATGAATATTTGTACCCTGTTCTTGATTAATCTCGACCTACATGCAATTAAACATATTCCATTATTATAATGCTTTCACATCTCTCCTAGAACTATTGGTTGTAGACTAACAACAAGCTCTGTTAATCTTGATTTTTTCTTAAGTCATGTTTAATTAAGATAAGATCGTTAATTAAACCTAACTATCGAATAACCTAGAATATGCTCTCTAGGTTTAATTGGGCAACTGAATTACAGAATAGAAAATAGATCAATCTAAGCAACAATCACATAGACTCAGGTCATTTAACCTAGGTTATTTTAATCTTAATGATTTGAAACCATTAGTAGCTACAAACGAATCTTAAACATAACGATTACATATTATATTTAAGATTCTAACAATGAGTTCATACATAAATGATAACGATCATTCATACACGAAAACTCAAATCTATAAACATAAGATAATATAATCAATCCATATAGAGAAATTTAACATTAAACAATGAAAAGATATGCTTAATTGTGACTTCAGGGATCAATATCACCTTCGAACTGGTGTTAGGAAGCCTAACCTTCCATCTTCTCCATAGGTTTCCATAAGAATAACTCTTTGTTGCCTTTCTGTCTCCCGAAATCTAAAAAACGAAGATTAAATCGTTTCTGCTGTCAACATAATGTATTTATAACAAAAACTAGGTTTTCGAGTGAGGTGGAAAAAATCATTAGCGTGATTTGGTGTGTCACGACCATTAATGACTCAAAAGAGGCTCACGGTCGTGCCACATCTTTGCATGGGCGTAACATGGGTATATCCATATAGATCTCCATTCTAAGAATAAATTATGTCTCCTCAACATATTTCATATCAAAGTTCTTCGAAAACATCCTCTTCACATTCTAAATATTTAAATTATTGCTGATAAGCAATATATCATCTATATATAGAACCAGAAATACAAAATTTCTCTTACAGAATTTTGATTATACAGAAGAGTTAAGTGTGTTCTCTTCAAAATTTAAAGTCATGATCATCTTATGAAATTTCAACTACCAATATCATGATGCCTATTTTATCTCAAAACACTTAGCTATTACATATGCATCTCCTCTTCTAAATTATTATTCAGGAAGGATGCCTTGCCATCTATTTGGTGAAGCTCAAAATACGAAATAATTTATTAATGCTATAACGATTTAAAAGGAGTCCTTGGTTGAGATTAGTTAGAAAATCTTAGTGCAGTTAACTTCCTTTAACTGAGTACACTCCTTAGCCATAAGTCTTTAAACTTTTTAACCTTGCCTTTAATATCTCTTTTGGTCTTAAGCACCCACTTTAAAACTAATAGATTTAAATGCATTTGAAATGCTGACCAACTTGTAAACACCATTATTTTTTATAAATTATATTTTCTTATAAATAACTATCATCTATTTATTATAATATCAATTCCCATTAATTCATCATATCTATGATGAACCACAATGGCTTTTGAAAGACATTTGTTCACATCCATATAAACAAAAATTATCGAAGGATGTAGGCCTCCTATCTTTTTGTTAACATCTCCATAGTGTTATAGGATCAAGGTTGAGTATCCACTACAACATGCTTCATAACATTTGCTTCATCCAAGTCATCCTTATAGACCTCTAGAAGTAACTCAGTAACTCTCTTATAAACTATAAGAATATGTACTACTATTGGCTCAAGATCCTCATCTATTTCAGTTCTTGATGATATTTATCGACATCATTCTCTAAAAACTTCACCATCAATGCCTTTACAATTATATTACTATAATAAGTATAATAAAATATTTAGCCTTTTGAATCGTTAGAATGGCCTATAAAGAACACAAAAGTTGTTCTAGGATTTAACTTTTTATCCAGTAGGTTATGAATCTTCATCTCAACTGGGAAACCTCAAACCCTTAAAAGATTCAAACTAGGCTTTATATCCATCAAAAATTAAAAAGGAGTTTTAGGAATTGACTTATTTGGAATGAAGTTTAGGATATAGAGTGTTATATTTAGTGCCCATCTCACAGATACCCATAAAGCTTTAATCTCACCATCATTCTCCTCACCATGTCCTTTAATGCAATTGTGCCTTTATGGTACTTCATTATGGTCAGTTGTACTCGATATGATGTATTGTATAACTATGGCATAACTCCTTTAAATTTAGCATATTTTCCTTTCTCTTGACCAAAATCTCTTTGTCTATCGTAGTGCTTTCCACCATAGTCTAACCTTATAATCTTAATAAGCCTATTAAGTTACTTGTTAACCTTTTCCTTATAAATTTTGAATTTCTTTAGGACGTCAAACTTATTACTTATGGGATTAAGGTAACCATATCAAAAGATTATTAATAAAAGAAGAATAAGTTCTTTTCATTAATGGTGGAGCTCAAAGGTTCACTAATATCTATGTAAATAATCTCCAAAACCTCATCACTCTAAGCGGTACATTTCTTTATACTTATATAATGAGTTTATATATAATACAATCAATATAGGCACCACCAAATATCAACATAAACTAAGGAAGGATTTTATCCTTGATTAATATTTCAACTCTTACTATTAAAATATAAGTTAATGGTGGCAGTTAAGCCTAAGCTTGACTTAACCTATTATAAAGTTAATATCAGGCTTTTGGTTGGGCTCAATTTTTAAAAAATTGAAATTTGGGTTGGGCCAAGCTTAGCTCAAGCCAAAGCTTAAAAGTTTTAAGAAAATAAGGTTATTTTTTATTTTTAATTTAAAAAGTAAAAAATTCAAGCTAGGTTGAGCTTCGAGCAACCTAAGTCAATTAGACTTAGGCTTGGGTCGTGTCTCTCAGCCCAATTAAGCTACAAACCTAGGTAAAAAATTTCGAGCCTAGTTTAGCCTGGATCCAAATATGACCAAGTTTTTTATTGTGTAAAGTGAATGATTTCTCTGTAGTTAAATTCCTTTTAGTTCATTTTTTAATATTCATAATGAATTCACTAGGATCCTTCAAACCCAAATAATAAAGACTATCATTTAACAATTATTCACTATTGACAATAGAATTAAAGGACAATAAAAAATTTTATTACTAAAATTCAAAGTGTATATAGCATCATCAAGTTTGAAAGCTGAATTTAAACTATATTTCATAAAAGGCACCTCTTAACTTTATTCAACAATATGTTATCCCGTAATCTAAACTGTAACTCCACATCTCTTATGTACTTTACTTTTCCTCTAGTTCCATCACCCATGAATAAGTTCACCTACCCTTCATTTGCCCTCCTTTTTTTTTTCCTTATTGCATGTAATGTATTAGAAATATGAAAATAATCATTATACAACCACTAATTATTTGGTGCTACATCTATCAAAGACAACTTAAAAAACACTAAAACCCTAAGATTACTTGATTTACTTTCTTCCTTCTTCAAAGAAGCCTTAGTCTTGTAATAGTTCTTTTTTAAGTACCCTACCATATCACAATGCTAGTACTTCATATTCTTCTTCTTAATCCCACTAGATGGCCCATTGGCCTTTTCTCCATCTTTCTTACCATTATTATTTTTCCACTTTTTGTTTGGATCCTATAATTTCCTTTGGGTTTAAAGGATCTATACACTAAATTCATTGAATTAGCCTTCTCATACTTAATCTTTTCCTCTTTTTAGACATATATCAAATCAATTTATTCACTATTTAAACCTCCTTCGTGACATTATAAACTTTCTTCAAGAAACTAAAGTCAGATAATAAAGAATTCAACACCTAATGGAATAAGAATAAGTAGGATATTAAGACATAAAGTCCACTAAACCTATTGGCTATTTCTTTCAACCTTACGATGTAAGCTTTAACCCCTGATACTATATTATACTTTAGTAAAGTCAAACTATGCATAAGCTTACTAGCTTTAGCTTTCTCACATTATGTGAACCTTTCCCTCAAAACCATTAGAAACCTTTTAGCATTGTTTCTAACTAGTGGTCCACCCTTCAAAGATGATGAAATATATTTTTTCATTACCATTATACTCGTCCTGTTTGATCTTTCCCATTTTTGGGAATGAACCTTCTATAATATCATACTCTCATGTGCCATAAGAGTAGGCTCATCCTCATTTATATCCATATCCAAATCTGACAAACCTAAGGATAACTGATCACTCTTCTAAGTCGTAAACTTATTACCATTTAAGGTCTAAGTTAAATATATTTTATTATTCACCATTACTTGACTCATTAGATTAATAAAGAGATACAACAAATACTCAAAGTCCATACCATCTATTATCCTTTATAAAGAATAAATAATTTAAATAAATGTTCCAATAGATTATGCAAGAAATGATATTACAAACTATTATCTCGTTTGAGGAAATAAAATTTGTAACTTAAGATTATAATACTAATCATTATACGATCTCACCTAACTCATGTAAAATTACCCATTTTAAAGTAGGTAACAATAGTAAGTTAAGAGATAAAATAATCTAGGAGGTAATTAAAAGGATTGAGCTAACCTAAATTACAAAAATTGCATGAAAAATAAAGTTGGAACAACCTTTATTTGATCAACCTATCAAGTTGAACACATTGTTCGATTGACTATTCGTCAAATAAGTACATCATTCAGTTGAAGGAATACCACTTTAGTTTTGATTAATTGAATAGCTCATTCGATAGCTCGATAGGGCAATTTCTAGAAACTAAAAGGTGATAATAAGTAACAAAATAACAACAACTTGTATTAAACTCACGAGAAAGAACACAAACAAAAGATTTAGCTATAACCAAGTCACGAATTGATTAGTAGCTCACTTTAATGCAATTATTGACTAATCTCATCTCATATTCATGTGCAATGATATGATTTAACTAAGAAATAATAAAATTCATCAACAATATGAATGTGACATCTAATATGGAATAAGTTTTCCCTCTACTACCCCAACTTATCCTTTTTGCGTTGAAGACTTAATGCTCTTTGAATGATATGTGCCTCACCCTTAACATCATATTTGGTCCATTAGTTATTAGAATCTTCAAATGATAGCCTAAATTTGTTTTCTTCGAAATCATTTACACTTTTTACCCCTCCATCATCTTTTATGATCATATCCCTTTTATTTGAGTATTGGGATGCAATATGCCTTATTCATAAACAATAAAAATATTTAATATAGCGCCCCCTTACCGCAGGGCATACACCGGGACACCCGTAGGTCATACCGGTACATATCCTACGATAAGAGTGCGCTACGAACAATCACTACTGTACTTTACATGGAATCATAATAATAAAACATCAATATAAAATCACGAACTTTTTGAAACCAAAATTTTCCTTACTTCATTTCATCAAAATCAGAAATTTATACAACTGTCAGTTTTTCACTGTCTGTACAGCACTCCAAAATCCTAGTATAATATGCTACTAAAATAGGGAAAAACATCCGCTCTATCTAAGTCATCCCAAAAGTCCCTCTGGAGCTAGGAGTTTACTCTCGGTCCTAAAAAATATGTTGCAATTTTGGGTGAATTTGCGAACTCAGTGAGGTAACCATCATCAATGGTTCACTCAATTCATGCAACAATCAAGCATATCACAGATATTTCATAATTGCACATTGATCAAAAATACCATATGATCACATAAGCAACATTGATTTCATAATTGCACATTGATCCAAAATACCATATGATCACATAAGCAACACTTACATTTTGCACATAAGCATAAGGCATTTCGCCTCTCACTCAAGCAAAGAGATTAAACCAAATGCATATGAAATGCGCATGTGACACTTTTTCAATTTATTGCGGTGTTATGATCAAGCGCCTGAACTGTCCCAATATGGGCACATTAATCGTTGAGCCTGAGGTTTTAAATCACTGTGGGGCTCGAGGCCCGAATACAATTGTTGAGCTTTTAGCTCTCGGTGGCTGCTCCAGTCACAACTGTCATTATCTGATCATGCATTCATGTATGAAATGCATATGTTCCAATTTAACAATAAATACATCACAAGTAATCCACATGTCACAATTTATCACATCATAGGCAAATAAGTTTCAGATCACAAATCATCATATATCATCACATCACAAGCACTTCTATGTCAGAACTCCCAATACATCGGACCTTATGTCCGAAATTCACAGTTATAATCAAACACAGAACCCGCTATTATTCGCCACAGTAGACATATAATAATTGAGAGACCCATCTAGGTTACTCACCAATAGCTTCCGACCTAATGTCGGGAAGTCTCCGCAACGTCAGTGGTGTGACGTTCTAAACGCGTCTCTATAACATTCAACAAAGACAAACATTACCAAATGTACAATCAGACATAGCTAATAATGCACATGTAGCGATTAAAAATGTGTACAATGCATGTTCGTGACATTCCTGGAATTATTCCAAAAATTTTCATCACAAAAATTCTGTCTAAAATTAGAAAACCAAAGACACCAAAATTATGAAATTCGGATCTCTATAGGTCCAAAAATTAATAAAACAATAGCTAGAAAAAGAATTTCCTGGCCCTCTTACTTTGACCTAACCAATTCACATCAATTTCATCTCTAAATGTTCTTCATTTTCCATATAAATGAAATTAAATATTCCACGAATCCGATGCCTCGAGAATCAGGTCAATCGGACGTCGGACGGAAAAGTTATTCCTAAAAGAAAGCAAAAATAAAAAAAAACAATTACATATATATATATATATAATAACTGCCTCGTGGGGGCGAGGCATCGCCCTCGCGAGGCAAGCCGACTCGCCCTCTCGCGAGGGCGAGGCGTCGCCCTCGCGAACAAGCGAGCTTCAGCCCCAATTTCTTTCTTTCTTCTTTTTTTTTAAACACTGAAAATTCCTTTTTTTTTCTAACATGCATAACTTCTGATCTAGAAGTCCAAAACTTAAAAATTTGGTGTCTGTAGAAAGAGCAAAGAAAACCCTACAAGTTTTATGAAGGACAGAAAAATCAATTTCACCTATAAGGTTGTCAAAAATGCACTCAAAGGTACTGCCTTCGCAAAATCGCCCAAACCAGTATACCATTTTGCAAAAATCATAACTTGCTATTCCCTTTGCCAAATATTCCGAACTTTATGTCAAAAGAAAGATCAAAACATGTTCTACAAAATTCATGAACAACTTGGACGCAAATTCAACCTATAAACACATCAATTTCTCACTCAAAGTTTCAGTCCACAAATCTCATCCTAAACAGTATACAATCTTCTAAAAATCACAATTCCTTACCCAAATGTCCAAAAATTTCATACTTTATACCCATGGAAAGATCAAGAAAAATACTACAATTCTCATGAAGGACTTAAAAGCAAATTCTATCTCTAACTAGCTCAAAATCTACATTCATGTGGCTGCCCTGTTTGAGGGTATTTAGTTCACAATTAACCTAAACCAAAACCAAACTTTACAAATTCATAACTTACAAGTCCTACATCCAAAATTTACATATTATACCTCATTTTAAAGACGAAACATTCCTATACAACTTTCCAGAAGACCATTTAGGCTAATTAATATCAAAACAGTCCATAATTTAGCTCCAAAGTACAATACTCACAAAACCTACATTTAGGCTTAGGTTACAACATAAATGCTCATAAACAGCTTATAATCAATAAGCCATAACTCTTAACCTAGATATCGAAAAATTACATAATTAGTAATCGTCCATCCCAATGTTGTCTTATACTCCCACAACACATTATCGAGCTTTTCTTCTTCCACCTTTGTAAGATCACTTGCTATGATAACTGCAAGTATTTTGTTGGTGCCCAGATAAGCATACTTGAGGTGAGTCGGTAACGGCTTCAACTCCACTTCTGGTGCTTGCACAATAGAAGGTAACGGTAAATTAGTACTAACAAGAAATTCTAAATAGTGAGGGACAACCCTACCAAAAGTACTTGTCTTAAGTGCTCAAATTGCTTCCTTTAGGCCCTCTCCTAACGCAAACTTGCTTTGCCAATATCCAGACAACTTTTGCTCCAACAGGGTAGTCAAAGCTACCTCCAAAAGGTCACTTGTAGAAAGAAGAGACCACTGCTTTACTAATGAGTCAAGAATATCTACCTTGGAGACCAAGTCACAATTTGATGGATAACGTATGGCATCAAAGATATTGAAACGAAGTACCTTGCCTTCAAACTCCATAGTCAACACCCCACTGTGTACATCGATGCTTGTTTGAGATGTCTTCAAGAATGGCCTTCCTAAAAAAAATTTTAAGGGCTCGAAGAGCCCTCAGCCTACATATCTAACACATAAAAATATACAAGGAAAACAAGCCTGTTAACCTGCACCAAAACATCCTTAATAACCCCCTCAGGGTATGCATTAGATCTATCAACTAATTGAATGATAACAGGGGTATCCTTCAATGAACTAAGATTAAGAGCTTTAAAAATAGCCAAAGGCATAACATTTATCGAAGCTCCTAAATCTAACATACATCTCTCATACCTCATGTTGCAAGGAATGGTAAAAATATGTGGATCCTTGCACTTGGGGGGTAGTTTCCTTTATAAGACTGCTAACACATTGCCCCACCACACTGATCTTCTCATCTCCCCTTAACTTTCACTTATTGATGCTTCCAAAAGAGGGATATTCACTTCCACTTTATGAAAGACCTCCAATATTTCCTTTTCCTTCTCCTGTTGCTTCTTTTTTGCTAACCAACTTAGAAATGGAATAGAAGGTAAATTATTGACAATAGGGTGTGAAGTACTTACCAGAGGAGGGTGATCCTCCTTCTTCTTTGTTAGATCAATTTCTTCCTCTTCTTCTTTCTCCTTCCCCTTCCTTGGTCCTTGTACCTCTTTGTCACTTCTCAAGATAATGACGCAAGCGTCTTCTCTTAGGTTCCTTTCAGGTTAACTAGGCAACCTTGAGGAACTTTGGGCCTGCAGCTTCCCCACGACATCAATTAACTGACTAACTTGATTTTCCAAATTCTTCAAACCACTCCTCACTTCCTGCTGAAATTGAATAGTGTTAGACGCTAAGCTCTTAATAATTTCCTATAAGGACATACCTGTTGTTGTTATTGTGGTTGTGGAGGCGGTGGCCTTGGTTGAAACTATGGTTAATTATGATGGAAACATGGTGGTGTATAAAATCCTTACTGCTACTACTGTTAATAATTAAGTTGGCATGCATTAGAACTATCCCTTTGTTGTGAGTTCCCATACCTGAAGTTGGGATGATCCTTCCACCGTAGATTGTAAGTGGGGGAAAAAAGGTTATACCTCCTCTGTTGTCCTTAGAATCCCCCAATTGAATTAATGTACTGTTCTTCCTATAAGGAAAGGCATGCATCTGTAGGATGGTCAGCTAATGTACAATTACCATATACCTTGGTGGGCCCTTTCCTCTCACTGCTTGTTGCACTAAGGAAGTCAAATTTGCAACTTGCTGCTCTAACTTAGAGATGGAGACCTCCTTTACCTACTTTGCCGAGGAGGAAGCATTATTGTGATTGCCCCAATATTGGGAGTTCGCTGCCATTGTTACTATCAAGTTCCTAACATCCATCAGTATCCTATTCACTAAGGCTCCACTGCTCGAACGTCTATCATATTCCTATCTAAAGGACGCAACCCTTCATATAAATATTAAATTAATAACTGGTCACTTATCTGATGGTTTTGATAGCTGTTACAGAGCTTCTTGAAGCGCTCCTAATACTCATGCAAAGACTCCCCTGTGTCTTATTGAATACCACAGATCTCTTTCCTAATATTAGTGGCTCTTGAGGCAGGGAATTACTTTTCTAGACAAACCTACTACATTTGCTCCCATGTGTTGATCGAGCTGGCAAGTAAGTTATACAACCACTCTTTGGCTGCATCTGCTAAGGTAAAGGGAAATGCCTTTAGCTTGAGTTGCTCCACTGAGACTCCCGCTGGCTTCATACCTGAGCATGTGATGTGGAACTCCTTCATAAACTTGCTAAGACTAGTAATGTAGCCTGATCCTAGTGAGTTGGTGTCAAGAAAACTATAAAAGTGGGCAATGGACGTATCACTCCAGGTTTAGTTTCAACTTCCAGCTCATTATCTAGATAATTCATATAAAGTAAATTTGGGTTTAAAGAAGGCACTGCAAGCTCCTTTAAGGTTCGCTGATGAGGTTCCATAATCTCTTATGTTTCGTATGAATTCCTATCGACTTATTCTTTAAAAGATAAGGAATGACCACTCTAGGGAAGATTTGTATGGATTCCTCACTATTTCTGATGAAATCTGGTGTGACTTGTAATAGAAAAAAAAAGAGAAAAGGTTAAATGGAGAAAGTAATGATCCTTTATTTTCCTTAGCAAATTTACGCAAATGAATGTGTTTTGAGGAACTGTGGGACATGCAAACTGATGGAAGAATGAAAAAGATCAGTAAAAATAAAAATAAAAACAACACAAGAAACGACAATGAACACACACCAACTCCCCGATAATGGCACCAAAAATTTGATAGCCTGTCACTAACTACCAAATAATAAATTCCTAACTACTAAACTATATAGTAAACAGTGAGATAGGGTCGAACCTGTACCACACCACTACCATAGAGCATATACCTGAACATCCAGAGGACATTCAAGAAGATACCCTATGAGAATGGCTTGTTAGAGAAATCATATTCACTATTATAGCTTCATACGGAACATAAGTTTAACATTTCTCATTTCATTTCACAAACATCATTTACATTGTCAGTACATCTCATAATCCATATATGTACAATACAAAAACATCTTAGAGTTTTCTGTTGTTTACAAAATATCTAACATGAAATGAGATGCTAACTGAAACAATCTATCTAAACTCCTCAAACATCAGCTGACCAGACCTTTGAGTTATTCTTGATTCCAAAATTGACAATACTAGACTGCTACTAGACTGCCTTAGAAGCTAGATCTCCTCAGTACCTGAAAAACAGTACTATATTAAAATTGAATCACGGTAAAATCCCGAAGGAAAAGTTAGAACATCATCAACAATCCAAGATCCATCATCATACAATCCATCATAATCGTATACATTAAATGAATGGAAATAAATATGGAAAGGAGAAAGAAACTTGGATCGGATAACCCGAGAAGGCAGCAATATTAGAAGTCATACTTACTCTCTCCTCTGGTTCCTCTTCCTTCTCTTCTTCTTTTCTTCCTTGAAGCTTTCCCAAAAATGGCAAATTGAAGGCTCCCTTTTTCTGTCTCTTCCTTTTCTTCTTAAAGCCTTTTCTAATTACTCTAGGGCTCTTCCCGTGCTCCAGAGGTACAAAATGTTCCCAAAAAATGAAGTTTGAAAGGTCGATCGCATAAGCCACAATCATGTCCTATAGTGCCACAAATGTGGCACCTTGTTTGGCCACGATTGTGGCTCCATGCATCTGCTTTTGTCATGATTTTGGCTTATTGGCCACAATCGTGGCCCCTCCTCTATGCCTCTGTCACGATCATGGCATATTAGCCAAAATAATAACCCTCTATTTTGGTTTGGGTCTCCTTTGAATATCCTCCATTATTAGATATTTTCCCTAAAACACTAGCAAACGTGTCACAACACCTCAAAAACACAAAATTGAACCTCAAATCCATGTTCTAACCCATAAAATACTCAAGACACAAATATTGCACTAACATAATTCTAACTTAAAGACACATTAATTGATTAAATTTAACCACTAAACACATCCTAAACTACTTATAAAATATGATGCAATCCACAAATATTAGTAACTCAGTCTTTGATCAACAATTTTTATCTAGACTTATAAGGCCTTTCTTTGTACAAATTATAGGAACTAAAGCAATTTCATATGATATTCATTCGATACATGACCTCTTTAATAGTCCCCTTTCATAGGATCTTAAGGAATCAATCTATTCTCCATTCAAGAGCTTAGAAGAAAATGAGATCTTATTTAACCTGAAGTGAATCACACGTTAATACAAACCTCAATACACGATATACAGATGCACAAGAAGGGAGGGTTGAATTGTGTAATCTCTTTCGGTAATCCCCTTGTAAACAAGTTTGTTAAAAGAAACTCGTTCTTTTCACAAAACTACTGAAAATCAAAGTTATAAAGTATTTTCGAATATTTTGTGTAAAAACAGTTTGATCGAAAATTGAAAGTTAACAGAGAGTTTGAGAGTTAAGAGATGTTGACACAGCGACTTTTATACTGGTTCACCCCAAACCGTGGGCTACGTCCAGTCCTCAGATATCTTTCTGAGATTTCACTATCTCTAAAAAACGTTACAAGTATTCTTTGATTCTAAGCCTCTTTAGGTCTCTTACAGTCAGTATTCTTTCACACTTAGCCTCTTCAGGCTATCTGCACTTCTTTTAACTGAAAGGGTTTTTTGAGCTTTGTTACAGATAAAAATCGCTCTAAAATTTTCGCACAATACTATTTTTCATATCACTAAGCTTTTCACTTACTCAAAAAAAATCTTCTACAGTCTTCGACTTCGACTTGTATTTATAGCCTATGTCTTCAACTGCTTCTTGATAACTGCTTTTTGCTTCTTGCTTCTTGATCTTTCAAGAATCAGTTATTTAGTTAAGTTCTGTAACTAACTTAAACTGATGTTTCTTTGATTCTTCCATCTACTTTCTATCGTCTATTTTTTTTCTTCATCTGTTTTTTGCTTTTGCGTCTTGCGTCTGACTTTTTATCGTCTGATTTTCTTTCGTGTCTTCCATCTGCTTTTCATTTTGCTTCCGTCTACTTTCTATTTTGCTTCTATCTGCTTTTCATTTTGCTTCTGTCTGCTTTTCAATTTGCTTCCGTCTACTTTCTATTTTGCTTCCGTTTGCTTTCTATTTGGCTTCCTTATTATTTGTTCTTCATCAAAATCCTTTATGTAAAGTCATTTTGACTTAACAATCTCTCCCTTTTTGATGATAACAAATAATCATATTAGTAAGATAGACAAAAATATGTACAGATGAGAAAATAGAACTTAAGAACTTCTTCATCAAACTTCTAGTTCTTCATTTTCTTCTCACTCTTCCTCCCCCTATCTCTATTCTTCAAATTTGTCTCCTTTCTCCCCCTATTTGTTGTTAATCAAAAATAAATTATTACGACAGAGGATGCTTCAAAAATTCTGTCATTACATCCTTCAATTCCTTGACTTCCTTTCTGAGTGACTTGATATCATCTCGTAGTTGAACGATTTCCTCTCGTAGGTCACTTGATGAAGTTGGTTGATCATCTTCCTTCTGTTGTTCTTCTTCTAGAGCAATTGTGGTGTTATATGCGTCTGAAGATGGAACAGATGCTTCAATGATCTCAAGGGCAGGAGGTTGTACAGATTGGTTTAGGTCTGGATGATCTAGATCATCAGGGATTGGTAGTCGTGGAACTTATCTTCCAAACAGGGGTAGAACTTCTTCAATTGAAGATATATTAGACAATGGCCTAATGCGCATAATCACCTTCACAAAAGACTTAGTTATGCAAGTAATATTTCCAAACTTTATAGTTATGTGCTTCCCTTTCGTAAGTTTTTCCCCCACTGGACAAGGTTCGTTGTTTATGGAACAACCGCCACTACTCCCTTGTTCTTGTGAGATGTGATGGGAAATGAAGGTTCCCGTCATCTTATTTGTTGCATGGCATGCTTCATCTATGCGTCGCACTTTATTTACAATTTGATCTGCTGACAGATCATCTATTACCTCTTCTGGGTATAGTTTCATCTTCCCCTTATCAACATTGCGTACAATGTGAATCCTCGGTTAAAAGTTAGGCAAAACCTTTATCACAGTTCTCTCCGTGATTAGTAAAATAGTGTGCGGTTGTTTTTTCATCTGTGTAGGGTATGTTTTTGTTCCTTCATGTCTCAAAAACCCATAGAAGTTCTTCTCTTCTTCATTCAACAGATGCGTTGTACAACTATTTACCATAATCGGTTGAAATTGAACTTTCACCAACCTTTTTGGGATTTCCTTGATAATTATAGAGTTGCTCCTCTTCACAGGTTGGACTTCTTCAGTCACTCTGATTCTCAAATCTTCTTTTCTCAGAAGTTGAGAGGTATTAACCTGTGCCGGACTGTGTTCTGCAGATTTCTTCTTTTGAACGGCAGTAGGAGTTCCCTTTCTTTGACTGATTTTCTCCTTATTCCCTGCTTCAATCAGTCTTGGAGTCTGTTGAGGTTGCAATTTCTGCTTCTCAAACTCCAATTTTCTTTTACTCTCGGTCTCTTTAGCCTGTTTGGCTTTATCTTCCCTTAAAATTGAGACCAGCGATCTTGTAGCTTGAGGTGCTCTTAACTCAGAGTCTTTTACTTGGGTCAGCTCTTTGGATTTCTTTTCCTTTTGCTGTCGTAAGGTCCGAATTCTGAGTGACCTTTTTGCTTGTTTTAGAATTTCACTCAAAAGTGTCTCCCCTTTTCTGTTTAATGAACCTTCTTCAATAATCCATACCCGGCTACTTTCTTTTTGGGAAATCATCTTATCTTTCATAGTTTCATCTGATGATTTCTTCTCTCCAACCATGGGCATTGTCTCCCTAGGTTGAGATTTAGAACTTTTTGTAGGAGTCTTTGTCTTGGTACGCTCCCCCTCAATTCTTGCTGTAATATGAGAATCTGCTTCTTCTCTTTCCAGATTCTTTAAACGCATTTTCCCAACTGTTGCAGAGTTGATAATGCTCTTAACAGGCTTTATTACTCTGTTTCCTCTGTCTAGAAGGACTTCAGAGTCTCTGAATATCCTTGTCAACAACATTCCATATAGATAACTGTTTGAATCTTTCATCGCCTTGACCATATACTGAAAAATCAGAAATGGTGGATCAACAGGTTGGCGATTCAATAAGTTCAACAGGTTAGCGATTCAATAGGTAGAACAGGCATTGTTCATCCAACGTCGTCACCAAATGCCTTGATCCTGCTCTTGGTAGAATACAATTAAAAAGGATTGCATGTAAGACCCTAGCCTTGGGCACCAGGCTTGAGGCCTTTTTCTCCCTTGGGTCGTTGTTTCCATACAACTATTGATTAACTTCGTTTTCCTTTACGTTGAACTTCGTCATCCATCTCGCTTTGCTTGTGATCTTTTCTCCAGCAGATGGACACTCAATAACCTTCTCAACTGATTCCATAGTCACTATGATAGACAGTCTATCTACTGTAGAAACAATAGTATTGTCTACCAGCTTCATATTCTTCCAGAAATCATACACTTCATTTTGATATATGCTTTCTCGAATTTGAAAGAACTTCCTCCACCCTGCTGCAACTATCTCTGGTTCAATGTCCATGTCATCTCTCTTCAAGGACTCAAAATCAACATGTCTTCCAAAAACCATTGCTTACTCCATTTGCTTCTACGGTGGGTAAGAAACTAAATGCACATATTTGTTCTTCTGAAAAGGTAAGGTTGGTTATAGAAATTAAAAGAGCTTATAAATGAAGAGCTTTGTGTTAAGAATACTCCAAAGGTCGATGTTAGGTCATATCAAGAGTGTTCTAGAATAGGTGAAGTTCTAAAGACTAATGAGAATTTTTTTCCATCCAAAACCTCCTTGTGAGAGAAGTTACCAGTTGTAACTTACTGTTACTGACGCCGTTAATCTCTACGACCTTTTAACTGGAATGAGACGTATCAGACGGTTGGTCACTTATCATAACCATGTTGAGGTTCTGTCTGATTTCTTTGAACCGTTCTTCACTAAGTGGTTTAGTGAAGATATCCGCCCATTGAAACTTCGTCTCAACAAATTGAAGACTCACGATCCTTCTCTGAACATAGTCTCGTAAGAAATGACATATGACTTTGATATGTTTTGTTGGACCAATGGTGGTTGACAAATTAAATCCCTTTATGTTTTGATAATAATAAAATATCTAGAATTAGTTAA
>JANKOE010000001.1:5582874-5612594 GCA_026284465.1 Erythroxylum citrifolium | reverse complement strand
GAAAGCAAGTAACATAGAAGAGTTTCTTGTGTGGTGGAGATTAGTAACAAAACCCAACCAAGAAGGAGTAAAAGAAAGGCTACGAATGAGAAGAAACACAAAGGATTTTGGTCTTACATGAAAGCATCGTGAATGATTTAAAAGTAAGGAAGAGATTATTAATAACCTAAGTAGACATAGTGGCATGTTAGGCAAGTGACAAGTGTCACTTGCCACATGTCACATGCTTAGGCCCTCATCTATTTCTTTTCCAATAACAATTAATTTTCTACTCCAATTTATCCCTAAAATTTCAATGGCTCAAATCAATAATTCCTAAAATCATGTATCAAATTTTCAGTTCCATTGGACAGTAATTTTTACTACCAATAAACAATCAACCTGTCACTTGACATTTTTCCTAGTCCGGAATAGTACCCCGAAAAATTTCAGAAAAATTTCTAAAATTCTCCAAAAATTCAAAACTCACAAAGACCCACTCCAATTAACTTTCCAAACACAAAAATCACATTTATCATAATAATCACATTTTTCATCAAATATACCGGAAAATGTCATGAATGCATGTACAGGCATTTACATGTGCAAAATTCACTATTTACGTGCATGTGTATGCATGAGTATGCCAAAACAATTTTTAAACACTCATAACCCGTTCCAAATCATAACCCGTTCCAAATGACTATTCTACCTTTCCCATCGGTGATAGGATGTTACATTTAATATCTCTACTTTGAGTGGGTTGAGAATCAATTTTACCTTTTCCTCGATTATATACATCATCCACAGATTTAAGAGGCTTATTTGTATTTTAGATGAACTCCTATTATCCTTTTCCAATTAAGCCTTTAAGAATTAGTAGTACCAATGGAATACTTTGATAGTCCCTTACGTTTGAGTTGCCTCTTCACCTTCATAGCCATATACATCATCTCTTTTAACTTTAGGTAGTGATGTAACTCTACTACATTATATATATTTCTATTCGACCTATTCATGAACCTTGACGTAGTCACATTTCTATCCTTCTTTTTATTAGCTAGCAATAAGACTATTTTAATCTCCTTATACTAGCCTCCCACACTCTTTGGTCCTTGAGTAGCACTTTGCAACCTCTGATAAGGATCTTTACAATAATGGATTGGAATAAATCTCTTCTTTATAAGAGCTTTTAATTCATTCCAAGTTTTTATGTGTCATTTATGATTTGTACTCATATCTTGAATCATCTTATCCTACCAAAAAATGCCATAATCGATGAACTCCACTATTTTCAAGTTTACCTTCATCTTCTTATAGTAACTATGATGCTCAAAGATTAATTCTATATGTATCTCCCACTCCAAATAAGTTTCATGATCATTCCGATTATTAAAGTAAGGTATGTTCATCTTGATATTGCTAAGAATTTCATCTACCACTTTTTTAACTCTTGGTTCCCTCCTTTTCTTTCAATCAAACTGAACTCCTCTCCTAAGTCTAAACCTACCTTATTTAACTTCAAATGCTAGATCAACATCATCATCACTAAGTTCATCATTATCCTTATCAACCTCAATTAGAGTTGTTACATTTGTTATGCATCCATTTATTAAAAGTGTGCTATTCAACAATATGTAGTGACTATTTTTCTAACACGTCCTTCACCTCATCATACATCGTGCTTATTCTCTTAATTTATTATTGCATAGCCTATATAAAGAACGACTTGTCTTTTTTCCTCCTTTGATGTTAAATCACTCGTATGTCACTCTTTATTTCCTTCATAATTTCTTTAAAGAACTATACAAACTTGATTAAGAATACAACTTTGTAAATTAAAAAAAATTGTTCGTCAAAAAGAAAAAATTAAATCATGAATCAAGTAAGAAATACGAAAATCAAGTAAAACAAGGAAAGATCAACAAGACTTTTATATTGTATTTGTAGATGATTTCTTGAGGTAATCATTCTTGCATTACCTTCTTCTTTTTTCTTTTCTTTTAACAACCATACAAATAAGTGGTATGAAGGATGCATAATAAAAAACTAAGTAATGAAGAAACCTTAGCAAAAAAAGTAGAGATAGATAAACCTTAAAAATAAAAGATTAAGATGTATTAGAATGAAAATAAATCATAGAAAATACAAGTTTTCTTTTTAAAATTTTTTAACAAAGAAATAGAATATAATTTAAACAATTCTAAAACAAAAGGATAACCACACTTGATTTAAATTTAAACTTGGATACCAATTGATGCAAACTTATATAGGAATATACTATAGAGAGCCTATGAATAAGTTTGAATCAACCAAAGAAAGGTAAAATAGATTTGTAAATGAATTGACTTATTGATTATAAAGAATATAAAACCAATTTTATAAAGTATTTGAACGCTAAGAACAAAGAATTCTTTGATAATTTTAAAATTCAATAAAGAACAAGGTAAAGAAGCTCTAAAGGCATGCAATAAATAAAAATGCAAAAATATTCTAACTAAAAAGAAATATTACTTAAATACTAAACAACAAAAAATAAAGTTTTGAGTAGGTTGAGTTATGGGCCAGGTCATGTTGCATATAAGTTTTCTAACACTAATGAGCTTGTTTTAGGGCATGCCCATATTTAAGATTGTTGATCTCCTTTTAACTTTATAAATTTTGATATGGTTTAAGACACACCTATGATTGAGATCATGGATCCTCTAATAACTTGGTGAGCTAGGCACAATATGGAATATACCCTTGGCTGAGGTCATGGATTCTCCTGTAACTTTATGAAATTTGGCACAGCCTGGGCCACACCTATATTCGAGACTGTGTTTAGACAAGGATGAGTGTTTTGTCTCTAAATCTTCATCCACTTTATATTTTTTTCAACTAATTTGAGCCTACATGCTGTGGATCCTTTATTTAGGATAATCATGCTTTCATCACCTTCTAATTTGAACTATTATGGATCCCTCTTCACTTGGAGCATGGTAAAAAAAAATCTAATTTAAAGAAAGCTTGACAGAGCTATAGTTAAGTCCTCTGGATTTCAGAGATTTTAAAATTCCTTGACCTCTTTTGAACCTTCTTTTGTCTTCAATCGTTCTTATATATTTGTCAATTTTTGGATGTCATAACTAAGAAGAATTTTTCTTTTTAGATTCCGTAACTATCTAAATAACTCTATGGAATTTGTAAATGTTCTAAAAAACTGTTAGACCTAGCCAGTTAAAGGTACCCTATAATTTTATCGAGTCAAGAGGCTGAAACTTATTAAGGAATGAATGAAAAAGTTAAATTGTGATGAAGGAAATTCCATCTGAATTGATATCAACATTGTAACAGAATCTCCTTACTCTTGCTAGAGGGAACTAAAAAAGAAATATAACGTATAATCTCTCCTTACTAAAGAAAAATCTATTCTCTCTATATACCTTAGTGCCATCCACAACCATTAAACTCTCACAAGACATAATGCTAAGGTCAATTGGATTAAATAGGCTGATGATAATATAAGTTGTTTCCATAATTCTCTACTATTAAAGAGAAAGCAAAACATAATCAATATAATCAAATACTTTCAAGGTAAAATCATGATCGAATCTTCTATAATTAAGTATAAATCTCACTATCATTATAAAATTATTTTGGGTTTAGAAAGAAAAATTCAATCATAACTTATAATTTCTTCTTTTCACCTTTAGATTAGTGATGATATTAAAGAAATTCTCATCCTCCCCATCTCTCTAAAAGATGTTAAGTATGATATTTTCATTATTAATCTAAAAAAGGCTCTATAGCAAGTTATAATTTTTAGAAATCTTAGCATATCTTTTGAATTTATGTCTACAAAGAGATCATTGACTTCTTTTATAATGACAAACTCCCGAAGTACTTCAACAACATTAATATTACCTTAATTCCAAAGTTCCTTAACTCTATTTCTTTTTATGATTACTAACCTATCTCTTGCTATAATAAGTTTTATAATATTCTCTCTAAAATTTTTGCAAGAAGGTCGAAGCTTACCCTTAACATTGTAATATGTCCTTAAAACACTCTCATTCCTAAGAGACACATATGTGATAATAAGATATTAGCATAAGAGTTATTTGTAACTATCATAGAAATAATGGCAGTAATAGGTACATGTTAAAATTTGACTTTAAAAAAGCTTTCAATGTGGTGGGTTATAAAATTCTTCTTAAATTTCTAAAGGTTGGCTCTCCAAACATTGTCTCTTAGATTCAAGAATATTTTTCTTTAGTTTCTTACCTGATTATCATAAGAAGAGAAACCATATGGCTTTTGAAAGGAGGAAAGGGTATTGCAAAAAGGAGATTGCATAAGCCTATATCTCTTTGTTATTTACCTAACAATTTTCAATCTCTTGGTAAAAAAGAAAAGTTATAGGCTCAAATTTCATTTATAACTAGAAATGCTCAAGCTTAAATCTCTTTAACTTAACTTTTAAATATAACTTACTTCTATTATTCCATATTGACCCTTAGACCTCTTCTTAGAGATTTTAGTAGAGTTTCCAGTTAGATCAAGCTTGGTGGTTAATAAAGAAAATCCCATATAAGGCCTTTAGTACTTGCTTTAAACCATATAAGGCCTTTTCCAGCAAATATACTTTTTCCTCATGTCCTTGAATATCAAAGCCTTCAAGTTGTTCTACATAGATTTCCTCCTCTATATATCTATTTAAGAAGGCTGATTTGACATCCATCTATTGTATGATCCATCCTTTTTGATCCATCCAATATGGCAAATGGGCAAAAGTCTCAGAGAAATCTACCCCAAACATTTGAGCATATCTTTTAACAACCAGCCTTGCCTTATACTTGTTTACAAAACCATCAGGATTAAGTTTGGTTATATAAACCCACTTGACTCCTATGGGTTTTTTGTGTGCAAGTCTATTCACTAACTCCCAAGCCTGGTTCTTCTTAATCATTTTGAGCTCCTCTTTCATTGTTATGATTCATTTTTGATCTACCGTAGCTTCTTCATACC
This sequence comes from Erythroxylum citrifolium, assembly GCA_026284465.1. Classification (NCBI taxonomy): domain Eukaryota; kingdom Viridiplantae; phylum Streptophyta; class Magnoliopsida; order Malpighiales; family Erythroxylaceae; genus Erythroxylum; species Erythroxylum citrifolium. The sequence continues at coordinate 5,607,605 of JANKOE010000001.1, read as the reverse complement.
CTGCAAGCTCCATTACAACAACATTACACCTTCGATAAATGTCAAAGAGTGATCTAGTTCCTCTGATTGGTTCATCATTTGCATCATCATTCTCCTTCTAGAACTTAAGCATTTTGTCATTCTCCTAACTCCAACGATCTGACTCAATGAATTAAATATTCCTACTGACAATTATCTTGTTGCTTTGTAGTAAGTAGATCTTATAGGCCTTTGAAATTGAGCTGTGGCCTATAAAGAGACCTGGTTTTGCTTTCCTATCCAATTTTTCTCTCTTAACTTCAGGAATGTAAGAGAAAGACAAGTAACCAATTATTCTCAAATTGAGGAGCCTTGGTTTGTCGCCATGCTATGCTTCAAATGGAGTCATTTTCTGTTAAGCAAAAAAATTGTTATGCTTATAGCTTCGGCTTATAACTTCTTTAGCAAACCTTTATCATGAAGCAAACATCTTGTCATCTCTATAATTATTCTATTCTTTCTCTCCATAACTTCATTTTGTTGAGGAATGTAGGGAGTAGTCAGTTGGCGCTCAATGCTTAAATCTTCACAAAACTTGTTAAATCTTATAAAGGTGTATTCAGTTCCATTATCTAATCGAATCACTTGAATTTTGCATCCACTTTAAGTTTCCACCTAAGCTTTAAACCTCCAGAAAATGTCAACAACCTCAAATTTAAGTTTTGTGAATTAAATCCAACACATTTTTGTGTAATCATCAATGAGGCAATATAGTACTTACTACCATTCAATGATGGTGCTTTCTGAGGTCCTCCCATGTATAAACTAGTTGTAGCTTTTGTGTAGCCCTCTAAGCCTTGTTTTGTGGAAAGGGCAACCTAATATAATTCTCCTACTGATAGGCAGCATATGTAGGAAACTCCTCCTCCAATTTAGGCAAACCTTCCACCAAATTGTTCTTCTTCATGAAGAGTAGTGCAACATAATGAAAATTGTAACAGCCCAGACCACCCGCCCACAGATATTGTCCGCTTTGGGCTCCAAGTCTCTCACAGTTTTGCTCTTCGGTAGGCCGGTAGTCTGGGCTATTATAAATAGTATCAGAACCGACTCTTGAACCATTGTGCCAGCGTAGGATGCTAGGCCCTAAGGGGGTGGATAATGAGATCCCACATCAATTGGAGAAGAGAATGAAGTATGCCTTATATGGGTATGGATACCTCTCCACCATAGATACGTCTTCCCTAGTGTGGGAAGAGCAAAACCGTGAAGGGCTTGGAGCCTAAAGATGACAATATCTATGGGCGGGTGGTCTGGGCTGTTACAAATGGTATCAGAGCCGGTTTGCAAATCGTTGTGCTTGCATAGGACACTGGGCCCTAAGGAAGGTGGATGATGAGATCTTACATCGGTTAGAGAGGGGAACGAAGTATGCCTTATAAGGGTATGGATACCTCTTCACTATAGACGCATCTTCCCTGGTATGGGAAGAGCAAAACTGTAAGGGACTTGAAGCCCAAAGCGGACAATATCTATGGGCGGGTGTTCTGAGCTATTACAAAAATGTCCCAATCTCCTATGCCAAAGCACCATATTACTTTCTTTTTTCTGTACAGCAGCCTACTCCTTTTCCAATAAATTCAAGGTAAATCTTTTGCCTTTCATTTAAACTTTGAATACCTCTCTTCCTTCTACATCCTTGATCATGCAGCTTTTGTCCTCAAACAGAAGCTTATAACCTTTCTCTAGCAACTGGCCAACACTCAAAGGGTTTTGATCAATGTTAGGAACATATAACACATTAGGGATAAGTTTCAAACCTGAGAGGCCTTCAAATGTCACTGTCCCTTTTCCTTTTACTATAATATGATCCATCCCCAATTTTGACTTTGGAAATGATACTTCTATCAAGCTCTTTTAAGAATTCATATTCACAAGTCATGTGGTTTGTATAACAACTATCTATTAGCCAACTTTATGTAGAGCTATTCCTAGCAAAGCATGATGCCAAACAACTACTCCTCATTTGGTTGATCAACAACCACTTTAGCGTCTCCTTATTGTTGTTAAGATTTGCATATCTTCTCCACATGCTCCATCTATCCACATTTGTTACATCTTGCATTAGGCCTCCACTAACATCTTTTTTTGTAGGTGATTAGTCTTCTTACAGTAAGGGCAGGGTGGATAGACTTATGTGTTGTTATTATTATTGCTTGAACTTGCTCCAAGCTTATTGTTGTTTTGTTTTTCCTTCTTGTTCTTGCCACCATTGTTGTGCTATGGTCTGGCTTGAAAAAATCCCTCCACAGATCCTTCTTGTCTCATAAGCCTCCTTTGCTCCTATACCTGCAATGCATTTTACAGTTCTACCAATTTAATGTTTGACAAGTCTTTAGAATTTTCTAGGGATAAAATTGTGGCCTCAAATCTTTCAAGGATTGCAACTAGGACTTTCTAAACTATTCTTCAATCAGAGAACTTTGTACCAAGAAGTCTCACCCTATTGACAATGCTAAAGAGTTTGTCATAGTAGTCCTTGATTATTTCTGATTCGTTCATCCTTTGTGACTTGAATTCAAGAATCAAATTTCATACTTGCATGCCTCTGACTCATTCATTTCCTTAATATTCCTCCTTCAAGAAGTCTTAGATTTCTTTAGTTGCTTTTAATGTCATGATTCTAGTGAAAATTGTAGGTGAGACAGCTACAAACAGGCTGGCTCTTACCTTTGATTTCCTTTACCTCCTCTCTTTGTGGTTCTTAATTTGTGCAAGGCTTGGTTTGTTAGGTAAGGGAGGAACTTTATATTCATCTTCAACAGCTTCCCATAGATCATTAACATATAAAAAGCTTCCATTTTGACAGCCTACACTTAATAATTTGTTTCATCAAACACATTACATTGAAAGAAGTTTTTGTACCCATCCTAAAAATTTTTGTAAGCTTTTATGTTTGTGTAAGGTAGGTGTTAGTGTTTAGAATTTTTTTTTTGGCTCTCACAACCTCACAACTCCCTTAAGATACTACTCTGATACCAATTTGTAGGTTTTTTAACAAGAAAAAAGTGCTGAAACAACTTGTATAGAAGAAGAAAACAATATTTGAGACTGCAGAAAAAATGTCCTAAATTTATTGAGCATAAAACATCTATTTATACATCAAAATTATAACAAAAAAGCAAAAAAAATGTAGCAAAATCTGCTGCACATTTTCCACGACAATTACTTCCTAAACAATAGCAAAAAAAAGGTCATATTCCTCCATAACTAACAGCCATTTTGACTGCTTCATTTCAGCATGTGTATGCTGATTTACAACACATTTTTTGCATATTTCGGGATAATTAATTATTTTACTTTCTCCTATCCAAAATAAAAATCGTTTTAAAGGAATGCGCACTTATTAAGAAAGTTAATGAAATGTTTGATGTACCCTTATTAATTGTATGTTGAAATGCCTCAAAAATATAATTTATGTAATTAGGATGTGAGAGAAATTAAAGGGTAATTTTGGAAGTAAAATTATAAACATGCATGAAAAGTCACGAACGACACTTATTTTGAATAATTAAAATCTATCTAAAACGACTTTTATTTTGAATAGGAGGGAGTATACCTCATCAATTTTACCAGCATCAGCAGCCTATTTAGCTCATAGGACATGTCAATCGACAACACTTATTTCATATGTATTACTTATGATTAAATTATCAGACTTTCGTTTTTTTCCTGAAAAATTAGTAAAAAATTATAATATAAAAAATTTCAATAAATTATACATTAGATATAATTCTTATAGAGTCAAAGTCCAAATAGTGTACAATGAAAAATAAAACATTTTTTATTTAGCACCAAATAAAAGCTTATGATAGTAAATATGTTATAATGATATTAATGAATGAAAAATCTCTTCACACTTTTTGAGTCTTGACTACGAAGAAATTGAAAAGTAAATAAAGCGAAAATTTAGTAATTTTCATTAAAGAAATGTTTTATGTTCCAAATATTTTAAAAGGTAAAAATTTAGTGATTTTTATGATTATTACTAAATATTTTATCATTATGATCGTTTTTAGTAATTCCAAAAATGAAATTTCAACAAGTAACATATTTAAAATTAAGTTATGATATTGGAAATAAACTTACACATGAAATAGTGTTAGAAATATGAAAATTTTGTTCACAACTCAATTATCAATTAGCTAGGTGATGTCTTTAAAGTTTGTGTTTAGTTATCAAATTAGTTAAAAGCTTCTATCAAATTTAAATTAAATTAGAATTAAGAACATTTTTAACTAATGGAAAGTTAGTTAGAAAAGTTTATGTAAATTTATATTTAATTTAGCATGATGTAATTCTTTTTTAAATTAAGTGTTATATTTAAATAAATATATCTCAAATGTTCGTTGGGAATGCCAACTGTATGTTTTTCATGCGTGCGTGTGAATGCCGCATTTATATTTTACCTGTTCTTGGAAATGAACTCTCCTGCTTTCTAAATACTCGACGTTTCAAGTAGCTAACACCGGTAAGCCAAACTTGGTTGTGATATAGGTCTGGAACAAAAACAAAATAGCCTGTCGCAAGAAAGCTGGTTGACCTTCTTTATAACTTGGGGCAAACCTGAGGTTTGATGGTTCTTATCTGGCTTGTTATCTCAATAAAACAAAATGAATAGAGATATCTTACACAAGTCATTTTTGGTGTTCTGAGTATTGATGTGAAATGTGCAAGTAGGACTTGTTTTATCTGATGAAAGAACAGCTTTACAAAATTCCTTGGTACATGGTTATATATGGGAAAAAGCCAAGTTTGTACCTTCCTTTTGTATGTACATGTTACAGAATCTCTTTTGCTAGGTTGATGGAGAGTTAGGGCCTGTGTTGTTCTTAGGCCTCGTCTTGGTCTGTGTTCCTCATCCTTTTCCATTTGTACGCTACGTTGCTTGCTGGGAAGGGTGGACAAATTCGTTATTTCAGATGCTCAAGAACCTTTCTGTTTTTTCATTTCGTAGAGTTTGCTTGACTTCGTAACAGTCAATAATTGACCTTCCAGAAATATCTGACCTGACAACCAATTTAGCACAATTATTGAGAAAATTCCCATCTTACGAAACCAACTTTTTGTACGTGTTTGGCCCAATCTTGGCAATATCTTTCATATGTTGATGCTCATCTAAAAGGAGAAGATTCGGATTGTTCCTTGGGGATAACTTCTTATGTTAACTTGAACCAGATACTTCAGAGGCTTCTTGAACAAGGAGCATGGAGGACCTGGAACATGGATCATTGAGCCACTTTTACAGATGTGATTGCTCTAAAGGAGAACCTAATACCTGGTGCACCTTTGGCTACAAGAACCTTCCTTTTATGGTCTCAAAACTAAAACATATCTTTATTGGAATCTTTGAATTTTAAACCATCAAAAAGATGGTTAATTGTAAAATCATAAATGTTTCAGATTTATCTACATGCTATATTCTGGTCTGATCAATCAGCCGTGAAATTTGCAGAATATAACTTGGATAACAGTGTCACTTCCATTACTCTTTTTTGTTGCTATACAGACTTCTCTTATTTTTCTGGAAAATGGTCCAAAAGAGGGGTCTTCTGGTTTGACAATTGGGTTTGGATATGAGATAAACGACCTCCACCCGATTTAGTAAACCTATTTTGCTGACTATTCAATTTAATCAGCCTCAGCAAATGGCAGAAGCGCCTTGCTGATCTTGGGAAAATACCTTCAGCTTCCAGCCTCAGAAATGCTCTGTAATGAGGGCCGCCACGCCTTAGACCTAAGTGCAGAGGAATTAATTGATGGTGTCCTGTGTCGGTGTCTTTCATGCTTTATCACCTGAAATCGTTTTCCAGTGGTTAGCTTCCACAATATGATAATGGGACAAAATCATTTTCCATGCTAATAATTCACGTCTACAAAGCTAGCTATTCATTTCTTCATAATTTGATGTCAGGATAATCAGTCAAAACTATGAAACAACATCATCATAAAGCTGAAAGCCTGCAGGTGTTGCTCCACTAGAAGTATCAGATTATTAAATAACTAGAATTGTTCATACATTTTTGTACTTCAACGAGAATCATCTTCTGCTTTTAGTATAATGGTTAGACATACCAGCCAGTAACTTCATGAAGGAAGAAAATCATGGTTTTGAAGAAGCATATCAAATAATCTCAGGAACAGCTTCAGGAATAAGCTCAAATTGGAAAAAGATCAAGTTGAAGATACCTTGTACTCGTCTTTGTCAGGTTTCTTTACTGCTTCACAATCCGCACTCTGCTTCTGATCTGCTGCCTGCAATTTCTCAACAGATTCTGGTTGCTGCCGCTTCATTTTTGCATGCTTCTTTGCCCGCAACACCTTCATAACCTCTGCAACCGAAAAACGTACTCTTATAAATTAATGCACAACCTCAAGTAGCATACACAAGAAAAAAATGATTCTCATCAGACCATATTCCTTACCTTCGGTAGTAACAAGCCTATAAGCATGGCCAAGAGAAAGCGTGTCACTTGGCCTGAGAAGCTTAACACGAGTGAACCGCACAACTTTCTGCTCCTGGTTTTCTTCACCAGAAACAGGCAATGGAATGATCAAAGAAACATAATGACCAGGATTCATTTTCATGACCTCACTGGCTGTGACAGGCCAATATAACCTCTCTATTTTTCCATGGGGATGCTGTATTACAAGAGCTGCAGCATCTATGGCTTGACAGTTCCCCATTATTTCTCAGCTTATCTTCTCCAGAAGTCTCTCGTGGGGGGAGAAAAGAAGAAGATGTGAAGATAGATAAGGGAAGAAGAGAGGAGGAAGGAGGTGAAGTAAACAACAGTCTCTTTCTGTACAGCTCCCACCACCCTACAAATATACTAGTAAGGGTCTTTTTCAAGCAGGCCGTCCCTCAATTTCTCAACTAACATAAAACAGGAAAAAAAGAAAAAAGAAAAAGAAAAGAAATCTTACATGTGTGTATTCAATAATTAAAACCCATTTGACATTTCAATTTGGCAATAAAGAAAGTTTATTTCTTTAGGGTGATATCATCAACTACAGAACATATTTGTGATGGTAACAAGGTATGTGCAATGATAAGAACTGTATGGTTTTATTATAATTGGCACCGGCAGGAACCTCGGAAGCTGGTTAGGGTGCCACGTGGAGAGATGTCAGGAGGGTGGTTGGGCCCGTAACTGTCGAAGTACAATTTGTAAGACATAGGTGCGAATTGAAGTTTATATGACCAAAGGCAGGCTTGCCTATTGGCACCTATGTCCTATCCAAATCCCCCATTTTCAACCCTTTGGTCCTATAGAAAACTCAAATGGGTTAATGCTACTGTAAGATGTGGATAAGTACATCACCTTCTAATTCATCTAATTCTTGAATAGTGATTTGGGGTTGAGTTTAAATGGCTAAGCATGGAAGCACTCACCATCTCTAATTTAAAAAGAGCAAGCACAACTTTTGGTGTGAAAGTTGCACAGTCCAATGCAATTCAAATGTCATATCTTAGCATATAATCAAGACTTGCAATAAAAAGACGCTTTAGATTAACCCAAAAAAAAAAACACCAAGAAGCAAGACTTGCCTCACGCTTCTTTGATCATGTGTAGTATATGGAGGGTGATGTGGATCAAATCATTAGAACACATTTGCATTTAATTAATCAAAACTTTCGAGTCCTACCCAACATCAATGCAGAAATTGATTTCTCAAGCATCTTCAAGGCAAAGTGGCAAACCAGACTGCAGCAGTCACCAACTCCTGTTGCATTTCAGATAATCCAAGACAAGATTAAGGACAGATGGAAAAGAAAAAGTGAAGATTTGAGATTACTTTTCTTTTTCATGTGTTTCTAAGATGCTAATTTTGGTGGCTACGAAAGAGACAGCGATCTCCCCGAAGGATCTTGAACTCCTGCTATGAAAAACTTTCTTCTATGATTCACATGTGTAAACATCTCTGATTAATTGTCAGTCTATGTAAGCCATGTGAGATGTTGGGGATCTTTGGTTCAGACAATAAATGGTGACTGGCCCAATTTGCTTATTTCCAACAAGACCCTTAATTTTAAATGAAGGGATCTTAACTTCTTGTGAGAATTGGTTGAAGCAGCCCCTTTGATATAATACAATATGAAAGGAGGCTACTAATTGTTATATACTGGTGGTTCTATAATGTTCTTGTGGGGGCAGCAGACTTAGGGTCCGGTATCTTTATGCCTTGCCTTCTAAACATTCTAATTCGTAATTAAAAACTTGTGTACCAAACAAAGGAGTCTGGAGGACTTTTCTTAGTGGGTTTTGTTGTTTTCTTTTTGTCAAGGACATCAATCTTATTGTTGCTTTCTCTTACATTCTTCCCCTCTAATACTAAACTCTGAACCCATCCATCAACAGTATCTCAATGGATGTCTACAACATGAGATTGAAAACAAAAAGAAAGAATAACTAAATCTCATGTCATTTGCTCTTGTTGGGATGCTGCTCTACATGTTCATGTATCACCTACCAAATACTCAGACCATGTTCTTTTCCAACCACACTCTCAGTGCAAGTGTACAATGTAACAAAACCTTTGCAGAGCTTGTTACCAGAATTTATTGGTAAAAGGCCAAGGAAGGTGGAAGCAAACCAATTGCATCTGGAGATATTTTTTCTCACATGCCCACTATTGCATCTATGAATGACTTCTTCACTTCCCCATTTCCTGGAACAAGACCTTTGTTACCAAGTTGTTCCTTCTTGAAAAGCTGCTAGATTCCATCTGTTCTTATGTTTACCCTTCTACATCACCACTAAAATGAAAGGTCAATTACGTGGGCTGCTGCTACAAGAAAAAAGGCAGCAGATTTTATATGCGACAAGAAATTAGAAAGGGATTTCAACCCTTTTCATGTTGCTCTTGAAAAGGGTTGATACTCTCTCTTGTTTTGAGTCTTGAAAGGCACATTTTAATAGCAGGAAGTGCAATGATCAAGTATTGTTATATTCTCTATTCCCTAATGGAGCATTTTTGATGGTCCTTAGCTAGATAATGCAGCATCCTCACTGCAGTCCAGCTAGATAAGTGCAGATAACTTTTATGATCACTAGAACAAAAAAAAGAATCATTCTTTAACTGTCCTTTCAAATAGGAATAATAGTTATAATCAATAAGGTTCTAAGTTCCTTCTCATCTAATAATCAATTAAGAAATCAAATCTTCTGTCCAGTTTTACTCTGTCTTATTTTGTCTCATGAAATCTCAGCTATTTATTTTACGCGACCCACGCGAGACCTATGCGGACCCCACATAAATAAATATCTGAAATTTATTGGACACAATAAGACACAGTAATATTGGACAGAGGATCTGAACTATCAATTAAATGTTGGTATCTATAAAAGAGTCACCTTAGAAGTGGGACTAAACGCCTAATTTATACACATTGCGTGGCGATGAGGGTGATGTCTGAGAGATAATATAATAACTCATCTCATAATTTAGCGACTTTGGAAAACATGATTTGGTCAACGTAGGTTAAGAGCTCGAGGAAATGAATTTGTAATAATGCGATCATATCCGATATGTTTATGTTCTGGGTCATGGTCATCGCTCTCACACAAAATTTAGAAAGAAAAGAGAGAAAATGAGCCATTAGAACGTGATTTGTCTGCAGTATTTGAATAGCCTTTGATTAAGCCATTAGCAACTGTTGTATGTACAATTGAACACGCATGGCAAGAAAAAAGGACCTCCAACTTTTTGTGCAAGGACCTCCAACTTTTTGTGTAACTTTGGCTATTGCTGATTGACACTGGTCGTTTTGTATCCACTGTCTGAGCGGCTTAGTGGTAAATGGAAGGAGGGTGGATTTCAATTATTGGTTAGGCAGGAGACATGCCCATGGCTTTTCATGAAATCAAGAATAGACACAACCTTCTTGTGGTGGTCACCATGTCACCTCTACAATCCAGGACAGTGATTTGATCAAATCAGGAATTCATTTGCCTCGGTTTTCTGAGACACTCGAGAGTATAATGGTAGAATTATATGGTTTCATGGAAACATCAAGAATAAGATGTCAGTCCAATGAAAAGCTTGCGGAGCAGGGCCTCATGGTTTCTTCATTTTCCACTAAATATCATTACCTTCCAGTAACTAAGCAGAACGTTCCAGCTTAAAGCCAAAGGAGGGATGAGGTCCCTCATTCCTTGTCACAGTTGCATTGAGAATAAAGCAAATCATTGTCTCAGTAAGTGCTCGTGACCTTTTGGTGTGCTTTTCATCTCTAAATGACCATGATTAACCATACAAATACATTTTATTCGTGCACAAGATAAGAATATCAAATCCCATGTCCTCTCATCTGGATCTTGGAACCTAAGTTTATGCTCTCTTTTTTCTAATATGTTTAGAGAAGGCTTAAACATGGGTCAATAGGTTGATCTGATAAATAATTGCATAGCTGCTGGCTGCTTTAATATAACTTGGTGCATGTTTCCTCAACCTGGTATTTGAGATGGGGATTGGGACATCACATTGGAAACCAGGTAAAGTAAGCAGCAGGACCATCCTGCTAACGGTGTTAGCAGTAACATGCCAAATCACATGCAAAGAATTCCATTTGCTTCAATGTACAACCCAAGAGTGTGCACAGCTGGTCAAATTTGTATGGGCATCACATTGGAAACCAGGCTAATGAAATGATACATATCCAATTGCAAGTTGCAACTGTTATCTGTAGTGTGGATGACAGAAACAGTGAAATGCAGATTCAGTAACAAAAGAGGCTACATAAATGGAGTAAGACGATCGTTATCATTTATACCAACGAAGTTCTAGTTGCAGAGCTACAATGCAAGTTGAGACAGAAAGAAAGAGGGAGCTACCAAATAATGTAACAAAACCAAGAATTTCATTTTGTCAAGCTCTACGATTCTTGGGGACAAACTAGAGGTTACAACTTGAAAATTATGTTCAAAGATCATACTGAAGGGAAGAACTTGTTAAGATTGAAAGGTAAGGAGTAGAACTCCTCGCTCCTTGTGTCCGTTTTGAACGACCTGAACCTGTCCCACCAGTGCATACCTCTATCCTTCCTGGTTGCATTGTCTTTCCGGTATAACGTTACATCCAAGAAGACCGCCAACAATCCAGCAACAAAAGGTTCTGATGAGAATGGCACATTAACCATGTCATTGAACTGCCAAAAGTGACCATAATTAGTACCAGGATCATCTGAACAAGGGTCAGAATTCTTAGAGAGTAAAGTAGGGAAGTCGAGTTGGTTACCCATCTTGCACCAGTGTGCACTGGTCCATAACCATTAACTGCTGTATACTCATTGAAGTATTGAGGTACTGATAATCCCATGAAAACAGAGAAGCCAAGTATAAACTTTGTTCTAAAGCTGTTTAAGTTGCAGAACTGGAGGAGACTGAGACCTGATGAACCTGCTCGTGTTCAACCCCAAAAAGAATTAAGTTAGATTTTTCATGTTTAAGGTTAAGAAGCCCTCCATAACATACTTTTACTGGTACATACCAACATAAGCAAATAACAGGCAGTATAGAGCTGCAACAATCGGAGCTGGAATTGAGGCAAAAACAGCTCCAAATTTTCCTGAACCGCGAAGTATGTGAGATACATGTGTTGTTAAAACGGAGGAAGGAAGAGTTACTGTTGAAACTAACTAAAATATAGAATAAGAAAGAGAGGATGCAAGATACAATTTATTGTCAGGTTCACGCTGCATTGACACGAAGACTTAAATATATAGATAATGAAATAACAATCTTAGCTAATATTTAGATAAAACAAATGAAATTCAAAAGTTTAAATTCTAATTAGATAATAACTTTATCTTAATAGATAAAATTTTATTTTTTAACATATATCCTATCTTTAAACAAAATCTTCAATTTTAACTTTGAATCAATATTTCCAACATTCTCCCTTGATTTAAAGTTGCAGAAAATTCAAACTATATGGAACACATTTTTCTAAATTTCTCATTTGTGAAGCACATTTTTTCACTGTATGATGCACTTTCTCATCATCTCCACTGTATGATGCACTTTCTCATCATCTTACCAATGTTGAGCACTTTCTCTCAACTAATTCAAAAAAGATTCTCTTCAGCCACTTCAACCTTTGCTAGATAAGCTCCTTCCACCATTTTTTCATTTTCTTGATTTCTCATTACCCTTCTTTTTTCTTGAACTTACAAAACATTAATCACTCATAGATCTCTCAAGGATCTAAAGCTCTGATACCATGTTGAAATTTTAGAATGAAACTAACTAAAATAAAGTAGAATAGGAAAGAGAAAATACAAAAGACAATTTATTAATAGGTTCACATTACATTGACATGAAGACCTAAATATATAGATAATAAAATAACAAACTTAGCTAATATCTAAATAAAACAAATTAAATTCAAAAGTTTAAATTCTAACTAGATAATAACTTTATGTTAATAGATAAAATTTTATCTTTTAACATATATTTTATGTTTAAACAAAATTTTCAGTTTTAAATTTGAATCAATATTTTCAACGTTGACATCAAGATAACTCACCGAGAATGGAAAAGAAAATCATGAACCCTGCTGATATTTGAACAACCCTTCGGCTGCCAACGTGTGTAAGTGCCAATAAACCAGCGTTTTCGCTGCAGTTGAAGCAAAGCAAATTTAAGGGAAACTTGGAAAGGGTTAGAAAGTTGTTTTGAATTGTCTGCTTTAAGATCACAAGAAAATCTTACATAGATACTGATGATCCATTTCCGGTCCCGAACATGCCAGAGAAGAGAATTCCAACTCCCTTAAGTAGTAAAGAAGAAAATTTTGAATTGTTATGAATCAGCACAAACTTTCAATACTTATAGAAGCACAAAGTCAACCAGGTTATCAGAATTGCAACCAGAGAAATATTACTAATTGATGCAAATTGAGTGAAGTTCTATAATTCAACTAAACAGTTATGATTTCAGGTATGAGAAGAATGAGTTAAAGATAACCTGTTTTATTCAGATAGAGTCGCCATAGATTCGTATTTAGCTATCTTGTCTTCATGCATGTAACAATTAAATTACTATGATAAGTGCAAAATAAAAGTAATCACTGTGAAATCAGTACCTGCCAACCTACACCTCGGCTAAGGACTGAAGGAGGTATTGGAGTTGCACTAGCATACCTTGACACAGCAATGAAGCCACCAGTAGACTGTTAAGAGTATAAGAAACTAATTAGCGAAGATAAGAATTGTCTAAGACCTGATGTAAAAGAGATTTTGAAAATTCTTAATGATGAACAAAGTGGAATTTGAATATGGAGGAGAAATGCATTCTACGCTTCAGAAGCACTTCCACACATTCACAAATAAGACATTCTTTTGAATCTGTTCCATCACTATGAACAGAACGACTGTGAGAAATATGCTCACCGAATGGAGTAGGAGTCAAAATAATTTCATTAATGCTTCAAAAAATTCATATGCACGGGTAAACAAACCTCTACAAGGGCAACGAATGAAGCCATCATCATTGCAAAAGCCTCACCAGCATCAAAAGTGGGAGCTCCCCATTGGAAGGGGTATGGTACTCTTATCCTACCAAACAATAAAGATCAGTTGGCAGAGAAAGCTATAAGAAAGGCATAGCATTATAAATTATACCATAACAAGCCCAATCAGCAATAGACCTTCATATGGCCAGAGTCCGAAACTCATGGAAGTTATACATCAGGGGAGAACACAGTCCCCCATCTGGAAATTTATATCACTCTAATATTCCCTACTCGGTTAGAAGGAAATCCATATAGCCTTACCATGGTGCAGCGCCTATAATTCCCGCACGGTCTGTTCTGCAGCTTAATTGGGTTTTAGGTCCTGCATTCTTATATGCCCCACCCACAGTAAGCAGATGAGCATATATCCACACAATAACCACCGAGAATATAACAGCAAAGCGATCAAACACAGAACTCTTCCCATGCATCATATGAGGTATATACTGCAAAAGCTCATGAAGATTAGTTTTACATCTTATGAAATGCTATGTATGATAAGGTGAAGTCTATGCATTCTCTTCAAAAGTTTCCGGTGAACTAACACAGGAGCGTAGATGTGTTGCATTTACCTGGGAGAAAATTACTAGAAGGATTATCTGCGGTAGTCCAATCTCCACACATTTTGCAAGCTAGCAACCCCAAAATCATTGTCAATGATAATACTTCAACAAGATGTGATATCAAATGGAAGCTCACACTCTTACCAAGGGGAATCCAAATTCATACAGCCCAAAACCAGATAAAGCCACAAGAGGTATAGCAGATAATGGACTCGTGAACCTGCAAATCGAAAGGAGGCCTGCATTTAATTAAGATAAAGACAAACGAACTTCTTCACTATTGCAAAGTCCTGACTTCAAACATGTGTCTCTGAACTACATCAGTATATACTGTACCATGCCTTCACATTTTGTTCAAGCTAAAGGCACATAAATAGAGGAAAGTAGAGACCATCCAAGTGCTGATTATACAAGAGGGGCGGCCTACAGAAAGAATAAAGAAGAATGTAGAAAATCAATAAACCTTGCAACATTTCGCCAAAGGCCACTGAAGCCAATGACAATTTGGAGTGTGGAGGCAACAATGAGAGCACCCTGAATTCCACGCATTATCTTCTCGAATTTCTACATTATAATCACAACTTGAATCAGTATTGCATTGCGTTCTGTTCTGTACTTATAAGCAACCAACAAGAAAAGTATCTTATTAGGCAATGTTTCCACGAAGCCACCTCTGCAGGATTCAAAATTTCACTGTATCGACCAGCCAAGACAATTGAAATGGTGGTTGGCAAATAGGTATAGGAACCTCCAATCACAGCAGGCAAACGGGAGCCGAACATTGTTTGGAAAAACGTGTTCAGTCCAGCCACAAAAAGCAAAGTCTGAATCATCTTTGCCTTTTCCGCCTGAAACAAACAGTTTAAGAAAAGATCCATATGGCCATGAATAAGAAGCATCACATAGCAGAGTGGTTTAGACCATTAACGCTTACATTTCCTCCTCCCATCTGCGGAACTAAAGTGGTGGGTATAAGCACCGTTGTGCCAAGCATTACCAAGTAGTGTTGGAAACCAAGCAGAATTGCTTCAGCTGCATTTCAGAAAAGAATCCATGAGACAATGAAATCAAGGAATTTGTGTTGCATGAATATAAAACGAATTCATAACCAAAAGGTACTGATGCAAGTGTCTTGTGCAATCAATGGAAAATGGGATATATTGAATTCATTGACTAGATGAACCAACTTGGAAAGGAAATCATTAAGCCTTGCAACTACTTCTCTATTTACTAGAAAAAGATACCAAGAAAATGGTAATAGCATCGATTTCTCACCGTTATCTTCCAAATACGGAAACTAAGTGTGTTTGAAAGTCAAAGAATCAGAAAAAAATGTGAATAGTCCACATAACGCCAGTGACATGTAGCTACTGAAATAAACCACTGATGAAAAGAGTAAGTGTAGAACTCACGCCAAGGAGGAGGACTAGTAATGCAGAAAGCAATATTAGGGAGCTGATCCTTGACCGGATGTGGCTGTAGCTCCTCCTGTTTTGGTGGCGGCGCTTGTCCTGCCATTAATTCTCTCTTTTTTTTCTTCTCTGTTTTCCACTACAAAGCTATGTCTCAATAAAAAAGAACCTCAACAACCAATTGCAACTAAAAACCCCAAGAAGCCAAAACCCTGCCACTAATACCCAGAAAACAGCTTATTAAAAGATCCCAAAAGGCTGGTAATAATCCGAAGAGAAACCTTAAACAACAAAGATGATAAAAAAGTTACGAGCTTATAGCAAAAGAATGAGAATCAGGCAAGCTTGTGTAAACGCTGTACACTATAATTGCTGGTGCAGACAGACAGAACCAACTTGTTAAGGGGTGGATGGGCGTAGAACGTTGCTGAATGGGTTAGTTTAAGTGATAAAAGGACACCCACTTGGACTTGGAGACGAAGAAACGTAAAAGCAAATGTTAAGAGAAAAAGAACATAAAGCGAAAGGAGGGAATTAGGAGCCTCCCGAAGCGAGAAAGAAATCAGAATACCTCTCTCTGCAACCCAAAAACGAATCTCTCTCAAATCTATCTTCCTTGCATTGCTTTAACAATGTTATAGTAATTTCTTAACGTGGGTCTAAGCTCTCTTTTCCAATCACGTAAAGGTAAAGCTTGCACCAAAGCATCCTCCCCCGTCACCTTTACCAATCTCTTGACACCATAAGCTCTATTTTCGATTTAAACAACCAAAAGTTTACTAACTTTGATTTTTATCTCTCTTACACACTCAAGCAAAGAATTAAACTGTAAAACAGTGTAAAGTTAGCACATTTTCATATCATCTGCACTGTACTTGTTTCTGGTTGACAACAAATTCAAAAGATACTTCCCAAAAAAGAAAGTAATAATCAAAAGATACTACATTGATTACTTTCTACAGCTGGTAAATCAATGTGATGAAAAAGATCCTCTTTGAATTTGTGACCGACTACGAGTAGGAGTAGTCATTTCCTTTTCAAGTATTGTCAAAAACCATCATTCTGTCCTTTGTGCCGTTTACACTTCTGGGTTCTTTCCCCTTGCAGTCTCTCTACTGAGCTCTGTGCATGAACACGTCTCCTGAAGTGTACCTCTATATCTGTGTACCGGGAAACTATATATTGGGTCCATAGCTCAGAATCAAAAGCTTAAAGTAGAAATGGAAGCCTGAAGCTTGCACCTTATCTTGTAATGAAGGATGCTTATTTAGAACAGGATAATAGCAGAGTAAAGTCACAGTTAATCTAAACCCATGTTAATACTGATATCTAAGTATAGCAGATGATGACAACCTTTTTACTGGATAACTTATTGTCCATTTTTCTTGTACATCCTATCCTGTCAGGGTTTGTTAAGAATGTTTCAGCGAAATATTTCACAAATCTACTCCATCATATCACTTCACATCATTCCATTGATGGTCCTAATAATTTTAATGGATATTGTATGATTCTGTTCATTATATGATAAGAGATTTTGGGATTGATTGTTTTCATCCTTTGTCTTCGCCATCATTTGGAATGGAAACAGAACACAAAAGCTGTCCAGCCTTAGTCCATTTCTAAAATCTAAAGGTTTAAAGAATTCAACTTTTTTATTAGAAATTATTCATCAAATTTTAAAAAATACAAAAGAAAAATTGCATATATTATATCCGTCTGCAGAATAGGCGAAGAGTCTACATTTACTGGCGAACACCCAATTAACATATCACTTTCTTTGTTTTTCTTATACCACTTTACTGAAAGTTTGCTTTTAGCAGCTTTCGGCTACATTTTCATTTTCTTTCAATTAACATAGCAGCTTTACGGTTCTATACTTTGGTGGAAATTTGACTCAAATACCCTCTTAAGCTTTATAAAAAAGATCCCAAACTAAACCTTATATGGAAATACTTCCAACGAAAGTACTCAAGCTTAGCAATAGCAATCACTCAAGTATAATTCACATACGAGAAAAATGAGTTACGACTTCTTGAAACCAAATGTATGAATAAAGTATTGGCATTACATTTAGTTCTGATACCATTTTGGATAATTTTTTAAATTTATAAAGTAGCCTTCGAACTTTTTCAAATTGTAAATTAGTCTCTCAATATATGGTATTGTATAATTTATAATTTTATATTAACTTTGTCTCCAAAAATTTTAATAATAGAAATTTAAAATATCAACAATCTATTTATTTTTATTAATATTACTTTTAACATATTTTATATATAAATAATAACCACAATTAATATAAAAAAGTCATTTAATTATTGTAGAAATATAAAATTAAGGACCATACAAAGTATTTAAAATGTTACAATTTTATAATATAATAAATAATAATTACATCAAAGCATCAAATAAAAATAATAAATATCTATGGCTCTCTAACTATTACAATTTATAACAAGAGTTTGTGTCGAGGAAACAACCAATTAGAAGTGAAATTTGAAACAAAAGCATTTACAATTATATTTATATTTCATATATAGAATTTAATATATACAATATAAGTAAAATTAAAAGAAGAGGAGAAATAAAAATTTGAAATTTCATTCAATTGAACACTGGCTCAAATCGCATTAACCTCAATTCTTATTTGATATAAAATCTTCATTAATGAGAGGAGTCTCATCATCACTTTCATTCAAATTCATTGCACTAAATGACATATCAATACTTTCTTATCCAAGATTATCTTCCAAGTCACTCTCATCTATCAAACTCAGTTCCTCAAAAACCTAGTCCGCCAAAAGATCAATATAATCAAGGCAAATCGAATCTACAGAACTACTTGTTCTATTAAGAGTCCTAATAAAAAGTAAAATAAAATAATTAAAAATTACAAGAAATTATATCGAACTTAATAATGATAATAACATACTTTTTTCGAAGCTTTAAATTGTATTGAACAAAGTTTAAGTCATTTAATTTTTTGTGTTAGATCTATTCCTTTTCCTGAAATGGATGAATCCAAATATGCTCTAATTTTTTTCACACCCTGTTGTACTTATACATTGACTTATAATTCAAATTGCAGACATTTGCAATTCTAGAACATCACTTCTAAATTGGTCTAACTAAGCAATTATAAGACTACAAAAGTAGCATTATAAATAAAATAAAATAACGAATAATTTTCAACAAGTAACAAAAGTGGTAAAAAATATATATATCTAGATTAAGTTTGTCTCTTTAACGAATAGAAATTGACATCCTAAAATCACCAGAAGTATCCTTATAAATCTTTATTTGTGAGCTTAGGAGATCTATCATCATTTTATGGGCAACAATTAATGTCATAGTTAATAACATTCAACTATTAACTTCAATTTTCTTTGTAAAACTTAGTCTAAAATAGACACTAGGATTCAAAAAAGCCCCAGTTACAAATAATGGAGAATAAAGTTGTCTTTCTCATTTCTTATTGATGACTTTAAGATAAGGTATATACAAAAAAAACTTATTTTTTATATTGACCTTAATTGCTTCCTTCGCCCTCTTCATGATATCATGAAATAACCCATTATCGCCTTCTCATCACTATCAACCAGACGAAGTACCTACATTAAAGACTCACAAACTCGAATGCAAATTAACATTAATTACAACTCACTTATTACTTGTAAACATTTGTCTTAATGCACGATTGTAGATAAACTTGGTTACTTTTTTTGGCTTGTTGTACAGTCTCATCAATAATATGAAACTATCTAACATTTTCTATATTTTCCAACATCAGGTCAATGCAATGTGCAGCACAATGAACTGAATAATATTTTCTAGCCCAACTTCATTCACAACTTCATCAAATATCTGAAATAGAGTATCGATATTTCTAACAAGACCAAATGTATCAATAGACTTAAAAAAATATTGTCTCTTTTGCATAATAAACCAAAAAATTAATAATAAGTTCCTATCTTTTGTTTGTCCAACTATCACATATGACTGAACACCCAAAAGTAACTCAAGTCATTCTTCTTTCATCCAAGTAACTTTTTATTTTATAAACAAAGTTACTCAGAAGTTTTCCTTTGTATTCCTCAATTGAAAGAGCTTTATATCCTAGACTATAAGAGGCAATAGCATCTACCATAGGCTGATAATAATAAGATTGAGTAAAATCGAATGTTATACCTAAATCTTACCACTTACTATCCATTGTCATATACATATTATGAGCTGCTTCTTTAAATTGTAAGGCATTACTGTAGCACCCCTTACTATAGGGTACACACCGAGACGCCCGCAGGTCATTCCGGTATATAACCTACGACAAGAAATAACTACGAACAAACACTACTATACTCCACATGGCATCACAATAATAAAACATTAACATAAAATTGCAACTTTTTAAAACCAAACTTTTTCCATTTTATTTCATCAAACTCAGTAATTTTCACAACTGTCAGTTTTCATTGTCTGCACAGTAACCCAACAAACCTAGTACAATATACTACTGAAACAAAGAACAATACATCAGTCCTAACTAGGTCATCCCAAAAAGTCCCTGCTGACCGACCTGTGAGCCATATCCTCTCTTGCTGAAATGATCTACGCGGCTAGAACAGTCCCTCTGGAGCTAGGGTTTGACTCTCGATCCTGGAAATACAGGTTGCAATTTTGGGTGAGTTTGCGAACTCAGTGAGGAACCATCATCGATGGTTCACCCAATTCATGCAGCACACAAACAAATCACAGATGATTTATTTCAATAATAACACATTCAGAAGTACCACATGATTTTATTCAAGCATATCACAATTGTATAAGGCATTTTAGCCTTTCACCCATTCAAAATAGTCAATCAAATATGTATGCAATGTATATGTGACACTTGCCTATTTTATTACGGTGTTGTGACCGAGCGCTTGAACTGCCCCAATATGGGCACATTAAGCGTTAAATGCGTCTTAGGGGTAGGAGAGCCCTCTGGGTATGCACTACTTTCCTTCGAGCTCGAGGCTCTTTTTCACTGGTTGAGCTTGTAGCTCTGATCGGTGGCTACTCCGGTCACAACTGTTCTTATCTGATCATGCTCGTGTAATGAAATGCACATGTCCCAATTTAACAGTAAATGTATCACAATCAGTAAATGTGTCACAGTCTGTCACATCAGAGGTAAGTAGTTCATCGAGTTCACAAAATCAACCCATGTGTCACAATTGATTACACTATAAGCAAGCAATTTGCAGATTCCCAGTTATCACATCACAAGCACTTCTATGTCATATCCCCCAATACATTGGACCTTCTGTCTGAAATCCACAACATAAACAATCGCAAAACTCACCATTATCTCCACAGTGAACATATAATAATTGAGAGAACCATCTAGGTTACTCACTTATAGCTTCCGAGCTAATGCCGGGAAGTCTCACCAACGTCGGTAGATCGACGCTCCAAATGTGCCTCTATAATGGTCAAAGTATATAAACATCACCAAATATACACTCAGAAATATTTAAGAATGCACATGAAGTAATTAAAATGTGTACAATGCATGTTCGTGACATTCCTGGCATCATTCCATAAATTTTCATCATAAAAATTCCATCTAAAAATTAGAAAGCTAACGACACCAAAATCACTAAATTTGGACCTCTATAGGTCCAAAAATTAATAAAACAATGGCTAGAAAAATAATTACCCGGTCCCCTTAGTTAGACCTAACCAATCCACGCCAATTTCACCTCTAAAAATTTTCAATTTCTCATAAAATGAAATTAAATATTTCACGAATCCGATGCCTCGAGAATCAGGTCAATCGGATATCGGATGGAAAGATATAAGCAAAAGAAGGCATAAATCAAGAATTAAACATATATATAAAAATTCAAAGGCAGAGTGCTTCCTCGCGAGGGCGAGGAGCGTCGCCCTCGCGAGCGGCGAAAGATCCGCTAGCCTCGCACTCGAGAGGTGAGCTTTTGCTCCAAACAAGCCACTCGCGATCCCGAGTCGCTAAACAAAACGTCCATCTCGCAGCTGTGACGGCTCGTACTCTCGCGAGCCGCGGTAAAATGACCATCTCGCGATCGCGAGTTGCTGTGCTCATTCCTTCTCTTCTTCTATCCGAATTTTAAACCTGTATAACTCTTTGCACACACATCCAAAATTCACAAATGATAGCTCGTTGGAAAGATCATGAAAAACTCTACAAGTTCCTTTAAGGACTCTTGAACCAATTTCACCCCTAAAGGTGTCAAAAATTCAATCAAAGCTACTGCCTAGTCATAATGTGCCACAACAGTACAACATTTTTCCAAAGAGCATATCTTCCCATTCCTTTAGCCAAAAATTACAAACTTTATGTCAAAAGAAAGATCAAAACATGTCCTACAACTTTCATGAACAAGTTAAAAGCAAATTCAATCTCTAAACAACACGAATTCTCAATCAAAGGTTCTGCCCATACATTGCACCTGAACAGTACTCCAATTTTCTAAAAATCATAACTCCTTGCACAAATGTCAAAAAAAGCTCTACTTTATCTCTATGGAAAGATCAGACAACATACTTCAATTTTGATGAGGGATTAGAAGCCAATTCCACTTCTAATTAGGTCAATTTCTCCTAAGAAGGTGGCTGTCCTGTTAAAGCTTATTCACTCATAGATGACCTAAATTAGATTAATTCTTGCAAAATTCATAACTCACAATTCTTACCTCTAAAAATAGCATATTATGCACCATTTCAAAGCTAAAACACTCCTTTACAACTTTCCAGAAAACCATTTGAGCTAATTAACATCATAAAAGTCCAGAATTTAGCCTCAATGTCCAACCACTACAAAACCTATACTTAGAACAATTTCCAGCATCAAGCATATTAACATTCAAAAATCAACAGATCATAACTCTCAACCTAGACATCGAAAAATTTCATACTTAGTGACAATAAAAAGATAACAGGAACCTCTTCAATTTTCATTAAGACCAATTTCACAAATTCAACCTAAATTAATCTAAAAAAATGCATCAAAATTTCAGGTCATCAAGCTCCGTTACTGTTCATATTACGCCTATACTTCACTTTCAAGACCAATTTCAAACCCTTTCAAGCCATAATTTGGCAGAACTTCCTTCACATAAAATGTAGCCAAATGTCTCAATTTTAATTCAAGACAAGCCTCACCTCATTTGCTCAACCACACAAAGAGTTATGATCAAAACATTGCCAGCTATTCACATTCCATTTTTCAGCTTTTATACCTAAGCCAATTCCTTTCATTCTAACACCATTCCTACATTAATAAGCATTGAATTTAATCACTCATTCAGCCAATATGTCATCAAAACCCTCACTTAATCATAAACCCACAAAATTCCAGCACCCATACTCAATCATTTTCTTTTAAGCATTAATCATCTATATCACTAAAACCACTTCAAAACACACAAGACACACACTAATCATGTTAAACATCATTAATTCTTACACAAACATAACCTTATACCCAACCAATCAACACACAAACTTCATGCAATTTATGCACCATAAATCATAATTAATACACTATAACTTCCAATTAATGCATCTAACCACTACTTAAAGAGCATAATTAAATTCTCACCTAATCAAGCTTCCAACTCTTAAATTCTTCAACTAACACCAACTTCTCCACTTCACTTCACATACACAATCACCATCATAGTAAGGAAGTAGGAGGTTTAAGCTTGTAAGCATGAAAGGGAAGCACTTAAGGTGGAGGAGGAGACAACAATTAAGCTAAAACACTTGAAGAAAATCAATGAAAAGGAAGAAGAAGAGAGTTTCGGATGGGAAGATGAGTAACTTCACTCTAAGCAATTTTTCACTCTTTCTACCAAGGAGAGCCGTAAATGAATGGGTAAATACAAGCATTAAATGGTTTAGGACACTTGTCATGTAAATAAGAAAAAGACAAAATTTCATTTAATATTATTTAATAATAAACCCTAATTAATGAAATCTTTATCCCATTCAATTCCAATGACTCCAATTACAGTCCCAAAATAATGTACCCAATATTCTAGTGCCATTGGACATAAATTTTCGATACCGAAAACCAACCGGTTCGTCACTTGGCAATTTCTCCGGTCCGAAAAATTTCCCTGAAAAATTCTAGAAAAATTTCTAAAATTTCCCTAAGATATAAAACACACACGGAATCACTCCAATTAAGTTTTTAAGCACCAATACCAAATTGTCCACAATAAAATCACATTTAGGCACATAGACCGGGAAATATCATGAATGCATGTATAATCATTTTTATGTGCAATTTCACTATTTACATATCAGGTATGCATGAATATTTCACAACAATCCTAAAACCGCTTAACCCTTTGCCAAATTACCATTCTACACTTCCCATCTGGGGTGGGATGGTACAACTTCCCACTCCTAATAAAAATTTCGTCCTCGAAATTCTTACCTGATTTATCGAATATATGAGGATACTATCTCCTCATATGCTCCTCTGTCTCCCAAGTTGCCTCCTAAGTCGAGTGGTTCTTCCATAGGACTTTCACCAATGAAATAACCCTATTCCTCAACTGCTTAACCTGTGATCCCACAATCTGGATCGGCTCCTCAATATAGCTCAAGTTGCTAGCCACCTCAATCTCCTGAGCCGGTATCACATGTGTCGGATCGGATCGATATCTCCGGAGCATGCTCACATGGAAGACATTATGCGACTGAGACATCTCGCTCGATAAAGCCAACCTGTAGGCCAAAGGTCCTATCCTCTCGATGGTCTCATAGGGACCAATGTACCTAGGGCTCAACTTGCCCTTTCTACCGAATCTCAATACACATCGCCACGGTGACACTCGTAAGAACACTCTGTCTCCCACATTATACTCAATATCCCTCCGATGCTGATCCACATAACTTTTCTATCTATCCTGAGCCGCTTTAATTCAGCTCCGAATCAGTTTTATCTTATCCACCGTATCCTGAATCAGCTCTGGGCCCTCAATTATTCGCACACCCTCTTCATCCCAATACAGAGGCGATCGACAATGTCTCCTATATAAGGCCTCATATGGTGCCATCCCGATACTGTTGTGATAATGATTATTATAGGCAAACTCAATCAGGGCCAAATACTGATCCCATGCTCCTCTAAACTCCAATACACAAGCCCGAAGCATATCCTCAACAGTCTTAATCGTCC
>JANKOE010000001.1:5536595-5547732 GCA_026284465.1 Erythroxylum citrifolium | reverse complement strand
CGGGAAGGTCCCGGTAACAAAAATTTTTGTTTTCCGCACCTGGTACATGTGATGTACCTCCCGGGATTTTCCTACATCTTCCGCACGTTTGGCCAACCTCTGGTTCGGGTTGGAATTGAGTCATATCGACCCGGCTAGAGGTTGAACACGACTGTTATGTTTTTTAATTCTTAATTAATTAAGTTAATGTTTTGGTTCTTTGCTGAGTTAATTAACCGCTTAACCTCATTTTTGTGATTTTTAATTATAAAAATATTCTTTGGAATTAATATTTTTATGAATATTAATTATTTTAATTTGTATGTCTAATATATTAAGAATTATACATTTAAAATTGTATGATTAATATTTGTATTAAATTAGACATGCAAGATTAAATAATGTGATTTTATGCACATTAAAATTGTTTATTTGTTAAATAACTATTTGCACACATTATATATATAATTAATTGAAAATTCTATGTATAAATTTATGAACATTGTACATGCAAAAGTAGATTAAATAATTTGTGCATAATTATTTGATTTATTTTCATTATTAATTATTTAATTCAATATTTAGTTTTAATTACGATTAAAGTAATGTGAGGTGATTCATATAATTTTAATTAATTAGAGAGTAGCCACATCATCTTCAATTGATTAAAATTATATATTTAAGTTTATGGATCATTGTAAACATTAGTTGTAGTATATATATCACTGTAAAAGTTAATCATATATATATATATATATATATATAAAATAAAATTTACCCACAAGAATTTTTGTTATATGTATATGATTAATTAGGATAAAATATCATATTATATTTCTTGATTTACCCACAGGATTGAGAAAAGGAACATAATTTGATAGTTTTATTAAATGGATCTAATTGAGTAGAAATTTTAGTCCACTAGCAAATTTTATGTTACTAGATTCTAAAATTCATGCATGATTTACATTGGTAATAAAACATAACAAATTTTAGTCTCATATTTTTGCTTAATGAGCATGTATGTTTAATAATTTTTGCAGTTATTTTACATGTGAATATCTCTGAAGTTGAGTGTGACATTCTCGAATTAAAGGGCGATAATTATAAGGTATGAATGGAGAGAGTGCTTCTTTATTTGGGTTGGATGGATGTAGATTATGCTATAAGGAAAGACAAACCGCCTGCTATCACTGAAACTAGCACTCCATAGGCAGTTAGTCTTTATGAAAAATGGGAGCGATCCAATCGTCTCTCTATGATGTTCATAAAGACTAAAATATTTGTTGGTATCCGTGGTTCCGTTAAACAGTATACTAAGGTGAAAGACCTTTTAAAAGCCATCATGAACAATTTGCTACATCTGACAAGGCTCTTGCCAGCACCTTAATAATGCAATTGTCATCTATAAGGTTCACCAGGATAAAAAGTGTGCGTGATCATATTATGTGTGTGAGGGATGTAGCGGCTCAGCTAGAAGCTTTAGAAGTGAAAATGTCATAATCTTTCCTGGTTCATTTTATTTTGAACACTCTACCCTAATAATATGTCCCTTTTAAAATTTTTTACATCACACATAAAGAAAAATGGTTAATTAATGAGTTGTTGATCATGTGTGCTCAAGAAGAAGGGAGATCAGCTATGGAAGAGGGTGAAAAAGTGAACTTGACTATGCAAGGAAAGAAAAAGAAGAATCAAGGAAAAAATAAGGGAAAAGGCAAGATTCCTCCTCAGCCCGAGATAAAAAACATCAACGTGTTTCTTCTGCAAAAAGAGGGGACACACGAAGAAAGAATGCTTAAAATTTAAGAACTAGCTCGAAACGAAAGATACTCACCTTTCATTTGTTTGTTATGAATCTAATATGATTAGTGTTAATCATAACACATGGTGGATTGATTCTTGTTCAACAATCCATGTTTCAATTACCTTGCAAAGTATGCACAACCTAAGGAAACCAGTGGCAAGTGAACAATACATCTATTTAGGAGGCAAGATGAGTTCATATGTGAAAGCCATTGGCACTTGCAGTTTGATGTTAAGCAGCGGTTTTATTTTACATCTGGAAAATACCTTTTATGTACCAAGTTTTTCTCGAAATTTAATTTCTATTTCAAGACTTGTATGTTGGGTTTTATCTTTAATTTTACAAATTCTGTTTTTTAATTATCCAATAAATCCAAAGTTCGTGGTCATGGTGTTTTAATTGATGGTCTTTATTCTCTTAAATTACGAAATGACACTGCTTATACTTCTATGCATATTACTGCTAGGATAAAATGATGTATTGTGAATGAGGATTCCTCTATCTTGTGGCATCGGAGATTAGGACACATCTCCATTGAGAGACTTAAAAAATTGGTAAATGAAGGAGTGCGTAGTACTTTGAATTTTTTCTGATTATGAGATTTGTGTCGATTACATTAAAGGTTAGCAAACTAATAAGTCTAAAAGAGGTGCAAATAGGAGCACAAATTTACTAGAAATCATATATATGGATATTTGTTATCTAGACATAGATACAAATAGTCCAAAATACTTTAACACCTTCATATATGATTATTCATGATATATGTCTCTCTACTTACTTCGTTCTAAGGACGAAGGTTTAGATGCCTTTAAAGTTTTTAAGGTTGAAGTAGAAAATCATTATGGAAAACAAATTAAGATCATGAGATCAGATATAGGTAGAGAGTACTATGGTAGATACACAGAGAATGGACAAGCATCTGGTCCATTTACTAAGTTTCTTCAAGAATATGAGATTGTTGCCTAATACACTATGCTTAGTTATCCGGACCAGAATGGTGTGATAGAAAGAAGAAACCGAACACTAATGGACATGGTGAAAAGTATACAGAGTAATGTAAAACTTCCTGATTTCTTGTGGATTGAAGCACTAAAGATAACTATGTATATATTAAACCGAGTTCCAACTAAGGCTATCCCAAAGACACCTTTTGAGTTATTTAAGGGTTGTAACCAAGTTTGCAACATATATGCGTTTAGGGATGCCCTTTTAAAGTGATAATTTATAATCCACAAGAAAAGAAGCTAGACCTGAGAACTATGAGTGGTTACTTTATTGGATATGCTGAAAAATCCAAGGAGTATTGATTCTATTGTCCATCTCACAGTACTAGGATTGTGGAATCAAGAAATGCAAAATTTCTTGAGAATGACTTGATTAGTGGGAGTGATCCACTTTGAGATGTTATTTCAAAAAAGGAACATCAAGAAGTTCATCCCTTTAGCTTAAGTGATATATTGATTGTCATCAACACCCCTCAAGCATCAATGGGTGTCAGACAACCAATTGCTAAAATTTTAGAAACAATTTATATCGATTCAATAGATCAAGTTGTTGATATGGAACAACAAGAAATTGTTGATCAACCAGTTGAACAATATGTTCCTGGGGAGAATGTTGAAACAACATTAAAGAGATCTATTAGAGTAAGGCGATCAGGTATCCCAAATGATTATATTTGTACCTACAAGAATCGGACTTTAACATTGGAGTTGAACATGATCCTGAAACATTTTCGCAAGCCATAAGTTTTAAAGAATCAGACTTATGGTACAATGCCATGAAAGATGGGATGAATTATATGGCATGTAATCGAGTCTGGGATCTCGTTGTATTTCCTGGTGGTGTAAAACCCGTTAGGTATAAATGCATCTTTAAAACAAAGAAAGACTCATAAGGCAACATTGAGCGATATAAAGCAAGACTCGTTGCTAAAGGATTTACTAAAAAAGAAGTAATCAGTTACACGGAGACATTTTCTCCTATATCAAATAAAGATCCTCTTCAAGTAATTATGGCATTAGTATCACATTTTGACTTTGAGTTACATTAAATGGATGTAAAAACGGCGTTACTCAATGGTGAACTAGAGGAAGATATTTACATGAAACAACCAGAAGGATTCTCCTCTAGTGATAGTCAGCATTTGGTCTGCAAGCTCAATAAATCCATATATGGCTTAAAACAAGCGCCTCGTCAATGATATTTAAAATTTCATGAAGTCATCACTTCATTTAGTTTTGAAGAGAACCCCATGGATCAGTGTATATACCAGAAGGTTACGGCAGCAAGGTTTGTTATCTTGTGCTATATATGGATATTATTTTACTTGCAACCTATGATAAGGGTTTTACTATATGAGGTGAAACAATTTCTCTGATGGAATTTTGATATGAAAGATATGGGTGAGGCATCTTATGCCATTGGCATTAAGATCTATAGAGAAAGATCTCGAGGCATTTTGGGATTGTCTTAAGAGACCTATATCAACAACATTTTAGAGAGATTTTAGATGAAAGATTGTGCACCGAGTGTAGCACCTATAATGAAGGGTGATAGATTCAATTTGAGTCATTGCCCGAAAATTGAGTTCGAACGGGAACACATGAAGAACATTCTATATGCTTCAACTATTGAAAGCTTAATGTATGCTCAAGTCTATACAAGACCAGACATTGCATTCAAGGTTGGAATGCTAGGAAGATATCAGAGTAATCCAGGTATTGATCACTAAAAGGTTGCAAAGAAAGTGATGAGATATCTTCAAGGAACGAAGGATTATATGCTTATGTACAGACAAACTAAAAATTTGGAAGTAGTTAGGTACTCTGATTCAGACTTTGTCGACTGTATTAATTTAAGAAAATCAACCTCAAATCATATTTTCATGGTAGTTGGTGGAGTTATATCTTAGAGAAGTGTCAAGCACACCTTGTTTGTTACTTCTACTATAGAACATGAGTTCATATCGTGTTTTAAGGCCACCTCACATGGTGTATGGTTGAAGAGTTTTATATCTGGGCTTAAAGTTGTAGACTATATTTCTAAGCTGTTAAAGTTATACTATGAAAACTCAGTTTTGATTTTTATGGCTAAAAACAACAAGAATGTAAGTCGAAGTAAACATATCAACATTAATTATTTAGCCATAAGAGAACGTGTTCAGGAAAAGAAAGTGGTCATTGAGCACATTAGCACTCAGTTGATGATTGCAGATCCTTTGACTAAAGGCATGCCACCTAAGCAGTTTAAGGATCACATAGTACAAATGGGACTAGGTTCTGTAAAATAATGTCATTGATTGTACATTATTTTCAATAAAACTCTTATTTAATGTGATGTTTCTCATATGATTTGTGCACTTATAGATAATTCATTTTGTTATATTCAGAATCTTCATTAAGTTTGAACCTAGAATAAACATATGGTTTATTCATTAAGTTGAAGGGCTATGTGTAGAGACGTAATATAATGTAATACGTGGAAGAAATTACTCGTTATAAGAGGACTTAATACATGATTCATATATTTTGTTTCTCCATAAAGTCAATGTTGAATTATATGGACCAAGTAGGAGAATGTTGGAATACTCTCGTGGTCCTTATGATTCACAACCATCACAACGTTTTCAAAATGTTGTGATGGTCTATAGTTGTCCATTGTCTCTGTAATGGGCAGAGCAATATATGGGCATTTATGGGTTGTTTTTGGGTCCCTAACCTTCTGCTTTCGTTTTTAAGAAAATTTTACACCATTAAGTTGAAAGTTTGAGAGGTTAGAAAATTTAGAAACACTCCATTCATCAGTGGGATTTATTAGTGGATAAAGTTTTTCTGGAAGGCAATGGATGAAGGTATGGTTTGTTTCGGTTATGCTTCCGCCTATGTTTTGATATATATATATATATACATAAATACATGTTGATATATACGTGAAGATTTGTGAAATGCATGTAAATGAATTATTCTAACACACGCAAGGCACCAACTCCATGAAATAAAGTCATAAGTAATACTTGAAATCATAATATCATTTGAACTTTTTAAATCTTAAACCTCCTATTTTATCGGTTTAATTTCGGGTTGAGTTTTTAAAACATTGCCTTAAATCACATAATTTCATGAAATTGCAACTGCATGTAATGCATTTAATATAAACAAAAGATCCTAACTACATCAATTTTGTCCAAGAAAACTTCTATTTACTATACCCCTATTCAAGGTTTATGCAATTCTTTCTAAAATTGAGATATTAAATCACTCAAACAATTAATCGAGACATAAAATAGTCAATGAAAAAATTAATCAAAACATTCAACGTACAAAAACTAATTGGTATATGCCACGTGTTAACCATACAAAAAGTACTTTTAATCCTTTTTTGGTGTATAAATTGACGAACACTATTTGAGTTTCCATTATTGTCATCGAATCCTATTTAATTATCTATTTTTATCGTTTGTAGTCACTTCTTTTTATTCTTTACCATCATTCCCCTTGTTTCCTGCCCCTTTTCAATTTTTATTTTAGCATAGAACTCTGCCTTATATGGACTTTTTAAACATACCAGTCGATCAATGTCTTCTTTTTTATCTTACACTAGTTAATTAGTAAGGCATATAAGTTAACTTACAAGCTTAAATTAGTCCTAAATATCTTCTTATAAACATAATTTCTTGAATCACTCCGATTTATTATTTCTGTTAGATGTTATATCTAATATATCAATTAGGGTTCAATAATGACTATAACTATACAAATATGTTTATTCATCAAAAATTCCTTCTCGTTTAAGTATATTTATCATAATTAATCAAATCATACACCTTCTAAACATCTAATAGCAATCTCTAATTTTATATAAAAAATTAAAATATCTTTAAAATATTATAATTAGAAGCTCAAAATTTTGGGTTGTCCCGTTCTCACTTTTAATAGAAGTTTCATCCTCAAAACGTAACTTGCTTGTAACTTTAAATGTTATTATCTAAAACTCTATACATATGACACTCAATTTATCCTTTTCGATATTTTTAAGACAATAAAATGTGAGTTTAAATTCAATTCTTACTATTTAACAAAGCAATGATACCTCAAGTCCAAGTTAATATTACTAAATCTCTAACAGATTGTCACCTAATGGTAAGGCCCAAACACTCAAGCCTTATCATCGAGCTAATGCCAAACCATTTTCAAACTCGTAATGATCCAATATACTTCAAAATAACTAAAAAAACTCTCTTTTATTTACTAAAAATATTAATTATTTAGTCTTAAAAATAATCTCAATCTTTGTTAAATGATAAAAATCTCAAATCAAACTAAAATAGTATCCATTAATATAAAATCCTTTAGATTTGACTTTATATGTTCTGTGTTAACACCTTGCTTAGATTTTCACACTCATCCTCAGATTCCTCATCTAAAATAACACTTAACCTATTATCTGTTGTTGTTTATAACTTATGGTCCGAAAGAAACCTCAGAACCTTCAAAGACAAAGCCATGAAAGTGAGGAGCATTAACTCTAAAGTAATCTTCCAAGTAATAGAGCAGCTATGCTCAAACACGGTGAGTAGGTAAACTGAGATTCTGATTACTGGTTTTCTTTACTCTGTTTATAGGTACTATTTGAAATGATCACTCATGAGCCCCCTCCCTTGTCGGAAATCAATACAATGATGATCCCAAAATGAAAGAAGGGATGTAAATCAGATGATAAGCACAGAAAATGTTGAACAAAGGTGGACACCAAATCACCCTCAGGTATAAAAGCAAAGAGAAATTCAGGCCAAGAAACTGCTGGTTTCGACTTAGTAGAGGCAACAAGGACTGGACAAGCATTGGCACTCCTTTTTCTCATATGTATGGTGACCAACTTTATCTCAACACTGCGGTGCACATGTATTAGCTCATGTTTTGGGCTGTTAATTTAGTCTGTGTTGTATTAATGTTGGTTGTGTTGGCTGTTGGAAGTTGATGTGGGTATACTGGTATTAATGGGATGAGATTGATATTATAGATATGCAA
This sequence comes from Erythroxylum citrifolium, assembly GCA_026284465.1. NCBI lineage: Eukaryota > Viridiplantae > Streptophyta > Magnoliopsida > Malpighiales > Erythroxylaceae > Erythroxylum > Erythroxylum citrifolium. The sequence continues at coordinate 5,539,914 of JANKOE010000001.1, read as the reverse complement.
GATCACTTAACATGAAGATAGAATAGGCTATGAGGGGCTGTTGGTGGAAAGGAATTAGGATCTTAGGTACTGTGAACCTTTTGGTAGCAAAGGAATGTTGGTTAGGTCTCTTAAACTATGTACATAACTTTTTATTTTTTGTATAAAATTTCTACTGATTTATCAAAAAAAAAGAAAAATAAAGAAAGTAAAATCTATTTCACTATCTCTATATACACAAATTCTTACCACCTATGCCTAAATGACATTATCTTTATAATGCCTGTTAGAAGAATAACATGTTATGAAAATATTCTATAATACATCATACTTAATGTAACATACAATGTTGCAAATATCATACACTTTTCCATATAAATTTCTAAGATAGGCATTGACTAATTCATCCTGAGTAATAGATCCATAAACCTCATATTTGCCTTTAGATAATAAGTCCTAAGCAATATATTGGTACAACCCTAGCCCAATGCCTTTTAATAAATTTTGATTAACAATCTCTCATTATCACATAAAATATACTAACAATCAATGCTTTTACAAGAAATTAATTAATATAAAATGACATAAATTAGTCACTATAATATGCCAATCACACATATAAGCATCAAGTCTATGAAACACAGTCACAAATCACTCAAAATTGCAATGAATCTCTTCACGACATCTTAAATAACACATATACATGCAATTGTAATTACATACGATGTATCACACAATCCATATAAATTTATACAAACAAAAGCTCCCATTTATGTCAATTTTGTAAAAAAAGTCATTTTTTACTATAATCCTAATTTAAGGTTTATATTAATAATGGAAAAAGGGCATAAGCTGACTTAGTCAAACATTAATTTAACATTTTTAGCTCGAGTTTGATGGGTTTTAGGTTAGGCATGGGATCTTTTTAAAAAAAAATATTTGGGCTTCAACCAGTTTGTGCCAGCTTGAAGCCTAACTTATATTTTGAATTAAACCTAGTTCACTATTCATTCACTTCTTTTTTTCTCAATCTCAATTCTCGATCGTTAGGCCTCTCTCAGAATTGGTCAATTATTGACGCCTTTCATGCCCCTTATGTTCATTCTTCTCTCAAGTCTCACGGCTCAATCTTTAAAGTCTCTCAAGCCTCTAATGTTTCTCCCTTAGCTAACGATCCCTCTTTTACAGTAATTGTTGTGGATTTATGTTTTGAGAGTTATGGAGTTTAAATCTATATAAAACTAGATTATTCTTAAACATTTGAAACCTAATATACCTTATAAAAACATTACAATAAACCAAAGTATTATGTTTTTATATAGTTCCACAATAATATAACGTTTTGGATTTAGCAACTAAGAGGGCTCATTGACACGATGGAGAAGAGTTGATGAGTTAGATTGGGTTGGGTTGAGTTAGGGTAAGAGTTAGGTAGTTTAAAATTCAAGCAGGCTTTAGGTCGTTTGAAGTTTGATAAGGCTCAGGCTCATGCTCTAACTTGGGTAAGATTCAGGTTTAAGTAAAATGAGCAAGCCTTGATCGAACTTTGAGCTAGGCTCAAATCGCTTGTAAAGAACTTCAAGCCAAGTTTAGGTAACCTTAAGCTCGATCCATTGCCAACCTTAGTTTATACAATTCTTTTAAAAATCAAGATAATAAAAAGGAAAACAATTAATTGATATATAAATAAATGATAAAAATAAAAAAATCAACTAAAAGACCTTAATTTGTATATACCACATGTCTATGTTTTTGTACACAAAAATGCCTTAAATCTCCTTTTTTGGTGTAGAAGTTAAATGAACATTACCTGAATTTCTATTATTGCTACTAAATCCTACAAAATCAACTTCCTCATCACTCATTTTTGCTTTTTTATTATTCATTATTGCTCCTCTACTTCTTATTCCTTTCCTTATTTTGATTTTAGCTTAAGAATCCTACTTGTTGATCACCATTAGACATTAGTCGACCAATGTCATCTTCTTTACCACTAACCAGTAGGGTTCATTGATCAACTGATAATCTTGAATCAACCTTGATTTTCTTCTTATGGATTGTAAAGATAACATTTAATCTTTCCATAGTTTCTTGAATCACTTTAATTATAATTTTTAATCAAAATTTATAACTAAAATACTAATAAGTATTTTGTGGTGGCAACAAATAAACTAACATGACTCTTCACCAAAATTTCTTATTTTATAAATACTCTCATTATAATTCATTAGTCCTACACCACCTAAATATTCAATACCAAATATCCAAATTAACTAAAAATATTAGCAATCTCTCTAATTTTTTAAATTTCATTAAATCATCATAAGATCAAAATTTTTAGGTCTTACAAGTTCCATAGCTTATTCAACTCTTTAGCATTTATTTAAACAAGAAAGTTTTATAATATAATGCACTTTCAAATATTAAAGTCTTCTAGGAGATTAGATATTATTAAGAATTAATAAGTGAATCAAGGTTTATTCGTGTTATGAGTCTGTATAAGATGGATCATGTAAATTGCTAATCGAGCCATTTGTTAAGTATATATTTTACTTAATAGCTTATGTGATTGTTAAGGTTCTTAATGAAGCACTACTTGACTGAAAGGGCAGTTATGTTGTCTTAAGAAAAGCTTTATTCGATATCAAAAGGAGATTTAGAATGAAAAGGAACTTATATATAAGAGAGATCTATAGTGCAACATTGTAATATTTAGGTAAGATGTAATATTCTAGGAATTGTTCTCCTTATATTCCTACCCCATTAAAAATTGAGCTTACAATCTTCACTTTGCTTAGTTATTAACAATATATGAATTTGCAAGTTTATGAAAAAGTTGTAACATTAATGCACATAAATTGGATCAGGTTAGAATTTTGAGTGTATGTTCTTGAAATGTTTAGGAAAGGAGTAAGTTGGAATCTTCTAAAGGCAAGTGAGTATCTTATTTCTCATATGAGCTAAGATAAAGGCTTGCTACTCCTACAGAATGATTAATTCTTACCCCTTCAACATGTACACACAAATAAGGTACATCGCTCTAAGATTAGTTCTTACAATGTTATATAGATTCAAATATTTGATGTGTAAAAAGCTTCCATTTGTAGATAAGCATGGATATATTGCTATTATATCTTTTGATATGGAAGCTTTTTCAAAGTTGAATATGCAAAAGGCACGACTTGTTTGTGTAAATAATCTTTAATTAATATGTCACTAGGTGAGACAATTATTTGTGGACTATTTCTCTCCTGTTATCTTTCACTATATGCATATTATATGTTACTCCTAGATAATGTTACTCATTCTTTCACTCATTTCAATAAATTTAAGAATTTTA
>JANKOE010000001.1:5463372-5473654 GCA_026284465.1 Erythroxylum citrifolium | reverse complement strand
GATATGCAAATTAACTAACTCTACAATCGGGCCCTAATCGCAGAATCAATTAATAAACAATGACAGTAAAACGGAAATAGTACGAATATTATTAACCAAATAATCAAAACAATAGGTCTCACGAGTCAAAGCATAACAATTGGAATTCTCCGACTAAAACAGTTTAGCTACTTATAACGGAATTAAACAAAACAAGATTATTGATTAACATAATCTAAATAACAAGGAAAAGAAGAAAAACTATAAAACGGAATATTGAATGAGATCCACGAGAGTTGCTGTCATTCCTCCTTTGCTTCACTCCCGTACGGCCCTCAAAGGTGTTGTCCTCTCTAAGAATCGAACTCGCGACCCCTCAAGGTTTTGTTGCATTTAAATGCACGCCTCTCACCATTGAGTTAAGGGTTGTGGTCGCGTGCAAACTTGAGGTACCTCGGTACGTAAAACACGGGCCCAACGTAAAATACGGACCCAACAATATAACACCAATAGAGAACAATAATTCACATTTATAAATGTTGAATATATATTAATCCAATAACAAATCTATAGAGAGAGACTAAAAAAATTATTTACCTATTCTCATCTAAGTATATGCATGATATGCTAAAGGTGTTCAACATTTGATATATTTATGAAGTATACAAAATGCCTATTATTCTATGTGTGAGTTGATATTTGAGTTCAAGTTAATATTGATTTTAACTTTAGTTTGACAAGAATAAAAGTAAGTCCAACTTAAGATATACTTTGAGTAAGAAATGCTCTAATATTACTTCAATTGCTAATTGAGTCAAAATACATTTATCATTTTATTAGCAGAAATGGTTACTAAGCCCATTATTTGAATAGTAGCGCATTATTTGAATAGTAATGTACTGCGGAACATTAAAGTTATTGGGCATGTAAAAAAAGATAATGTTCTATCAATGATCTAAGTATGTATTCAGGCAATTTGCCTTAATTATAATGATAATTGAGGTAAAAGTTATACGATATAAGTAAGTGTTCTCAAAAGATAATCTTGTAAATTCTCACTAAACAAATATCTTAACAGTAGAATGACCATAATATGAAGATACGAAATAATTTATCTAAACAATTGGCATAGTGTAAATAGGAGATTTTTTTTATTTATTCTTTATAACTAGTCGCTTGGTTGCATATTTATGTCATATTTAATTAAAAGCACTCTTTATGTTATATATGTTTGTCTAATTAATTAACTTATAAGATAAAGTCGATAGGATAATTATACTTTACATATAAAATTATAATGAGATCATAATTATGATGTTCATATTACATTTATATATCATTCTTAAAATTTATCTAGTCATTGCTCTATTAATATTAGACAATAATATAGCTGAAAGATTATAAAACATCATATTCTTTCTTATAAAGGGAGCCAATCTCATAAACTAAAGTATTGAGATACTTGAACAAATGTATAAATTCTTATAAGACAATAAATTTATTAAATTGATCCAACATGAGAATGCTTGTATGTCTTTATAAATGCTTAGTGTGATTATCGTATAAATGATCCTTTAATTTGAGATATTCAAAGCATCTCATATATGGATCGATATATTTTGATACTACTTAAGACCGAACCTAATTAAGGATAATTCAATTGGTAATCATTAGATATGATATGAACTATATAGAGGTAGTTAAGTGATCACTATAATATTTATCACTTTAAAATAATTAGGAAGAATATTCAGTTGTTCTTCATTAATATTGAGTTAAAAATACTTGACCAATCTTTTATCAAGGTAGAATGATACTTTACAAATAGTTTTTAATTTTCATTAAAAGAATCAATTATTATTACTAAAGAACTAATGCGATTGAACTCAAATAAAATGGATACTAAATCTATACTATATGTAAAATTGCAACATTTTAGATAAATGAATTGAATTCTACAAAAAAATATCTACAAAATTTTTGTCAAAATTAATTTTACATTTTTAATATTTGGGCCGTCGTGATGTTACTAGACATTAATATTGATTTATGAACATAAATTATTTAATTAAAAATTAAAGATAAACTAGAGGAGTTAGATTTATCTAATCTTAAATATAATTTCAAATTGTAATTTCTATTTATTGTCAACATATTTAATAATCTATCAGATTATGAACAAATAACGTTAAAGAGAGATAATGGTTATAGTCAAATTAGGCTTTATTGTAAAGTTTAAAAAAAATTTATAACTATCTATAAAATATATGATAAATAGAATCAATATTAGATATTGAATTTTCTTAAGATTTAATTAATATTTAATTATAACTCAATTAAATTATTAAAAGATTTGAATCCTACTATAAATAAACCCGCGCTTTATAAAAGATAACTATCTTAGCATACTATTTCAGAATTTTCTCAACTCATTAATATAACTAATATTCAAATTAGGTTATTTATACGACTCTATTGATTTTCATATAACATTTAGATTCAAGAAGAGTTACCTCAACAGAAAATTAATTTTTTTTAAAATTAAATTTTATAATTAATATTATGTTCTATTTATAAATTAATCATGTTATAGAATCTTAATTTTAAAAGGTTATTAAAAAACTATTTTCTTCCACTATAATCATGAGAGGATCACAGCACGATTTCTCCATAATGAGTTGAAAATTGACTGAAAAATTATTTTCTATTTTAACTATATTTCACGATAATTTTGTTAATATCCTTTTTGTTTAGAAAATGGACGTTATTGTTTCTTGATGCCAACAGTGTGTATTCCATTATCATTTCTACATGCCACAAGCACTAAGCATACTGAACATGGAAGCAAGGATGGGCTTTATCAGGCCAGATCAAGAATTAGGCTTTACATAGCCCAAATTCCACAAGACCAGCTTAAACCCTCCAAACAAGACCCCATCTCATCACACCTCTCCTGCTTCTTCTTGTTCATCATCATCGTCTCCTACCCTTGTAATGAACACACTGTCTCGTGTGTCTTCTTATGCCGTTTGCTTACTTGGGAGAGAGACCCATTTCCTTAATAGAAGTTCTCTTTATCCAAAAACGTCTACTTTCTCATGGGAAGGAAGCTTTGAACATGGCGGGCTTAAAACTCTGAACTTGAATTATCTCTTGACGAGAATTCATTCCCAATGCTACTCGTCTCGTAGTCCAAGGGGAAAAAGTTCGAAGAAGCAAAAATCAGTTTCTGAGCCAGTGGCTATTGAGAAAGAGAAAGATGCTTTCTTTGTCATACGGAAAGGGGATGTTGTTGGTGTTTATAAAAGTCTCGACGAATGTCGGGCTCAAGTTGGATCCTCCGTAATAATTCTATTTTCCTTTGCTTTATAACTATACGGGTTTGCTGTATGACAATTTTGAGGATTTAGTTATTGTACTTGTTAGGTCGTTACTATTTAGATGCTACGGAGGGTACCAGGGTGTGGCATGATTGTATTGCTGGTGATGCTAGTTAAGTTAGTTTTGCTTTTTCGTTCAAGGGTTTCTCGGTGTATTTACACTAAAGTGACTGTCTTCGGTAGATTCACTTAAGATTTTGATTTTGTCGGGAGGGTTGACTGAAGAAGAAACTGTTGTGTTTTCATTTTGGTAGGTATCCGATCCCCCTGTCAGCATTTTCAAAGGGAACTGTTTTTCTGTGGTCACTGAGGAGTATCTCACTTCCCGAGGACTTCAAAATGCCTTGTACGCTATAAGAGCTGAAGATTTGAAAGAGGACCTCTTTGGTCCACTTGTGCCATGTACTATTCAGGTGTAAGTCATCTCCTTTGTCAGATTGGTCAAATTCATTTCTTGTAAATGGTCAATGTTTAGCAGTTTCAGGATTGGATATCAAAATCGTTTACTAAATCCCTTTAATGCTAAGTTCTTTGAGAACTTGTGACGTTGATTAGGTGAGTAACTGATTTCTGCCAAGTACTTATGATTGTAGAATTCAAGAGCAGTTTGGCCTAGGCTAAAGCCAATTCAAATTTCTAGGAGTCCTAATGGTTGATTGATACCTAGAATGTTATGTGAGCATATCTTCCATGGATTTTTTATCCATCTTTAATATTTTTTCAAGAAATTCAGGTCCTTTTTGTATTTTTGGAGCTAAACAATTACAGAAACGTGCTTCTTTGAAAGGAGAAACAAATAAGACGAGTGCTACTGAAAAGAGATCTATGGAAGCTTTAGAACTGCAAACAGTGGTAAGGGTCTCATCTGTATCGTTTTGGAATTGTAACATACATAAACATAGAAAACGAGTAACATGAAAGGTGCAGTGTTGTTATTTTGTTCTTTCTCCTGCACTCCACTCCCTCTCCCGGCCCTATTACTGTTCTTTCTTTCCCACTGTGCATGGGTTGGTGTGAGCATGCCTGCTTTGGCTGTTAGTGCGTACTTGTTAGTGCTGTATTGCATTAATCAAGAATACTGAGGAAAAAGTTCAGTGAACAGACCTGAAGATAATAGGCTGTATTAGGAACTGGTTTTCGTGCTTTTCTGCTGAGAAGTCAGTTCATTGATGAATATCATAGTAGGAAACTATCTGAAAAGAATTATAAGTTTAATTGTGTGCTTTGCATGTGATAATTACTTCCAGGATGTTGTTGTCTCTTGGCTCATGTTAGAATATTTGTATAACATACTTGTCATCTCCAATTGCATTGCCAACCATTTTAAGTGCACATGTTAGAATATTTGTATAACATACTTGAATAGCGGTATTTTGTGGCTTCGTGGATTTATGCCAGTTGTTTTGCAGGAAGCAGATGGATCAACATCTGCTTCTACAGAACCTTTGAGGAAGCACTTTAAAGTGGATAATGAAGCTGAAGTTCATTCTTCCTCTCACAATCATGTAAGCGGTAACAAAAAGACACCTATCGTACATTCTATATATAGCACAGGGCACACTTATGAGATAACAAAAGGGTAACTGTTAGACATGCCCTTTCTAGATGCTTTTGACTTATTGGGAAGAAAACTAGGAGGAATGATTTAATATTTTTCACAGTTGACCCTTTCCTTTATCTGCAGGACTTTTGTGTTCTTGAGTTTGATGGTGCTTCAAAGGGAAATCCCGGACAAGCTGGTGCTGGAGCTGTGCTTTGGACGGTTGATGGTCGTCCTGTATGCATTCTTTTTTATCTGTGCATTGGATCTTTTTCTTAGTGCTTCGGCATTTCTAAATCTTAATTCAATAGATCTGCAGATTGCGGAAAGGCTTGGGCCACAAGACCAATAATGTGGCCGAATATGAAGCCGTGATTTTAGGACTGGAACATGCTTTGAAGAAAGGTTATACAAAAATTAGAGTCCTAGGTGACTCAAAACTGGTTTGTTTCCAGGTTCGTTTATTGTTTCTGGCTTTCCATCTTTTTCTAATTCCTCTGAACTTGTCATTAATGGCGGCTGCTTACTAGTGAGACTTTTATGTAATTTACCTTACGACAGCTACAGGGTAAATGGAAGGTCAGACATTGGATGATGAGCATCTTGTATGAGCAGGCCAAGACTTTGGAGAACAAGTTTGTGTCTTTTCAGATAAATCATTTTTTAAGGGTACTTGCAATTTACGTGGATTGTAAGATGTCCTCATTTTAATCTTCTACTAGTTAATTGTCCTTGTTTATGCTTCGTAGGAACATAACGTTGAGGCTGATGCTCAGGCTAATTTAGCCACCAAGCTTGGTGGTGAGATTTAATGATTCATGTAAACCTCCTGCATTTGAAAGTTACCATTCTTGATTCGTCAATCATCTCCTTCCATTCTCCTGCAGATGGTGAGGTGGAAGAGGAACTCTGTACTTAGTCAAGCATTAGACTGCATTGTGTTTTAAAATTTGCCGCAGTCACATTTTGGTTGTTTATCGGCAACTTTTTTTGGTCGATAAACCAATGTTGTTCATTATCAAAGCACAATACTTCAGAAATTGTTGGACAACATTCCTGTTCGGGCTGCGATTATTTGAGGAATCAACGACGAAACATGGCACTCGCAAACATTGCATTCAACCAATGAAGGCTCCGAGTGTCCTTTTGCCTTGAACAGCTAAAGGAATTGCTGTTAATTACATTTTTTCCTTAGACACAGACTACACTAGTGGCATTTGACTATATCAGAACATGTACGGACAGACAAGTTAGACAGGATTGATTGCATTGTCATTAAACAGCAATGGATTTCATGTGTGTTTATGCTGTCAGTTTTCCTGTCTGAGGTTTACGCTGATTTACGATTACACGGTAAAATCATCAGTACTGTATTCACCCTGGAAATTAAAAATCTTAAGCATGGAAGTACTTTATATATAAAAGGGAAAGCCATTGCAAACCTATCAAGAAATTTATTCACGTAACAAACGCATTAAAGTAATGAATTGGTCCGTTAAATATAGTGAGTTTGGAATTGGGAGCCTGCAACTATAAGATACGTGAAACAGCAATGATGGGCAAGTTTTCTTCACGTGAATCATTATACAAAATCACCGACTCGTGGAGTTGCGGGGCAAGAGGGCTATTTAGAAGAGTCTAGATCTTTTGTCCAATTTTATGATGTCTTATTCTGTTACATGAATCTCAACCATTTATTTATGTAGGCTCCGCATGGGTCCCGCATAAATAAATATGGGACCTACATAAATGAATGGTTGAGATTCATGGAACAGAATAAGACACTATAAAACTGGACAGAAGATCTTGTCTCTATTTAAGTCCAGATCCTCTGTCTAATTTTATGATGTTTTATTCTATCTCATGAATCTCAGTCATTCATTTATGTGGGCTCTGCGTGGGTCCCGCATAAATAAATGTGAGACCTGCATAAATAAATGACTGAGATTCATGGGACATAATAAGACACCGTAAAACTGAACATAAGTTCTTGTCTCTATTTAGAATTGAAAAAGTTTCGTTTTTGATGGAAGCAGTGCGAAAATTGAGAGGTGGGTGTTATAGTAACCTTCTTTAGAGCGTAAAGGAACGAGTGCGTGGAGAAGAAGAGACATAGAAGGAGAATAGTAAACTTTGCTTCAAAATTTTTATACATGCTTCGGGAGTCCAGATCCTCTGTCCAATATTATGGTGTCTTATTGTGTTCAGTAAATCTCAGTCATTTATTTATGTGGGTCTCGCATGGGGCCCGCGTAGATCCCGTAAAATAAATGGGATATTTCATGAGGCAGAATAAGACAGAGTAATATTGGACAGAGGATCTGGACTCATACTTCGGTCATTACACGGCTATGAAATAGTACTACGACCCTTACAATGATGAGAGGTGTTACGATCCCATATGGTTTGTTAAGACCGTTACAATATGACACATTTGTCTTATTTATTGATGTTTAACCTTTTGATGTCATTTTCTTCGTCTTCTCGTTCTTTCATTTTCCTCCTTGACTTCATTCTCTTTCTCTCCTTTGTATGTTACGTTCACTGATTATTATTTGTAACATCTCCTGCCCCTTCATAATTCACTTTATCTCACAGAATAATTCTTGGAAATCTTTTCTGCAACTCAAACATGGTAGCCTACGTGGCTCTTTCTTTGGTTTACTTGAGTTATTGCGTGGTTATGAAGTTTGACCATCCTTCTTTCGCATATTGCTTCAGGTACCCTTTCTACATTAGTTAACGACGGTGGAAGTTGTGTCAAGCAGGGCGTTTTCTCTGAGATAAATTTCTTTAGTTGAGAAGCATGGAAGGTGGGATGCATTATGGATTCTTTGGGAAGCTCCAACGTGTATGCTATCTTATTTATCTTTGTTGCAATCTGAAATGGCCCGTAATATGGTGGAGCTAGTTTCTGATTTGCCCTCCTTTGCGTGGAGTGCTAACTATAAGGTTAAAGTTTGACATAAACCCATTGTTCCACTTCGAATTCCCTCTCCGCCCTCTTTTTATCTACATATTGCTGCATCCTTTGTTGTGCTCTATTTAGGTTAAATTTTGCTATTTGAAGTGTTGTCTCTCGATCTCGTAATGCTTGGTCTATCAGAAGGTTATGGAAGTCTCCAGCTAAGCAAGCTACGTAGAGAGATGGGGGGTAACCATAAAGGATTTTGAACAGAGCTGCATTGGTGGCTACGTGATGGGTTGTGTTGTACCACCACTTCGCCATTGACACCCGTATGCCCACTTTTGAGGAGTGTCACTACATAAGCATCTGAGAAAGGTTTCCAGGATCTTGTTAATGGCCTCTGATTATTCGTTTGTATGAGGGTGATAGGACGTAGAGAATTTCAAGTTGACACCTTGTAGTCTGAATGTCTCCTGCCAAAATGCACTTAAGAACCAGGGGTCGTGGTCACCTATTACTATAGCTTTTGGCATTCCGTGTAATTTAAAGCCATGATCTATGAAAGTTTACGTAACATCCTAAGCTGTGTAAGGGTGTATGAGGGTCATAAAATGTAAATACTTGCTCAATCAATCCACAACTACGTAGATGCAAGACTTTCCTTGAGAGAGGGGTAGGCTTTTAATGAAATTCTGTTGTTATTATCTATCATTCGAAGAACTAAAAATTATGTTACTGAACTCTGGCTAATGAAAAACTTAAAGAAAACGTAGTAAAGAGATTACTTTAAAAACAAAGAAAACAAGGAATAATAGAGTAAATGAAAAACTCAGTGATAGGTTGAATTTGATTCGGTATCTCAATGAATGCAACTTCTGTGAATACAACCATTTATAACTTCTCAATCTCCTAACGGTCATCTAGCATAAAAACTGACACAACTAACTTTTTTGAATTCTTTAAAACTAATGCTATACATTGCATGACATTGCGTGCATGCTAAGACACCAATTAAACTACACTTTTGGATTTCTGAGACATTTCTTCCACATACTCCTTGATAGGGTTGAATTATCTTATATTTTCTTATGTATTTTTATGTGATTTCAATCCTATTTTTAAGATAAAATGCTTAACTGATGTTTAATTTGTGTTTACTACAAGGTTGGATATATTTGCTACAAAAACAGATGAGAAATGCATCAAAAGGCAACGCACGAGAGGATTGAAGTGTGGCATTTTTATTTGTCAAATGCGTAACAAACGAAGCGTGAGGGAATTAAAAAGGTTACAATTTAACTGTCACTGGAGGCTTTAGCAAGGAGGTTTGAGTTGCGTTGCACTTTAATTAAATGCACGGTAAAAGAAAAATCAAGCAAAAGCGTGGAGAGCAAATTTGGCCTAGCAAATTAATTGAAGCACGCGTCAGGACTGGAGGCACGAAATGAAAGAGTAGTGCGGCGTTTTACAAGGGGAGAATTAAAATTGACGCAGCACAGTGAATTGAGACACGGCAGCTTGGGATTTAAAGGAGCTGGTCGCATTTAATTGGGAACAACAAGCAAGACACAAGCACGTCCTTCCATGAGAGAGCATCAGAGTACGCACAAATTAATTAAATGCAAGAGTGGCAGCGTCATTTTTGAAGAATGAACATCAGGAGGAGAAGCAACACGTGGAGGCTTTACGCAGCAAAGCAGAATAAATAGAGCAACAATAAATCAACGCAGAGAACAAGAAGCAGCGTCGTTTTGAAGGAGAAAAGGCAGCAAATTAATTCATCATAAGCTAGGGAGACATCCAACGTACAGAAAATGACGCAAAAATCGGAAGGGACACGCGGAAGCAGCTGGAGCCGAGGGTTTAGAAAAAACGTTGAAAATATTTTGTCTGAGGGACGTCGACAGCAATAAAAGGGAGATTAGAAGACCTAGGGAGTCGCGCCGCAAAATTGAAAAACTAGGAGAAAGGCATGTGGGCGGCGCCAGAGGGAATTAACGGAGACAATTAACTGGGAGAGGATTATCGGCGTGAGTAGGGATTCAACAATAGAAAGGAAAAACCTAGGGGTGTGCGCCGGCAACTTGAACAGCAGTGAGTGTGAAGAATAGTCAAATACTGCGGCTGTTTTAGTTTTTATTAAAGACAAGAGTGAAAGCACAAGCAGTGAAAGACAGCAGCCTAGGGAAATATTAGTGTCTTGAGTGAACTTTGTGCAGCTTGAGTCTTCTGATTGTGGGACCGCCATTTATCATCGAAGTCAAATACTGCGGCTGAGGTTAAGAGACTGGTGCTTGTGTTGTTCTTGAACATCAACAGTAGTGATTGGAGTCCTCAAAGTCAAGTATTGCGGCTGCTACATTTTTGGCGACAGTAGCTTTTAGGAGGAGTCATCAATGGAGGCACGAGACCCATAGCCAACGTCCACGACCAGCACTAGCGTTCTAGGCAGCTGCTTATTATTCACAATCAAAC
>JANKOE010000001.1:5386548-5398858 GCA_026284465.1 Erythroxylum citrifolium | reverse complement strand
ATATCAGATATTTCATTAACTTTCTTAATAAACGTGCATTCCTCTAAAACGACTATTATTATGAATCGGAGGGAGTATAAAGCTAGACTTATTGTCAAATGTTATAATCAAAAGGATGACATTGCTAATAAAGAGACTTTTTCATCTGTTTCAAAAAAAAAGACTAATTGAGAATAAATATTGGAACTAATAGCTTAATTTGATTAAGAACTACACACTTTTCTGAATGGAGATCTCGTGAAGGAAGTTTATATGGATCAACCTACAGGTATTTACATAAAAGAACATGGTCACGTGGTGTGTAAACTTAAGAAATCAATATGTGAACTTAAACAAGCTTCTCAACAGTGGTATATTAAGTTTAGTGATACCTTAACATTTTTTGGTTTTCAAAAAAATATTGTTGATCGTTGTATCTACCGAAAGATCAATAGGAGTAAGTTTATATTTCTAATCCTATATGTTGATGATTTTACCTGTTTCTAATGATTTGAATATATTGTATAAAACTAAATATGTTCTCTCTAAAAATTTTGAAATGAAAGATATGAGAGAGGCATGATACGTGATAAGAATTTCAATATTCCAAAATATATCACAAGAATTAGTAGGATTATCTCAGAAAGACTATATCGAAAGAATTCTTGAAAGATTTAATATTAACGAATGCTCAACAAAGGTAGTTCTGATACAAAAAGAGGATAAATTTAGTTTAATATAATGTCCAAAGAATGATGTAAAACGTAAACAAATGGAATCTATTCCATATGCTTTTGTTGTTGGCAGTTTGATATATTTGCAAACATGTACATGACCTGATATTAGCTTCGTTGTTGAAAAGCTAGACAGATGTCAAAGTAATCATGACCATTGGAAAGCTATAAAGGAAGCCTTAAGGTATCTTTGAAGAATAAAAAAACTATATGCTCATGTATAGAAGATTTAATTCATTAGAAGTTATTGGATATTCAGATTCAGATTTTGTTGGATGCATTGACAATAAAAGAATCAACATTTGGCAACTTGATTTCACTAGCAAAAGGAGCAATTTCATGAAAAAGTGCTAAACAATATGTAATTTCTTCATCCATTATGGAAGCAAATTTTATAGCTTGTTTGAGGCTAAAATTCATGCCTTACAGTTGTGGAACTTTATTTTAAAGCTTGGGATTCTCTTCACTATTACTAAGCTATTGAAAATTTATTGTGACAATTCTTGAGTAATTTTCTTCTCAAAGAATGACAAGTACTCTAGAAGTGCTAAATATATAGAGTTGAAGTATTTTGTTGTAAAGGAGGAAGTTCATAAATACAGAGTATGTATTAAGCATATTAAGGAGGATCTTATCATTACATATCCCTTAACTAAAGGCCTACAACTAAAGATAATTTAAGGAATATGTTCAAAGAATGGGCCTTGGTTATATTGATAATTGTTTTCAATAACGTTTTAACACTCTTAAGCTTAATAAAAATTTCTAACTGACAATTTTCTTATTTATTATGATTGTGCATATGTAAATGTTATTAAATAAGAAATAAATTTGTCCATAAGATATTAATGTGGACCTTTTTAATATTCATATATTGCTTAACTAACTTAATAAATTACTAGGTGTTGTGACATATGAATGATGCTAAAGTGTACAACCGTTATAACCTACATTACGTAGTTTATAATATTGAGGTAAATTATAAAGATATTAAGAGATTTGTTTATGCATGCTTAATATTTACAATATTAAAAATAAAGTTTAAAATATTGAACCAAGCGAGACAATATTATAATGTGGCGCAATTACCGGAGCCATAATTTTTATGTAATAATATAATCAATCTTAACCGATTATTTTGATCACTTAATGGACATACCAGATTAAAAGTTGAAGTTATATAAATTAGTCTTCTCTTTACTAATTAGGATTCCAAAAAGTTTTTCATCAAACTTTTTTGTAACAAGAAAAGAGTTAAAGAGACAATCAATTTTAACAAATGTATTAAGTAGTTAGTTATTCTGTTTATGGTAATGATGTCTTCCGCATCGGTATGCAATATTATACCATAATTATATGTAATAATTATTTACTTAAGATTTTTACAAATGTTAATTTTGATTTTATATTATAAACATCATGTTTTTACACACTTTGGGAAGGCTTCTACTTTCGGATCTGTCGTGAGTGTATGAATGTGGCTCTCAAGGGGTGTGGCTCGATGATTGAGAGCGGGGCTTGGCTTCAGTTAGGTCCCAGGTTTGATTCCACGTTAGCCCCTCTTATAAGAGCCTGGGGCAGTCGAAGTTTTACTTGTAAGCGGAGAACTAATTGGACTCTCAATGATGAGGTGCGCCTGCTTAGCCTGCCTACAGGGTTTCTCCGAGCAAAAAAAAAAAAGTGAGTATGAATGTGGCTTGTCTACCATCTACTTCCAAATGATTTCTGTACATAAGCCCGACTTTGAGGATGTCCAGATATATTCCATCTTTGACTGGATTGAAGAGTATTGGGATATTCTTTTTCTTCCTGTGTAAAAATCTTGTCAATGAAGTCCTTATCCAACTCATCTTATTATCAGACCATACTATTGAAACTTTGACATGTCTACCTTTGATTGCTAGCATGAAATCATGTATTTTATACGTCTACGGTGCTACTATGAAATCGCGCATCAAATTCAGTAATATAAAAACTTGTGTCTGCCAAGAGTTCTATCGATGACCTATGTGACACTGATGTTGAATTTCACATTTACATCCTCTTATAGGATCACAAGAGTCTTCTCTTTTTGCTTATTTCTTTCACTTGGGTCAGTTTTGTGCGTATGGAACTCTGCGGTTGGCAGAACCAAGATGACAAATCCGAAGTTCCCATCAAGCTCATGCCTTGAAACTTTACCTGCTTTTGCGTTCTACTCTTCATATTCCACTCAATCTTCTCTATTTTCTTTAGTTTCTACATCCATATGGGCTCTCTTTAGTTTTTCCTTTTACCTTTGTTTTCTTTAAGACAATGTTGCTTCACTCCCTTATGGTATATTTCAAGGTTCTGCAGTGAGCTTTCAAACCTAGGAATGTTCCCTTAGAATGCCACCACATACATACACAAAATATCTGACAGGCTATTTCAAGAAGAAATGTATCAGATGCCAAATTGATGCTAACAATGACGAGGAAGTAAAAGTTCATACAGGATACCCTAAACAACCTTTTGTATTACATTATACCATCGTTGCAAGTTTTTGAACCTCACACAATGCCAAAAAGTGCGAGGATAAAATACAGCTATTTTTTACCTCCCAGCAATCACTATGCAACACATGCTGAACACTCTTTCATCAAAAGATGCGACACATGCTGAACACACTTTTATCACAAGAGAGGTGATCTCAACTCTGAAGACATGAAAGCCATTTTAATGACATTATCGTCACCAAACAACAGTTTGTGCATTGCTTACGTTAATCGCTATCTCCACTAGTCCATTCTTTCCAGTCCTTATCCACATGATCCTGTGCCCATTTGACTGCTGCACGGGCAGCCTGTGGCCCTCCAGGTAACCCTCGCTCATTTAGAGTATCTGCCATTTCCATGAAGGGTATGACCAAAAGTGTTCCAGGTCCACCATATTCAGAGTGTAAGAACGAACTGAATATCTGTAGCAAATTATCAGAAAACAAAAGGTCATGATAAGCACACTTCCAGAAACAGAAGAAATCAATTTAAGCTATCTAAAGAGGCATTCACAATCGAAGCTCATGGCATAGGGGCTTTGTTCATAGAGATGGGATCATGGGAACAAAGCCTTACAAAGAACTCTCAATAAGCCCACAACATAGCTATATAAGACACACCCATGGCTTGAGTTCACTCTTTGGTCCTGATAACAGTCCTGCCTGTATTTTTTCTCTTATTGTTTTTGAGCAACAGAGCAATCCCAGTGAAAAACTCCAATACCTCTATTCTTTTCCTGACACTAGACGTAACTCATGAATTTCCTTCAAATTGTATACTTTAATTTCAGAAATCAAAATACATAAACTATTAAACTCTGACCATCAACAATAGCTACAGTAATGCAATTAAAATAATGTAAATTACAGGATAAAGAGTGAATTAACATCATCACTTCAAAGACCCATTTGGTCACCATTATCAGTTCAGGCAGTTGACATATAACAAAATAAACAAGTTCAAACCATTCGCGAATTTAAAAGGAAATGGAATTCCAAAATAATATGAAAACTTGTGACAACTTGCAACAATGCCAGTGGTGCCTACATTAGAGGCAAGGGATCTTAATGGTCTGAATGAAGTCTGTGCACATGGTTAATGATGTATAAACCTATCAGGTGCCAATGAGATGACAGCACCTGAATGAAAACAATGAACTCACTTAGTATAACTGTATAAGATAGTAATACTAGTCTCATGTCATCCATTTAGCCCCAGTATAAGCAGAAACTGTACAGCAAAAAATATGGAGAAATTGCCATTTATAGGCAGACCTGTTGGATAACAAGCTTAGTGCTCATATTTCTAAGTGCACCTGTTTCTGCTATTTCTTATATATTTCTTTAAGCAAATTCAAATCAAGAAGCTGAACCCAAAATGGACAAATGGTACTGAAATTGATGTAGCACACGAAGCAAGTAACCAACAAAACAAAACGCAAATACCTCGGTACAGATTCCCACTACTTCTTCAAGTGAACTTCCATAAAGATCCTTCTTTGTGAGCTTCTTAAGAAGATGGGTCCTGAATTTTTCAGTTTCCTGACTCAGAAACCATAGAAGCTGACTCAAATATCCAGAATTGAAAGTCCAAAAAAATTAATTAAAAAAACTCAGATAGTATCATCAGCAGAGACAAACACTAAAACAAGGATACGACGTACGGCTTCAGCGAATTCAGGAATTGGGTCAGGAAATTTGTACTCAGCTGCAATGCAAAAGGGTCTCCTTCGAGCTTTCTTGGTCGTTAACGAAGGATAACAGGTAGTGGGCAGGTGAGTTCTTGAGAATCTCCAATCCACAACAGAAGAAGTGAAGGAAAGGGAAGAAATATGGAGACGAGCAGTTGAACAGTAGAAGGAAACATATGGGTCGATTTTTGCAGAAACAAAAGCCTTACTCCATGAAACTGAAGCCATTTCAGAGAGAGTTCTTTATCCTTTCCTGTCGGTTCCTCAGGGTTTTAGGCTTATGTATTCATATGCGGCTTAAGCCTCCCCCCAATCACAGAAACACCCTTACTGCCAACCAAAAGAAATGAAATCAAGTTTTTAAATTGCTTAAAGTGTACAATCACGAAGTACAGTTGGCTTTTAATAGTGCTCACAATACTTCAACCATCTTTGAGCAATTCATTTGAAAAAACTAAGCTGCCTGCTTCATACTCTTAATCATCAATTCCAGAAAAATTCCACTTTGCATTATGGGATCCTCCGCATAAGAGGACCCTCCAAAAATTGGCGTATGCCACTTTCTGCGTCGCGCACACGGTATTCTTTAGTAAAAGGCGAAAGAATAGTTCGCTCTGTGCTCAACGCGTGGCTGCGTGAGTATTAAAGGAATAGAAGATCATATTATATAGCATGTGTCAAGTTCTCACACGAAGTGAACAAGCGATGTGGGATTGCGTAGGTTGGGCAATTGTCTCTGCTTAGCATCTCTGAGACTCCGACCTTTCTCAGTTGCCATGCGCAGAACATACCATTTCACTTTCTCCCCAGCCCGGGCTTGATACGAAACAAGCGATAGGTGAACCCATATGCCTCAAAAACCTGAGAAGTATTCTCACTGTTGACAAGGTATTAGGTACTTAAACAAGGATTAGCACTAACATTATCTATCAATCTAAGCAAAAACTAAAATCATCCATCTGCCTTTGTTACTTATTCAAGAAGAGAGTTTGAGACCGAGCTCCCTCCATTACTCCGTTACGAGCAAAAGGCCTCTGAACAATACGACGTTGTTTCATTTGGTCTTTGTATATTCTTGCGTGTTAAGGAGAACCTATTCGGTTATAAGACCAGAATTTCATTTGATAGAGATGCATCAACAAAATTACCACAGAATTTGTACCATAGGTATCCACTCCTTTCCTTCAGTTGGAAATTTCATTGGCTCGTAAGGCTTTCATTGACAAGAAGATATTACATAATCACAAAATAAGTCTGTTAACATAATCTGCAAGGTCGGCATTAATTACAAGTTGAGAGTCAAAACAAGCCATGTACACCTAGGTCGGTTAATGTTGATCGTAGTGTAAGTTGAACTTTGTTGGATTCTCATATTTATCCTCCTATATACACATGCTATCACTATTGGAAGCTAAACGGGTTTCAGAGATTCCTTTCATGAGGTTCCAGGCAAGGAAAATCTAGGAAATCAAACACCTCCTTCTCAGTGTCAAACTTCAGACTTGCGCTACCTTTAGAACCCTGCAAAACAATTTATGAAATAAACAAGTTTACTGGCTAATAAACTTTGAGATGAATTCTTAAGTTCAACAAAGTTCAAGGAGATCGGTTGGTTACCCGTTTGCCACCTGAAGATTGTGTCTTAGGAAAGAGCCCAATATCATCAAGCCGGAATCCTTTGGATTCTGCCAGCAACCTCAATCTGCAAAAGGAATTTCTAAGTTTCAATCAAGATCATCAGAGGAGCAGTTTTGCAAGGGAAGACATAACAGAATGGAACTTCACAGAGTTTTGCTTCTCCTCATATGTAACTTCAGAAACCATTGACTTGCCATTTCACAGTACTCAATTCCACGTTAGAGCCATTGAGCTTTGGAAAATATGGAGAAAATAAACCAAAACGTGGCATGGAGTAGAGTAATGTAGTTATTACAATCACAATCTGCCTTAGTGCCTAGAAACTGGATTCGTCTCAAGTTTACAAATTAAAAACGATTACAACTGATAAATGTGAGCATACCTCCTGTTTAATACATCATTCCCTGTCCAAGCTATTAGACCAAATGCATATATGTCTCTTGGATATACCTATAACGAACCAACCAGAAAGATATGTCTATATACCTGTAACTCATAATTTAACAAAAGGAAACGTAGTCATTGTCAACAATGAATTACCTTGAAATCTATGCGGTGTCGCAATTCTCTTCCTGGATATGTGCACAGACCAAAATACGTGTCAACACCTGATTCAGTACCCTGTACGCATTTTGAACAGGGCAAACGAAAACAAAATAGAAATTAAAGTACAATCTAGGGGCCCCATGATACAGAACATATAAGTAGCAAAATAAATAAACAACTGAGAATCTCCAAATATTTGTAAAAAGGGTATATCAAACAAAGTTTACAACCAATTATCAAGAATGACTAACAAAATGCCATGAATTTGGCACACATTATTGCAAAAACAGAAGCACAACTGAAATGCAAAAACCACAGGAGAAGAGAATGAAAAATGGATTCTGAGAATAATGTACCTCCTCACTGTGGGTGCTGAAAATCAAGTCCTCTCTTAAGAACTTCATATCCTTTAAGCGTTTAACATATTTTAGTAAAAATCCTTTATGACTGCAAGTAGAGATAACATATCTAAGTGTAATACCAAAAATAGGCTTAACCTGAATATATTCAGTCAAGAAGTTACTTTCATGCTGTTAAAAATTGAAGATGCCTGAGCAACTCCCAACATGAACAAGCACGAATGAAAATGATAAAATTTTGAATAGAAAGAAAGAAGAGAAGAGGATATGTACCTTTTCCCATCAGGGTGAGTAATTACAATATCTATATCCCCGCAAGAAGCTTTTCCTCGTCTATAAGATCCTCCGCATACAATAACCACCTTCAAAATGGATATTAGAGCAATCAGATTAAATCAAGCGTACCTAAATGAATGCCTATGCTTGAACTATGACGTTCAACATCAAAATGCTTAAATCTGTCTGAGAAAAAGAACTGATATGTAAAGCAAAATCTCAACAAAAATTCATGCGTCTTAGAGGACTTTTGTTTCCCTCATGTTCTTCATAATAAGCTTTTGATGCACTCAAGAAATTGATTGAATTTTCCTAAGATATTTGCACCCATATCCTACACAAACATTGCAAGTGACATGATTGCACAGAACTCCTATCAGTGGCCACCAATTTGGTAATGATGTGTTGAGACCCCTAGCTGAGACATTAAAAGGTGCATCATAATTTAGTTGTTCTTTTTATCCTTAACAGTGAAAAGGAATTGGATACGTGCACCAAGGAGATGGCCAGCCATGAACCTGAAACACAACTTACAATTAACATTAAGGTTACCTCAAGGACCTTTAAGATTCATATGTACACAATTCCAGTGAAGAAGTAAAATGCTCACCCCAGGCAAAATCTCTTTTCCAACTTTCTGTAAAAGTTGTTCCATTTCTTGAACCTGCCAAATAGGAACCACTTTTGTTGTTTTATACATTTATGGGTCAAGCAATACACAAAACATCACATATAAATCCCAAAGTCTACAAACTAAAACAACAGTTTTACCTCATTACGTGGAATCCTTGTCTTTATATCATTGAAATATTTCAGTCCTACCTTCTGTGCATGTGTTAAAGAATCCTCATTCTTCAGATCATCCAGTGTACGATAACCTTTCTCATACAGTTTTAGGGCAGTAGCAGGACCAATGCCCCAAACTTCTCCAAATAGATTAAGCATACATACCTGTGCACCAGTAAATAGATACAAAAATTTGATAAACTAACCATTCTATTGTTTATCTGTCCAACTAATACTAAATTTAGATCTAAATCCTGTAAACAGTTTTAGTAACCAATAAAATAGATGTAACTGTGCATCGGCTAGAAGTGGAAAACGTCAATAACAACCTCCAATGGTAAAGGAAGAAGGGCCTAGGCAAATCAAATGCAAGTCAATCGTAAGAACCTTCTTCTGGTGTAGATTGAGTGGATGTCTTCAAAAAAAGGTTACAAGTGAAACTTACATTCAAGGTATGAATCTTAACATTTAGTTAACTGAGCAGTTCGTAAGGTACTTGGAACATATATAAAGGGAAGGCAAAGGAGAATTCATAAATTATTTGACATCAAAAAGCAGTCACAGGGTAAATGTTTAAAGTACCTTTTCGTCGGTTTCGAAGTGTTCTAACTTCGATAGTTTTCCAGTAGTCACTATCTCCTGAATCTGCAAGAAAACTCTAATATGTAATTGATGGCACTAAGGAAACTAGCAATAGAAGCTTCAAAAAGTAATTTTGATTCCTTGGATAAGACATCAGACATCAACTCAGCAAGCCAACACTTTGATTTGGAAAACTTGCAATGTGCAATATTTTGAATGTAACGAACCAGAACAAGCATCCGAAATTAAGAATGGGAGAACAACCAGGGAACAAAAGTTACCCCACAACGCAATAGTGAACAAATAAAAGGGAACTTGGAATAAAGAAGAAAAAGAAGAATTACTTAATCATTATAGAGACAATAAAATGTGGAAATTTCAATTGAAGTACCTCCTACTTACATGATCCTGCAATGACTTGCCAATCCCAGGCAGACCTTTGACCTGCTCTGAACTTTCAATCTTAAAGGGTAACTTTTCAATCACAGGAATAGCCTTGTAATAGCTAAATGACCTACGATCATCACCCAGCGCTGTATGAAAGTTCACGGTTAGCATCAGACCATCAAAAGAAGCAGCGAGAAATAAGGTTAGGAAAAATGTATATAGAAAGGATAACAAAGTCTCACCCACCCCTATATATACCGATGAGTTTTCCAAATATGTCAGTGATGTTCTTGTTTAAATCAGGTGGATTGTATAACGAGGATAGCTGACAAACATGCATAGACATGATTAAAAACCGTGTAAGACTTTGCACAAACAATTAGAAATACGCTTGTAAATGCAAATTCTAAATCTCACATCATGATTTGGACTAATGGAAGACGGACTAGTACTAGTAGGGCTAAGAGAAATGGATGAGCTTGGAGAATGTCTTGGACTATCAGGTGACTCATAAACTTTATTCTCTGCACTCTCGCCACTTTCTGCTTTGGAACTTTTTACATTCTCTGGAGAAGACTTGATCTTTTTGTGAGGTGGCACTTCACCGTCATCCGAATTACTGCTTCCATTAACGGATTTTCGAACAAAAGACTTGTCAGGACTGGTTCCTTCTTCCTTATCAACTTCTATATGGTACAGATCTTCAGACACTCTCTCGCCTGACCTCAAGCTGTCCTCAAGCCATTGATAAAGAAGTACTTTCTGGAACAAGCAATTAACATCAGATAAAATAACCCAGCAGAACATAAACAACTAGATTTTAGGGGGCTAAAAAAGAAAGAAACCAAGAATTTGAACAGAAAATTAACTCCCTTGACGCGTTCTCTGCCCAATTGTTGAAGAAGAACCGGCAAGCTAACGGCAAAAACGTGAGTGACCTTCTTGGACAAGCGGTCCTCAATAGTAGCACCCATTTGGACCAACTTCTGCTTCCAAATCTTCATGCCACCAACAGAACAAAGAAACCCCAAGTCAACGAAAGATCAAAAGCCTACCGCTGAAAATAATACGTGGAAACAAATAAACGGTGTAAGCAGAGACGTGTAATCTGCGAGGCTGGACACCATTTTCGACCAAGAACACGACCATTCCGGAGAACATCCCATTAGGGTCAGGAGACGGAGCCCGTTTTATGGGTGTCTTCGGCGCCATTTTACTACCTTTCCCTTGTTTATTCAGCCCAAGCTTAGCATTGCTTTTGTATAGTATGACGCATGTTCCAGAGTGAAATGGACCCATCTTAAAACTACCAGGTGTAGTATTTGCCTGAGTCACACGTGTGACTCACAAGAAACTCGATTTTACTGTCTCTCTACACCAGCAAAATAAATTTCCAGTAGAATCCCAACCTAATAAGATTTGCTATTTATAACTTCTACCTTGGGTCCCGGAGGACAGTCCTTTCAGAAATTCACGATGACTATGGCTTCGAATTTAAGATTTAAAATTTATAACTTCGAATTTGAGGGCTTTACCCGGAGGTGAGCCCTTCCAGAAATTCTCGATGGCCAAGGACAAGCCCTGGCCAAAGAGGGGGTTTGGAAATAGTTTTCAACCAGCAATAGACGCGCCTCGGTTAGAACCTCACTAGCTGCGTCATTGCCCCAAGCGCAAAGATACTTGATTCATTTACGGAAACCATATTTAAATGCTCCTCAGTTGTTTGGTGCTTACTCTACTTCCGATATGGGCTTACATGATTCATGTTCCAACCTCCAATTATGTGTTTTAAGTATACACGTATATAAAATTTGTGGAAATAAGTTCCTGGGTGATTTAAGAAAAAGGGTTCGTATATCCTTTTCTTAAATATTATTCACGTGTTTACTATGGGACTTGAGATTGTATGCATTGTCTAAAATTCGTGATGTATGTTTTTCTTATGATGAAACATTTTGTGCAAAGTGGATGGCTGACAAGTGGCTACCTCTGTTGACATGTCATCCATGATTACCTGGAACATTTCGGGATCAAACTATCCTCTCATAAAGATCCTCTGTTTCCATAAAATGAGAAACACTTTGGAAAAGTCTCAAAAAGAGTGCCGTTTCATGAAATCCACGTAATCAATTCGGCTTCATCAGCATCTACTTGATTGTGTAGTACAGAATTTCGATAATCCTTATGTTTTTGGATTTGAACTTTTGCAAGAAATTTAATTAATTCTTTACCATTATTTTTGATACTATATTGTACTTTAATGTTATTAAAATAGTAATTATTGCATTTTAATATTAATAAAATTATATTCATTCTACCTAAAAGTGTTAATAAAAATAAGAGTCGGAGCATAATTAAATTTTTTCTAAAATATTAAGATCTTGTTTGGTAATTAGTAATAAATATGTGGGATGGGAATGCAACCTGCATTCTTAAATTTTAGATTTAGTTGTTTGGTTATCATCCTGGACTTTTATTCTAAAAGGGGTATGATATACGCTGGAATGAAAAATTGAGAATAAGATATTAAAGATATTATTATAATATTATCATGTTATTATCAAGATATTGATGCTTATCATAATATTATCATCAAAATTATCTTTTATATTAATTTCTTAATAATCATTTTATTTTGTTTCATAATTATTTTATTTTGGTTGCTAATTATTTTATTTTGGTTCCGAAAGATGCTAAGCAAGCTACAACATCAACAAGATGCTCCTACAAAGATATTTTGTGATAATAAATCAACAACTTTTTTAATGAAGAATCTAGTTTTTTACGATCACAGCAAACACATTGATATCAGACATC
>JANKOE010000001.1:5375331-5386448 GCA_026284465.1 Erythroxylum citrifolium | reverse complement strand
TTGTGATAATAAATCAACAATTTCTTTAACGAAGAATCCAGTTTTTTACGATCACAACAAACACATTGATATCAGACCTTATTATATTTGAGACTTGATTAGAGATAAAGAAATTGTGGTTGAATATTGTATATCAAAAGATCAAGTGGTAGAAATTTTTACAAAGCCACTCAAAATCAATTTGTTCTTGAAGTTAAAAAAATGGTCGAAATGATCAAGCCAAGTTTAAGGGAGGATATTAGATATTAAACTTGACTACTATTATTTGCTAGAAGCTGGTGGAACTTTTTTGAAAGCTTAATTATTAAGGCTTTGAATAGTTAAAGATTATTAGGTTTTTTAGTTGTTTGTTTACTTTTTTAAGAGTTAATTGTGTTAATTTATTAGATGTCAATCAGTTGAGTTTATTTGTTGTCAATAGTCAAAAATTGTGAGTTGTTTAGAAGTTGTCTTATATCAGTTGTAGTAGTAAAAAAAAAGTGGCTTGCAATATATATAGGAAGTTTGTATCTACTATATTATATTAGTGTATATGTGTAAGAATTGAGAGATATACAAGGAAAACTCCAACAAGTTCCCTGTTGAGAATTGTTTATTAGCTATTAACTAAAGCCAAGTTCTGAGTGTATTGTTCCTTAAATAAAAGTATTTTGTGTGCCCAAAATTTTGTTTCTTGATTATTCATATTATTTCTTAGCATCTATATTTCAACAGGGCAATTTATTTTAATTGCCAACATGTATACTAAAAATAAGGTAAAATTATGACACATCAATGCATATGGGTCTTTAAGACCAAATGTGGCTCAAATGACAACATTGGATTGTATAAAGCTAGATTTATTATCAAAAGTTATGCTTAAAAGGATGATATTGTTTATAAAGAGACTTTTTTACCTGTCTCAAAGAAAGACTCACTGAGAATAAATTATGGCATTAATGGCTTAATTTGATTTAGAGATACATCAAATAGATTATAAAATTGCTTTTTTAAACAGAGATTTCGAGGAGGAAGTTTATATGGATCAACTTACAGGTTTTTCTAGAGAAGAAAATGGTCACATGTTGTGTAAACTTAAAAAATCAATATATGGACTTAAACAAGTTTCCCAACAATGGTATATTAAGTTTAGTGAAATCTTAACATATTTTGGATTTCAAAAAAATATTGTTGATCGTTGTATCTTCCGAAAGATTAGTATGAGTAATATGTTGAAGATATTTTGCTTGTTACTAATGATTTAGAAATATTGTATAAGACTAAAGATTTTCACCCTAACAATTTTGAAATGAAAGATTTGGGAGAGGCATTATATGTTATATGAATTTCAATATTCCAAATAGATCACAAGAACTAGTACGATTGCCTCAGAAAGATTATATTGAAAGAATTCTTGAGAGATTTAATAGGAACAATGTTCAACAAGAGTTGTCTCGATACAAAAAAGAGGATAAATTTATTCTCATGCAATGTCCATAGAATGATGTAAAACGTAAGCAAATATAATATATTCTTTATGCTTTGTTGTTAGTAATTTGATGTATTTGTAAACATGCACATGACCTGATATTAGCTGCTTGTTTGGAATGCTAGGCAGATATCAATGTGATCCTAAAATTGACCATTGGAAAGGTGCAAAGGAAGTCTTAAGGTATCTTCAAGGAATAAAAAACTGCATGCTTATGTACAGATGATTTAATCCATTAGAAGTGATTGGATATCCATATTCAAAATTTGTTAGATGGTTTGACAATAGAAAATCAACATTTGGCTACTTGTTTATTCTAGCAAAAGGAGCAATTTAATAAAAAGTGCTAAATAATTTGTAATTACTTCATTCACTTTGGAAACGAAATTTATAGCTTATTTTGAGGCTACAATTCATGTCTTATAGCTGTGGAACTTTATTTCAAGGCATGGGTTGTTGACACCATTACTAAGCCACTAAAAATTTATTGTGACAATTCTGCAACAATTTTCTTCTCAAAGAATGACAAGTACACTAGAAATGCTAAACATATGAAGTTGAAGTATTTTGCTATAAAGGAGGAAGTTCAGAAATTAAGAGTATGTATTAAACATATCAAGACGGGTCTTATGATTGCATGTCTCTTAACTAAAGACCTACAACTAAAGATATTTAATAAAAATTTATGATTGATAATTTTCTTATTTATTATGATTGTGTGTACGTAATTATTATTAAATAAGAAATAAAATTGTTTGTAAGATATTAATGTGGACTCTTATAATATTTATATATTACTTATGTTACTTAACTTGATAAATTACTAGGTGTTGTGGTATATAAAAGGCAGTATGTCATGTTGAATTGTACGATCGCCATAATATGATTATGTGATTTATTATACTTATATAAATTGTAAAGATGTTAAGAGATTTGTTTATGCATGTTTAATGTTTACACTATTAAAAATAAAGTTTAAAATATTGAACTAAATGAGACAATGTTAAAATGTGGCCCAATTAGTAGCCGTATTTTTCATTTAATAATAAAATCAACGTAACCATTTATTTTGATCACTTGATGGATATATCATATTAAAAGTTATAGATATATAAATCGGTCCTCTCTTTACTTATTAGGGTTACAAAAAATCTTTCATCAATTTTTTTAACAAGAAAAGAGAAGAGAGAAAATCAATTTTAACAAATGATATAAGGATTTTGTTAATCTCTTTATGATAATGTCTTTTGCATCAAGTGCACTATATTATACCCTAATTATGTATTTAAGATTACAAAATTATGAATGTTAATTTTAATTTTACATCACAAACATGTTTTTATTGTTAAGAAAGATTCTCTTTTCGGATCTATCGTGTGTATGATTGTGGCTTCTATACCATTTACTTTTGAGAATCTCCAAATATATTCCATCTTTGATGGGATTGAAGAATGTTGGGATATTATTCATTTCTTCATGTTTGAAAATTTTGTCAATAAAGTCCTTATCTAAAAGTCCTAACTCCTCAACTAACAAGTGTATTATATTTTATTATCAGACAACATTATTGAAACTTCAACATGTCTACCATTAATGTGCTAATATGAAATCATGTTTTTTATACGCCAATAGTGCTAGTATGAAATCGTGCTTCAAGTACAGTAAAGTGTCTACCTAGAATTTTTCTATCGATGGCCCATGTGACTCACTAATGTTGAATTTCACATTTACATCCTCTTATGATCACACTAGTCTCTCTTTTTGCATGTTTCTTTCATTTTGGTCAGTTTTGTGCATATGGAACTCTGTGGTTGGCATAACCAAGATGAAAAATCCGAAGTTCCCATCAAGCTCATGCCTTAAAACTTTACTTGCTTTTGCCTTCTACTCTTCATATTCCACTCAATCTTCTCTATTTTCTATAGTTTCTACATCCATATGGGCTCTTTTTAGTTTTTCGTTTACCTTTCTGTTTTCTTTAACACAATGTTGCTTTACTCCTTAATGGTATCTTTCAAGGTTCTGCATTAGACTTTCAAACTTAGGAATGTTCCCTTAGAATGCCACCACACACACATACACATAATATATGAAAGGCAATTTCAATAAGAAATGTATTAGACGCCAACTAAAGGGAAGAAAAACTAATGGTTGGTAACAATGAAGAAACGATTGTAATATCTATAGGGGATGTATATTTCAACCTAGATATAGAGTTCATTTTTTGTTTTTACATGACGCATTTTATATAGCGTCTTTTAAATGGAATTTGATCTTTGCATCAATTTTGGACAAAGAAGGTTATAGTTTTGTAATTAATGCTTCTGTTGTACAGTTGTCGTTTAATACAAAACATATTGGTACAACTTTCTTCTTATATGATTTATATATAATGTGACTTGCCCAGAATTAGATATATGATTCTTCTTATCTTGCTAAATAGGTCATGAAAAATAGAGCCCTGATAAAGGATAAGTCATACATGTTATGACATAAATGCTTAGGCCAAATTTCTAGAGATAATAGTCTTACAATTTTGGATTTTTGATGATCTGAAAACGTGTGTTACTGTTGGAGAGGCAAGTTGACCAAAATAAAGAAAAAAGGGGTCCACTTGAGCATCTGACTTTTTAGATCTCATACATATGAATATTAATGGGCCCTATACAGTTATATTGTGCAATGCTAGATATTTTCTGGCATTTATTGATGATTATTCCCGTTATGGTTATGTGTTCTTGCTTAAGGCAAAGTCTAAAGTTCTTAAGAAATTCAAGTCTTTAAAATTGAGGTTGAGAACTAATTGGGAAAATCTATCAATATTGTTAGATTTGATCGTAGAGGAGAGTATTATGGAAAACATGGTGTTTCAAGAGAACAAAAGGTCCGTTTTTCAAATATGTGGAGTCAGTTGGAATAGTGACTCAGTTCACTATGCTGGGTAGTCTAGAGCAAAATGATGTAGCTGAAAGGCGTAATTACACCCTAAATGACATATTGAAGTCAATGTAGAGTAGGACTAACCTACCTGATTATCTAGAAAAGGTTAAAGCTTAGCCTTTCACACATTTGTGGATGGGGGGCTGCCCTACGAGGTGCTTATGTATAATCCTTATGAAAGCAAATTGCATGCTCGTTCTACTCATTGCTATTTGGTTGGATATCTCAACCACTCTTAAGGCTATAAATTCTACTATAGAGAAGGTGAGGGCTAGAATAGTGAAATCACAGACATCTAAGTTTCTGTAACATGATGTCTTTGATGAAGATGGGCCCTATCACCCTTCAGATGATAGTAGGATGGATACTATAGTTATATGATATCTGTCACTAATACAGTTAGGTCCCATAGATCAAGGTCTTAGTACCATACCTATACAAAAACATGAACTCATACCTGTACAAACAAAGGTTCCTAAGGTCCAAGAACCAATGTAGTTGCGAAGACCCACTAGAGTGAGATAACCTGTTATCTCACCTGATTACATAGTTTATTTGGGTGAACAAGACTATGACATTAGACACGTTGTGGATCCAGTTACTTTTACAAAAGCTATCTTTGGACCCAATTTAGATTTATGATAGGATACAATGAAGGACGAGATGCAATTAATAATGCACAACAAGGTGTGGGAGCTAGTTGATTTGCTTCAATATTACAAAATTGTTAGTTGTAAATGACTATTTAAGACCAAAAAGGGAACTCAGGATAAAGTTGAGTGGTTTAAGGCTCGATTGGTTGCCAGAGGGTTCATTTAGAGAGAAGAGCTTAACTTTAATTATACCTTATCTTCCATTTCCTCTAAGGGTGCATTTAGAGTGATAACGGTAATAGTAGCTCATTACGATATGGAGCTATATCAGATAGATGTCAAAATCGCTTTCCTAAATGGAGACCTTTATGAAGGATATGGAGCAACCTGAAGGATTTCAAGATCAAGGAGAAACCAACAAGGTTTGCAAATTGAGAAAATAGATATATGATTTGAAACAAGCTTCTAGACAGTGGTACTTTAAGTTTGATGAGTTTTAACCTCTTTCAACTTTGTGGAAAACAAAGTTGAAGGATGTTTGTACTATAAAGTTAAGGGGAGTGAAGTTATCTTCCTATTATTAGTTAAGGGGAGAAAAGTTATCTTCCTATTGTTGTATATAGATGATATATTGTTAGCATCAAATGACTTGACCATGTTGCATTAGGTTAAGTAACTTTTGGCTAAGAGTTTTGACATAAAGGATTTTGGTGAAACATCTTTTTTCCTAGGCATTCAGATTCATCGGAATAGATCTCAACACTCTTTGGACCTCTCACAAAGTGAATACATTGAGTGTATGCTATAAAGGTTTAATATGGATGACTATAAACCTATCATAGCGCCTATCTCTCATGGTGAGAGATTATCTCTAGCATAATGTCCAAAGAATGAAGTTAAGAGAGAGACTATGAAGAATGTTCCATATTCCAATGCGGTTGGTAGCCTGATGTATGCCCATATGTGCACTAAGCTAGATATTGCATTTGCTAAGGATTATATTGTCTAACCCAAGTATAAACCATTTGAATGCAGTTAAGCAAGTGTTGAGATACTTAAAGGGAACTAAGGATTATATGTTGACATACAAAAGGGTCAACAACCTGGACCTCATAGGGTATACAGATTCTGATTTTGCTATATGTCCGAATGATCAAAAGTTTACTTTAGATTACATTTTTATGTTAGTAGATGATGCAGTATCGTGGAAGAGTGTCAAGAAGACACTGGTGACTTCCTTGACTATGTATGCAAAGTTTGTTGCAAGCTATGTAGTTGCTTCACAAGTGGTTTGACTTAGAAACTTCATTTCTGAGTTGTTTGTAATTAATTCAGTGGCTAAACCCATTCGATTGTATTATGATAATTTTGTTGTTGTGTTATTTAGTAATAAAATAAGAATATCATATGGTCCAAGCATTTGGAGGTCAAATACTTGACCATAAAGGAGTTGATACAGAAAAGTGACATTAAGGTGGAGTATTTAAGGATTGAGGAAAAGTTAGTTGATCCTTTAATTAAAGGACTTTGCCCACATGTGTTTGAATGATATGTATATAGTATGGGTGTATTGAAGTCTTTAGACGTTGTTAGTTAAGGATCATTTTGTTTGCTCCTTGTACATTTATACATTTTAATGTATTGTAACAGTATCGTGGTTAATCAATAAAGATGATCATTGTTTATCCTCAGTTATACGTATTACTATATGTTGTCATAATACATGTAAAAATCTTAAAGACTGTGTCGATCTTAAGCATTTTAAAGGTCACTGGGCATATATTTAGATTAACCTTATGCCTATATGATTAGGACATATACAGAGAAATATGTATATCCATGGATTTAACATGACATAGGGGATATAAGTTTTTTTTAATCCCATAAATATTTTCTAATGCAGTTTAGCATTCAGTGAAAGAACGTAAAGGTTCTCTCTAATTTTGTTTAACATTTGGTGATAGAAAACAAGATTTCTCTTATGCATTTTTGCATTTACAGTTTAGCATAAAGTTTAGAGAAATCAAGACCTACAAATAGAAAGATGATACATTTTAGATCATATAGGTATCATCTTAGTTTGTCACACTTCATTTTCTCATTAATGATAATGAGGTATTAGATATGCGTGATTATAATATACCTGTGTCACACATGACATATGTGTTTAATATTTTTCGGTATTGAAAGATTTGCAAGACAGAATGATGGACTTTAATTATCTGTGGATCAAAGGTTTTGTTTGAAACTTGGTATCAATACAGTAACGTGGCTTAACTGTGTTTTTGAATTATTTTTTAAACTTAAATCAATACCGCAATTGATTATTATCCAAGGGGGAGAATGTTAGATATTTTTCTATTTGGTGAACAACAATTAATTGCATTTTATCAGTTTTTTAATAATTTATCAGTTCAGTTATATAAATTTGATCCGGATAAAGATAATCAAGTGTCCCAATAAAGGATCTGGGTTAATGGGCCAAAATCTAGGAGAAAAATAGACCTTGATCAGTGTGGACTGGACCTATATTGAGCCTGTGATGGGAAAGCCCGATATGGATGCTATATATAGAAGGTTAAGGTCTCTTGTAGCTGCTGTAGCAAATCATGAATGTACAGATACTTTGATCTATTCAGAGGTTCACGTTTACAAAAAGCTATAGAAAGGCTTTAACATGTTGTGGTGAGCAACTCCCTTGAGGTTCTCGATGGATTCACGCTCGTTTCGACCTCGGAAAGCTTGTTTGAAGTTATGAAATCAAGTATTTTTCGCATTTCTTTGTTATTTTCCTTTTTACGTTCAATCTAAGATACGTAATTAAGGCTCATGTTACGTGTTACAATTAATCAGTATCATAAAATAAGAAAAAGACATATCTAGGCTATATGGTGTTGAGAAGTCCTTCAAATTATGTCTCACTAAGCATCGTTGAGATATTTCTCATCATTAGGCAATAGGATCCCATCACATACTTGAGGTTCCATACCATTGGTCCCAAATTAAAAGTCTCTAGTTTCAAAGGAATCATGAAAATATAAAAACTCTTCCTCATTACCTAGGCTTTATCCTTATCATGGTAAGGAGTAATGAAGAATTTAAACAAATGACAACCTATTTTAGAGTAGCTTGCATTTTCAGTAGATTTGATATCTTCTCTTGAAAAAAAGTCACCTTGGAAGACTTTGAGGACTTGGACTTATCATAATTATGCCACTTACTTCTATCATGATTCTTGTCACACTTCCTTTTCTTACCAGACTTAGTAGATTTGTCTTTAGAGATAATTGTATTAGCCTCAGAAGAAAAGTGATCTAGATGATTTCTAAATTCATAAAAATAAGAAACAGTAAGCATACTAACAATAACTCAAGAGTAATAGGCGAGTTGTCATTGGAACCAATCTTATTATCTATAACTATAAGCATGTACCATATTTGCTTTGACCATATACTCAACTCAAAATTAGATTTAGAGGTCAAATAATTGTTACTTAATAAACCACTACAAGTAGATTATAATATATCTAAAACAAGAAATAGAAAATTAAGGGATCCTAATGTTATGCCAAATTTGTAGGTTTGTTTTCAACAACAAAAAGCTTTATCCTAAAATTCTTAAAAGACTTCAATACACAAGTGTCACAAATTAAAAAGTTAGATGGAAACATAAATATCATGTAATATAAGGTTACGTCCTATCAACATCCTCAACTTGTAATTACCCATTTTTAACACTTTAACTCGTGCTCCATTGCTCATAAACAAATGTTGAATAACTTTTAGAATTGATTAGTGTTGTGCTAGTAGTTGCGGAAGCAATAGAATCAATCAAGTAAATGAAGAAAAAGTAGTAGAAGGACATAAAGAATTTTTATATGAGAAACTTGAATGCTAGGAGAAAAATCCACGCGGCGAAGAGACTCCGAAAATATACACTATGTCAAAGAAAGAAAAATTACAACTATTTTTCTCTCTCTCATAAACCTTAGGACTAATAAAGAGTATACCAATACGATGTTGTAAAGGACCCTCAATGGGGTGTTTATGTATTAGTATAACCCTAAGGTCGGAAACTTACACAAAGTAAGAATCTACATAAAGTAAAAATCTTGAAGGCTTGGGCCATTATCCTAACAAATCTCCACCTTGACACAAGACTGGAAGTAGGAGTTCTCTTCACCGTAAACCTCAAAGGGCGCTCAAGTATCAAGGATACCAACTAAGTCTAGGCAATGTTTAAACTTAGCAATAGGTAGTGGCTTGGTCAACATATACCTTCTACAGCCTCGAGAAGTAACGCGAGAGAGACCCTATAGATCAGAATGAATATAATCCAAAGTACCTTTGGTCCTGTGAATCCCCGGGGAAGAGAAACTCACTCTAGTATGTTTACCAAAGACATAATGTTCACAAAACTCTATATTACCTTAACTCTGGCTCAATAAACCCCTCTTGCATAAGATTTGCATACCTTTTTCACCCATATGACCTAGGTAGTAATGTCACAACTTGGTGACATCTTGGTGAGAATTGGATGAGGCAACATCAGTAGTACCAATAACAGTAGAGCCTTGCAACATATAAAGAGTACCATGTCTTTTCCCTTTAAGGATTACAAGATTACCTTGGGACACCTTCATGACACCACCTTTAGAGGAGTACTTACACCCAAGAGACTCAAGTGTACTAAGTGAAATAAGGTTGCATTTCAAATCAGGAATGTGACGAATATTAGTGATGGCTTTAACAACACTATTATGAGTTTTAATATTGATTGTACCTTTCCCTACCACATCATATTGTACATTGTTCCCTATAAGTACAACACCCTTAGCAGTTTCATAGGTAGCAAACCAATCCCTGTGAGGACATGTATGAAAAATACAATCGGAGTCTAGGATCCATTCATCTTTAGATCGTTGTTCGCCGTGAAAAACTAAAAGAACATCACTTCTTAAACTAGAATCAACGACAATAGCCTCGGGGGTAGAATCAGATTGATTACCCTTGTTTTTACCTTCTTTTTTGAGTTTATTTTTCAATTTACAATAGTCTAAGACCATGTGTCCGAGTTTCTTGCAATAGTTACATGTAATATTGGCATTTCTACCTCTAGAATTAGATTTATACTTCTCATGGCTCTTATTGCTCTCTCTTTTCTCAAAAGTTCTGCCTTTAATCTTTAAACCCTCAGCCTCCTTCCCAATTAAAGCATTAAACTTTTCTTTAGACAGCAAAGCAGATTTAACTTCTTCTACAGAGAGAGTTTCATAATTATCATAAAGCATAATTTCTTTAAAGCGGTTATATGAATGAGGTAGTTAAATAACAATAAGCACTGCTTGATCCTCATTATCAATTTTAACATCAAGATTTTTCAAATCAATAATAATAGAATTAGATCAAGATGAGATGGGATGGGTGTACCTTTGGACATTTTAAGACTAAGTTTGTTGTCCAAACTTTTCGTTGTGTAAAGGGACTCCAATTTCAACCAAAGTCCTGTAGCGATAGTCTTATAGATTACTTCTCGAAGCACTTCACTCATCAAGCATAACTGAATAGTGGACAAGGCTTTTTCTTCCAACTCTTCCCAATCCTCATTTGACATACTGGTAGGTTTCTTTGTCTTGCCAGACAAAGCTTTCTTCAATCCATTTTGTGTGAGAACGACTTGCATCTAGACCTTCCAAATAACAAAACTAATTTTTCCGTCGAACTTGTCGATGTAGAATTTGGTTAAAGGAGACATGGCGACAAGACTTGATTTACCAAAATATACCTCTCTCTAATACCTATTTATTGTGCTAGTAGTTGTGGAAGGAATGGAATCAATCAAGTAAATAAAGAAAAAACAATATAAGGACGCAAAGAATTTTTACGTGGGAAACCCAAGTGCTAGGAGAAAAACCACCCACGGGGCATAGAGAGCCTGAAAATATACACTATGTCAAAGAAAGAAAAATTACAACTATTTTCTCTCTCTCACACAAACCCTAGGACTAATGAAGAGTACACCAATACGATGTTACAAAGGACCCCTAAGGGGTGTTTATGTAATAGTATAACCCTAGGGTGAGAAACCTATACAAAGTAGGAATCTACATAGAGTAG
>JANKOE010000001.1:5350372-5375231 GCA_026284465.1 Erythroxylum citrifolium | reverse complement strand
TAAAGAAAAAACAATATAAGGACGCAAAGAATTTTTACGTGGGAAACCCGAGTGTTAGGAGAAAAACCCACGGGGCGTAGAGAGCCTGAAAATATACACTATGTCAAAGAAAGAAAAATTACAACTATTTTTTTCTCTCTCTCACAAACCCTAGGACTAATGAAGAGTACACCAATACGATGTTACAAAGGATCCCTAAGGGGTGTTTATATAGTAGTATAACCCTAGGGTGAGAAACCTATACAAAGTAGGAATCTACATAAAGTAGAAATCTTGAAGGCTTGGGTCATTATCCCAACGAATCTCCACCTTGACACAATATCAAAAGTAGGAGCTCTCTTTGTCATAAGCCCCAAAGGGTGCTCAATTATCAAGAATACCGGCTAAGTTCAGACAATGCTTGAACTTAGCAATAGGTAGTCGCTTGGTTAACACATATCTTCTACCACCTTGAGAAGCAACGCGAGAGGGACTCGATATATCAAAATGAATATAATCTAAAGTACCTTTGGTCCTGCGAATCCCTGGGGAAGAGAAACTTACTCTAGTTTATTTACCAAAGACACAATGTTCATAGAACTCTATATTACACGAACTTTGGCTCAATAGACCCCTCTTGCACAAGATTTGCATGCCTTTCTCACCCATATGGCCTAGGCAGTAATGCCATAACTTGGTAATATCTTGGTGAGACTTAGGTGAGGCAACATCAGCAATACCAAAAACAGTAGAGCCCTGCAACACATAAAGAGTACTATGTATTTTCTCTTTAAGGATTACAAGATTAGACACCTTCATGACTTCACCTTTAGAGGAGTACCTACATCCAAGAGATTCAAGTGTACCAAGTGAAATAAGGTTGCGTTTCAAATCAGGAACGTGACAAACATTAGTGAGAGTTTAACAACACCATCATAAGTTTTAATATTGATTGTACCTTTCCCCACCATATCATACTGTGTATTGTTCCCCATAAGGACAACACTCTTAGCAGTTTCATAGTGGCAAACCAATCCCTGAGGACATATATGAAAAATACAATTGGAGTATAGGATCCATTCATCTTTGGATCGTTGTTCGCCTTGAACAACCAAAAGAACATCACTTCTTGAACTAGAATCAACCATAACAGCCTCGAAGGTAGATTCAAATACCAGTTTGTTGTGCTAGTAGTCACGGAAGCAATGAAATCAATCAAGTAAATAAAGAAAAAAAAGTAGAACGATATAAAGAATTTTACATGTGAAACTCAGGTGTCGGGAGAAAAACCCATGAGACGAAAACAGCCCAACAATATGCACTATGTCAAAGAAAGAAAAATTACAACTATTTTTCTCTCTCTCACAAAGCCCATAACTAATGAAGAGTACACCAATATGATATTACAAAGGACCTCCAAAGGGGTATTTATATAGTAGTATAATCCTATGGTAGAAAACCTACACAAAGTAGGAATCTACATAAAGTAAAAATCTTGAAGGCTTGGGTTATTATCTCAACAATTAGTAAGCTACATGGCTTGTTGGATCTTTAGCTACATTTTTTGTTTCTCCCCAGTCTATAATCCATCCAAAGAGACTATTCACTATATTAATTTTTTTAAAATATTTATTTAAGAGACAATCCCAATTGAGTTAGTAGTACAGATTGAAAGTCGTTCCACCTGCCTAAAATAATGTTATTTTACTTTAACTTTTAAAATTATTATTTTAATTTTAAAATTTTAAACTTAAATATTAAAGCAACATTGTTTTAAAACGTTAAACTAAATTAATGTTATTTTATAAAAAGAATTCATGCACTTCAAAGAAGTTTAAGTCAACCTTTTAGACTTAAATTCAATCCAAAACTCACATCAATTTTAACTTAATTTGTTGACTTTGTGCGATCTACCTAATAAAATCGAGTTAAATTTATCATTTCTACCTTTAAAGAACTTAATACAGGAAAAGAAACTATATAAGAACTCTCTTTTTGATTTATGTTAATTAAATTTCAAAGTAATAATAATAAAAAAAACTATTCATATGCATTTAAATACATTTTATTAGGTATATATGATATAAATTTTAAACAATTTATCCCGGATGCCAATTACAAAACAATATGAAAAGTGAGAATAGTATCTGAATTTATCATGAGGCATTCTGTTTTCCTCCATGCAAATTTACAGGTCCAGTAGCTCGGTAGACCAATATTAGCTTGATGACAAGGAACTAGAAATATATATGAAAATCCGAGAACCGAGACACTGCTGACATCATAAGAGCAAGGAAGATGTTTAAAATAATTCCATTTAGTATACAGATTGAACAAAATTCAACTATAAGCATTTAGAGTAACAAAATTAAACAAAGCTTGCCTCTGTTAACGCTATAGCAATTGGAAAAAGTCAAAATAGTGTCAATGCTACTAGAATCTCTCATCCCAGGAACTTCTCAAAAGCTTGACCTATTAATTGGATACACTGACCTTGGAGTTAAAAGTTTTTCCTCTACATTAGGTCAGTTTTGTCATTAGGGGAAGCTCTCTTTTCTTGGCATCACCCCACTTTGCTGTTGAAGTTTTTCCCTATACTTGCCGAAGGAAGAATAAAAAAGGCTCGAAGTTCTGGCATATTAGTACAAAGAATGTGTCCTGTTTCACTAATTTTATTCTAAAATACAATGTTTACTTCCTTTTCATTCATCTCATATACATGATCTCTTGCGTCAGTAAGTGCGCTCTGCACGGTAAAAATAATTTCATTCAATTACAGAACATAAGTTCCAAGTTAGAAAATAAACAGGATACATGGAGGGACATTATTACCTGTCCAAACTTTGTCAGGAAATTATTTGCAAGATTTAAGGAGGTAATCTTTACATCTTCGTTTGCCTTGAGCGCTTGAGCAATAGCAAAAGCCCCATCATCCTGCACAGAGAACTAACATAAGATAATGCAAGGCGCTGATAGTGAAAGCAAATATTTTTAGTATATTGGAAACTGCAATGAAAGCAAGTTGAAAGAGAAGTTCTTTACTCTAATTTCATTGAAGCCCAAATCAAGTTCAGTTAGAACTTCATTGACCACTTTTAAGCTACGAGCCAGGCAGACAGCACCCTGAAGATATTTTATGCAGAAAAGGAAAGATAAAGTTCAAATGCCCAATGACCATAAATCAAGAGATATCACAATATATAGGGTACAAACTTCATCTCTAAGTCCATTTCCTCGCAAGTCCAGCATTGATATTGTATTGTTGTACTTTAGAGTATCGGCAATGTACTCAGTACCCTTTGCTCCTATCTGAAAAGCGTTTACATGGCACATTAAGAAAACTACTTTGATATAAGGGTTTTAAGAATGATGATCATCTAATGGATTTACCTGACACCAACCAAGCTTTAAGGTTTTTATGTTCCCATGAAACTTTAGTACTTCAGATAATGCCTTGGCTCCATCTGGTCCAATGGGATTATAACCAACTTCCAGCTGTGTGAGAGAGTAAATTTATGACTTCAATGCATCATGCAGTGGCACAGGAAGTAAATGGTGCGGAACAGCTCTATACCATCGCCAGACAAAAGACTAAAGGACATAATAGATATCATGGTAAGGACTCACTGTTGTGACAACAGAATTATCTTTTAAGGCTTGAGCAATTTCGCTGATCCCCTTTGCACGTATATTATTTCCACCCTGCACAGCCCCCATGAATTTTTTCATAAAAAACTCTTCAAAACTAATTAAATTAACAAAAAAAGTGTTTTGATCAATCAATGTCTTCTAACCAAGTCAATGATTGCTACACTCCGGTTTTCCTTCAAAGCAAGAGCAATTCTTTCAGCACCCTGAAAATTTGTGAATGGCAAGTCCATGTTTAACAATCTTTTCCAACCAACTCAGATAAAATGGAGCAAGACAATTTACAGACAAATTGGATTACCATTCATCAGTTGTTACCTCATCAGCTATGTCATTCATATACATATTCAACCAAAACAAGCTCTTGCTCTTCTTGATATATTCAGCAACATGAAAGGCACCCCTTGCACTAATAGAGTTGTTGCCAATGTCAAGATGGGTAAGCTTTGCTGAAGAAACAAGATGAAATTCAGCTTCATGAAATGCACTCAAGTGTTGTTTAGATTGATTGAATAATGGCCACTGACATGACAATGCACATACCTTTACTTGAAGCTAGACCGGACATTAAGGCACAAATTCCTTCATCTCCAATAGAGTTACCTTGTAAGTGAAGTTCCTGGTGAGAATAATGTGAAGAATTATCTCATCACTACAAATCATGATGTATGATTTCAAAACAAGCATCAATCATAAAGACAAGCATTTCTCACTTGTGATTACTACAAGTGCATTGCTTTAATTAATCTAGCTGAGAAATGATTCAGTTGCCTCATACAAGTTCACCTAATAGCAAAATCTTTTGTGGAGATAAAAAAAATCTTCAATTCATCAAAAACAACTGAGAACAGGCAGTTATATTGCACATGCAACCAATTTGTTTTCTCAGGAGCACTCCAAGATGTTGGATGGCCATCCCTATTTTGCTTATTAGCTCATAAATATATATCACC
This sequence comes from Erythroxylum citrifolium, assembly GCA_026284465.1. NCBI lineage: Eukaryota > Viridiplantae > Streptophyta > Magnoliopsida > Malpighiales > Erythroxylaceae > Erythroxylum > Erythroxylum citrifolium. The sequence continues at coordinate 5,370,651 of JANKOE010000001.1, read as the reverse complement.
ACAGGTGACAGATCAAAAACAAAAACTGCTGAACGTAGAAGTCAGATTTGCAAACTGGATAAAGGATAGAAACATAGGATCTATCAACAATCACTAAAATTGGGTATGGATATATATTCAATAGATATGATTGGATATCATGAGGTGGAGAACGTGATCAACGAACAAGTTCCTGACAAGTTGGCTGGGTTTGGAACCACCGTGTAATTGCCAATTTCATAGTCCAAAAACAGATAATAAATGACATAAAAATAATTGCTCAAATAATCGGTAGATAAGGATGGCAAATCCTCGGGAAAAAAAACAGAACTTGGGGGAAATACAGGATAAAATACAGAGAGTAAATGTGCTATGATAGAGAGTAAATGTGTTATTTACCCGTAATGACTTGTGTCCCTCAAGCCCTTTTCCAAAAGCATTAGCCCCCAAAGCACCACCATAATTTCCACTAAACATTAATGGAGGGCCAGTTAGCTTTCTAAAAGTAAGATAAAGAAATGCACTATTGGATACATCTATATCCAAAGCTGGTACCAAGATCCACCATAAAGACATTGGTTTCTGTATACAACTATAAGCATTGATACGTTGTTCAATCCAAAAAGAAGTGGGAAGTATAATGAAAGATGCAATGAACAACTACTACTCACTTCAGATATATACTCCGTATAGTGTTATTCTCCAAAAGTGATCCAGCAAGACTTGTGAACCCCTACTTCCATTTCCAGCATGAATGCACCAAAGGTTTTGTTTTAGCTAATTCAGGTTAATCAAGCAACAAACTTGGAAAACATTTAGTCGCAAAAGCTTACAGAATAGTCAATCATGTTATTATTAAGTTCAATCACATGCAAGGTGGAATTCTTCTTCAACAGATCTGCAATAGCCCTTGCACCCTGCACATTAAATAAGGGACAAGTAAGGTAGTTGCCACCAATATGTGCCTCAAATATATGGCATCATCATACACTAGTTTCAACTGAAACTAGCTGACCTCATCACCCAAACCAGTACTGTTTAGTTGCAGCTTCTCAATACCATTATTATTGGCCAACGTATCACATAGATTCTGTTGATAAAAAAATGTTACACAATATATAAGCCAGACTGCAATAGTGTGTAAAACAAGCAGCATTAAACTAAAGATTGATAGAAGAAGAAGGATTTAAACCTGAAATAGAATATCATATCAGCATGGCATGCATTTCATATGGACAGCAAAGACTAATATAGACCAAGACAAAAACAGGCAGTGTTTAAATTTTACCATGCTCACTCTTAGTTCAGTTGCAGTGTCACAGGCCAGATATTGCCTACAACAAACATATTCACTCATCTCTACATACTTCTATCATATACATTCAAAAAGCTTAAATCATTCTTGTCAGCTATCAGATGTTATGCATGCTGTTCATGAGCATTGGTCAAGTTATAGATAGTAATTGACACTCATGAAAAGTAGGCATGTAAAGTTTAGTTTTCCGTATTCTGAAAAAGGAAATTCCTTGAACAAAAACGTGAATGTATATAAGTCACTTTCATCTGTAACTGAAAAATGATGTAAGCTAACGGTAAGTGTTTGTCTACTTAGCTGGCAATGCTAAAGTTGTCACCTTACCTTGGCTCCTTCATCTCCAATAGGATTTCCAGATATATTCAGCGTCTTCAACATTATGTTCGATTGAAGAACACGATCAAAGGCTTTTACTCCTTCAGCAGTTATTCCATTAGCTGCAAAACTCACTTCCTCTAGTGTCTGGAAAACATACAAATCTACATTCAGTAAACTAAAAAAGAGTATCATAAAATCTAGTTCCGGTTTAATACAAATAATCTTTTTCTAGAGAGTATAGCCATACATATAGCAATAACAAGACAGTGGAAACAAAGACAATGAAAACATGGTAAATAGGCTAGCTCTGATAATTAGTTGAACTCCACCTGATTATAAGCCAAGCTCTCAGCAAGGAAAAATAATCCCTCATCTCCAAAGTTGCATCCTGGTACATATTGTATAGGTCAAAATTACACCAAATAACAGGAATCCTAAGGAAAAGAAAATAAAACAGGAATCCTGGTACATCCCTCTCTTTCTTCTCTCTCCCTTTCTCCTTTCTTCTGTTGCATAAACCAATATAGACAACGTACCTGACATGTCAACACTTTGGAATGATCTTAATTCTTTGGAAAATTCATTGAGCTTCTGCTTCGATTCTCGATCAACCTTTGCAGTCAGACCCGATAGTAAATTTGTACCTGCAGCAAAGGAAAAACTCATTCCTTTTGCAGGAGACCTGTTTTCTATTGATTTGGTCCTTGGAGGCTTTGGCATAAGAAGCTTCTCCACCACCTTCCACAAAACTGTCAGCTGAAGACATCAAATTAGTGCCATAATTAAGAGAAGGGAAAAGTAAGCTGAGTTGAATCTTTCAAGCTTATGACAAAAACCTGAAACTTTGCTCAGATTCTCAAAATGATAAAGGATGCTGATACCAACATAACAGAAATGATAAAGGATGCTGCCAACAACATAACAGAAAAAGTTCATGGAACCTAATCAAAGCTAAGTGGTCAATGGATTATGATGGCTGCAATGAAATACAACAGATAAACAGTCTTCAACATTATAAGGCCCAATCTATTACCCTAAGTTTTGGTTTATATTTCTGTCTACGAGTGTAGGTAGCCAAAAGATGTCTTCACCATGTCAAAGCACAAACTATGAACTTCAAATGCTATAATTAGTGCAATGATACGACTGAAAAGCCCTTAATTTAGTTTGCACATTCATCTCATTCACCAGTTGAAGAAAACAGTTCTCCATTACAAAGTTAAAAAATAGCATAAGGATTTCTAGGAATTAGATCATCTTGCTAAATAGTAATAAGTCAAATTACGTTTAACCTCCACTCTGTCAGATTGCTGCAAGAATCATTATTGCCAAATTACTGACATTCCCTCCATTTTACTGAAAGAATATGAACAATTCTAAAAGTACTTTCAATTCATATTCCTAAAAAAGTTTGAAATTTTCACAAATTTCCAAGAATTCTAAGGACCTATAATTACACAACAAATTCAATTTCCAATCAATACCGATCCTAACCATTAAAAAATGTTCATACCGAAAGTAACCGAAACAAAAACGCCGGCGGGAACCACGAACGACGCAATCTTCTGGACTGGAGCATTACTAAAAGGACTCTCCCCCTGAGATTGCCTGTACACTCTCCGGCCACTCCCCGACCGCCGCGCATTTCCTTCAGCAGCAGCATTTACCACCAAACTCGTCCTCCCCCGACCACTGGACACAGTCGCAGGAAGTGAAAGCAGTCCACCAAGCCCATGATAGGGTGAGGCCAAAGCTTTCGATTGAAGTTTTCGAAAACGAACCGAAGGTGGAACCTGGCGAATTGAAGGAAACGGGAGTTGTAGAAAGATAGAGGAAAATGAAAGCAAGTAACGTGAGAAAACACAAACCCTAGTTTGCGAGTAGAGTGCGACCGTGGAAGTGAAGCCCATAGGTGAGCTTGAGCTTGAGCTTGATTCAGTTGGTCTTATCCTCAGTGTTGACTTCTTCAGTTCTAAACAAAAAAAAGAGAGAGTGGTGGTGGTGATGGTGATAAAAGCGGCGGCTCTCAGTTTCCGGTATGTTCCAAAACCGGACTATTAACGTTGTTTTTTAAGCCCGGTCCAAAGCGAAGATTATGATTGGTTCTGGCCTGATTCTTAGGATTGGCCCAATTCATAGATTTAGTGTTGTTTCAGACCCCAGATTCAGGGTCGGTTTGAAGTTCAATTTTTTTTATTAAAGAAAAAATACAACATAGGTTACAAAACAAGTACGGGAAACATACCCCCAACATATCCTCTAACAGAAGACATTGGCACCCTATAGGTGTAGTATAAAAAAAGGTGACACCAACAGTAGAATGTTCTGTGTGAGTAGCAAGCCAGTCAGTATATCTGTTGTTCTCTCAATAAACGTATCGATGAACAACATACCAGTTCCGCGTGAAAAGTTCGTGGATACCCGTGACGATGAGGTTGAGAGCCGTGGAGCGGTTGTTCGAGGAAGAGATGATATGGTGCACCGTGATAGAATCCACCTCCAGTTCTAGTCGGCGGAAGCCTAGGTCCCAGGCTAGCGATAGCCCTGTAAACACTCCCTAGAGTTCAACAGACATCATATCACACCAACTGAGATTTTGTGAGAATCCGCCAAGCCAGTTGCCGTCACTATCGCGTAAAATGCCACCTACTGTAGTCGAGCACTGGGGGCGATTACTAGCGCCGTTTGTGTTTAGTTTTACCCAACTTGGAGGCGGTTTGTTCCAACCAATGAGTTGCCGTCGACGGGGATGGGACCCTGTATTTTCCAGGCTTTGTCACACGGAGACAAATAGGTGAAGAAGGCCAAGTGAAATATTCATCAAAGAGAGACCGATTCCTCCACGTCCAGAGGAACTAGCACGTTGTGCCAAAAATAATCGCCCAATCATGTCCCATAACGCGTCGATGTTGGTGTAGGTTTTGCAGGAGCCACTGTCGATTCGGCATATTGAAGAAGTCAGTATTAGTTAAGTCCACTGGTAATGTCTCCCACGTATGTTGAGCTTGAATGCAATCTCGTACAACGTGAAGAAAAGATTATTCGAGGTGGCATTGATGGCAGGTGTTGTCGGTAGTAAATTGCCTGTGTACTCATTGTTGGTTGGTGAGTAAACGATCCTGAGCGAGTAACCATAAGAAGGATCGTATCATTGTGGACCCGACCATTACTAGATGGCCTTCCAGACCCCATGTGTCGAATTTTCTTCGTGACTCATAAGCATGGAACAAGTAGATGTGATGGTGAAGAAACCATTGTCAGAAACCCCCCAGATCAACTTGTCCTGGCCAAGATATCGCTTAGGTGGAAATGTGCCGACTATTAGACGACAAATTGATGTTGGGAGGTAAGATTGGAAAGTTGCCCAATTCCAATTGCCCGTCTCATCCACCAAATTGTGGACGTTGAGGTTAAGAGAACTCTCAATGATGGGGTGGGTGGTGTGGGAAAGAAGCGGTCCTACTCTAGTGATCCAAGGATCTAGCCATAATCGTGTCCGAGTGCCATCTCCAATCCTCCACTTCATGCCTTGTGCTACGATATGCCAGGTTGCCTTGATGCTACGCCAAACCATTGAGCCCCCTGTAGTTTCGATAGAGGTGCGGATGTTGGCGTCGAAATTATATTTATTAGAGAGGACTTTGACCCATAGCTCTGTAGGTTTAGCAATCAACGACCAACCGAGTTTTGTTAATAAGGCATCGTTTGTCTCACGAATTTTCCAAATGCCCAACTCTCCCAGATCCTTAGGTTTGCACACTTCGTCCCAGTTGACTAAATGGATCCTGTTCTTGTCGCAAGACGATCCCCACATAAATTGCCTAATGACTTTCTCCAATTCGTCACATAGACTGCGGGGCAACCGTACTGTCTGCATAGTGTAACTCGGGATAGCAGCTAAAACGGAATGGGTCAAAGTGAGGCGACCGGCAAAGGATAGCAGGCAGGTGGACCATTCGGATAAGCATTGCTAGACCCTATCGAGTATGTACTAATAAGTTCTTTTACTGACTCGTTGATGAAGGAGAGGAACGCCAAGATATCGTCCAAGGTCAGTTGTCATGTCGAAACCTAAATCACAGCTTAAGGAGCAACGCGTCAAGGAAGGGATATTCTTGGAGAAACAGCATCTCGATTTAGCCGGGCTAATGCGTTGTCCAGAAGTCGTGCAGAAAGAATTCAAAGTATCCCGAATGATGATCACTTGATCTGTGGAAGCTTCTACGAAGAGGATGGAATCATTCGCAAAGAATAAATGGGAGAGGGGCGGACCATGTCTGCTTAATTTGATCGGCTTCCAACTTCCTTGGGACACCGCTTGAGTAATCACATGTCCAAGTCGTTCCATGCATAGGATAAAAAGATAGGGAGAAAGCGGGTCTCCCTGACGAATACCTCTGGTAGGAGTAAAGGGGTCGCTGAAACCCCCGTTCTAGTTGACTTGTATAGAGACAGTAGATATGCACTTCATGATGAGAGTGATCAGCGAATCCGGAAGGCCAACATCGATGAGAGTGTCTTGAATAAAATCCCAGGACAGTCGATCATGTGCTTTCTCCAGGTCTACTTTAATAGCCATTATCCCCTTACGACCAGTTTTCCATTTCATGGAGTGGATGACCTCCCGAGTGATAATGATGTTGTCGGTAATAAGACGCCCTGGAACAAAGCTACACTGAGTGGGGGCTACAAGTTCTTCAAGATACGATTTAATTCGATTTACAATTATTTTAGAGAGGGCGTTGTACAGCATTGAGCATAGAGCTATCGACCGGACTGCGATATCGTAGAGGGGACGGAGTCTTAGGGATAAGGATTATAATGGTACGGTTGGTTGTCGATTCCCAGGCTTCGTGGCGAAAGAGGCGCTGTAAAAATATAGTCAGAGAAGGTTCAATAGTGTCCTACTGGGATTGGTAGAATAACGCGGTGAATCCATCAAATCCTGGAGCTTTGTTGGGAGCCATAGAGAAAAATGCCATCTTAGCTTCGTCTGGGCATATTAGACATGTGATGTCGGCTTGAGCTTGAAGCTGGAGGAGAGGGAAGTGACCGCGTATATGCCAGGCTGTGGGGAGATGACCGTCAGAGAGATAAATCCTTGAGATAAGTTCGCGCTAGATTCCGAATAGACGAGGAGTTTGAGACCACATTGCCACTGACGTCTGTTGAAGAAATGATTCTCGTTTGTCGACGTCTGGTCCTGGTGATTGTGTGGTAGTAGGTTGTATTCTTATCTCCCTGTCCTATCCAATGACTTCTGGAACTCTGGTGCTAGAATAATTCTTTTTGGTATAGGACATGCTCTAATTCAGTTTGTAACGCCCCAAGTTAGGGGTTAGAAGATTAAGATAAATGTTAGTGTGATGTTTGGTTTTGTTTGTTCTGTCTTGGGTGGCATCCATGTATCCTCCCAGGAGGTATTTGGGTGTTACACAGTCTTTAGATGATCCTCGAGCTCTTGGAGGGAGGGCGAATCAGTGTCTTCAAGAGGTTTTTGAATGCCTTCAATACGAGCCATGAGTCATTTTTTACAGTGGAATATGTTTCCAAAAACGTTGTCGTTCCATTGTTGGAGCTTGCTTGATAGGTTTTGGATCGCTCCACTAAAGTCGGAGGTGTTAGGTGTCCAATTGTCAGCTACCACTTGGGCAAAACGATTGTGTGTAAGCCATGCGGATTAGAAATGGAAAGGGCGACGTGGTCGGTGTTTTGAAAAGTTATGAGAAGAGGCCGATGGTCTAATTTCAAGAAAGGCAAATGAGTGACTCTAGTGTGAGGAAAAATCGAGAGCCAAGAAGTGGAACAGAAGGCGCTATCCAATCTGGCTTGAATTTGTCCACGCCATCACGTAAACCTAGGCCCGAAAAATCCAAGGTCCTGTAGATTACATTGATGCACACAATCTCAAAAATGAGTATTGACAATGGGTAAAAGACGTGATCCTCCGCGTTTATCGGTACCTTCCAATTTAGCATTGAAGTCTCCCCCCAGCAACCAAGGTTTGTTAGTGATCGTTGCTAGGCGAGGTAGATAATGCCAAAGGAATTTTTGTAAGGCATATATAGGGCTGGCATAAATGGTAGTGAATTCAAACGACAAATGATCCCACTCAACGCTGGCATGCATGAATTGTCGATGGGCAAGCCGAATGCAGATGATGACATCGTGTTTCCAGAGCAGCCAGATTCCCCCTAAATAACCTTTTTCTTTGACCCGAAACGAGTTATCGAATCCTAGATTCCTAATAACTTTCATCGTGCGATCACCGCTAATGCATGGCTCGACCAAAACAACCATTTGAGGTTTATGGCGACGGATATAGTTCTTCATGATGGGCTTGAAAGTCCGCCCTCCAGCCCCTTGACAGATCCAGATAAATATCAACATAAGAAGATGGCAGATAGGATGACACTGCATCTGTACGTCAGTGGAGTTGACAATGACAATGTTTTCAATCAACTCCGAACAATGGATTGGTGCGTGTGTTACACCTAATTCCTCCATCGGTGTGTCGAATTCTACAACTGGGTTCACGACTATCCTAGGATTGATGTCTGGATCAGGAGGCCGAGGGGGTGGATTCGAGTGGGGACCGAGGAGGTGATGAGACTGTAGGGACTCTGATCTCGTTGGTATCCTCGTCCATAGCACCGCATCCTAATTCCACTGGGATGGTCATGGGGAACGAAGGATCGTGGATGACTAATGCCGCATGCGAGGAAATAGATAATGCAATATGGGTTGGGCTGGGGTTTGGGCTATCTTGGTCAGTGGAAGGGGGTTGTGGGTTAGGAGGGATGGACCTTTAAGAGTTCAGTGGGCTCGGCGGGCGAGGCTTGGCCCATCGCCTGGGCCTGCTTTGGGGTAGACAATGTCGTGGGCAGTTTGGCGTCATTAGTTCCGTGCGGATGATGACGTGTCCCTCTTTGAAGTTGCTCATCTTGACTGGTCGAGGGATTTAGGGATTTACCCTTTCGGTGGTTAAGATCGGACTGGCCTTGGGAGAAGTGAAGATGGGGACCGTCGACCGTTGGGGAGGTGTCCATTGGGGGGTCGACCGTTTCGGTTGCAGAGAGTGCTGAGAATCGCGAGCCTCATGAGCCAGTTGGTGGAACGTTGGTGAAGTTGACGGGTCGAGTGCCCAGAGAAGAGGATGGAGGTCGGCGAGCCGTCTTTGCACTTGCATCCAAAGACTGACGCCTGTTGGAGTGGTTCAAAGGCGGAGACGCGGCTCGGTTTTACGGAGGAAGAATGTTGCTGAAGATCAGTTGAGACCTTTGGTGCAGGTGCAGCCACCGGGCACAAGGGACAAATAGAGGAACCGTGCCCTACCCGTCCGCAATTGAAGCAGATTTGTGGCAATCCTTCATAGGCAACGCATATGAGTTCTCCATCTAGGTCCACAACCGATCGGAGGGGTGAGCTGATGTCGACATTAATGGCGACTCAAGCGAAATGGCCACTGTAAGCTCGCTGTGTGTTATTGTCGATCTTGACCATTCTACCCACTAAGTTACCGAGAGCAGTAAGTATAGAGGGGTGATACCTAGCTATGGGGAGTTCGGGAAAACGTACCCATGCAACGACTTGTGTAATCTTACCAATAGCTGGTCGGAAGTCTAGAGCCCATGGTTGTACAGAAAGAATGTGCTTGGTGATGATCCACGGCCCCTGAGTTAAGGTATGAACGTAATCCTCCTCCTCCCCGAAGTTGATGAGGTAGAATTCGTTTTCTAGATCCAAGATTTCCAGCGGGCCTTTAGGATGCCACATGGTTTGTAATCTATCTTTGAGCATGGTGAATCCCAATTTGAGTCTCAGTAACTTAATCGCCACTGCGTTTGCCCAAACTTTGTCCAATTTGCCTTTGAAATTGGTGGATAGTTCAACGCCTAATCTACGTGCTCCTTGAACCAGATTGATGTTGCCTTCATTAGGTTCAATGGGAGCCTCCTCTGGCCAAGCTAAATCAATTTTGTCTGTTTCAGGTCTTGATTGGCCGGTAACCACCGCGCTATAGCTCATTGGATGTTGCTGCTCTTACGGTGCGAGAGGGGGGGGGGAGATCTTCCTCCTTTCTCGTGTTTGAACTTTTTTGGCTGTGTGGATGTTGGAATCAGGTGGTTTGGGAGAATTCATAGTACGAGAATCTATCTCTTAACCAGAATCAATCAGAGTTCAATTTCTTGGTTTTATATATTTTACTTTTTAGGTAATATGGTACTGTAGTGTAGTTGCTTGCACCATTACCATAACGAAATAAAGGTCCTTGGTTTGGCTTCTACCGTAACTCTTATATATACAGGCAAAACGCCAGAAGCCTAGGTGATTATTGTCAGAAACTAGAAATGACTTCGTCTCCAGTGATCTTTTGCCATAATTGCAGTGGCTTCTGCACCAAACTCAAGTAGAAGCAGAAGCAGAAGCAGAAGCAGAATCACTAGGGTGGTGACTAGATTTGACTATAGCCTTCTTGTTGGTGTGAGAATGGTGCCTTGGTCTTCAGGACCTAGACCATTTCTGCAGATTGTCTTGTTTCTTATACTACCATCTTCTGCTTTTATCCTTCTCTCTGTATCTGTATCTGTTAAGTGTAAAGAGTGAAGCTATGAAAAATATAGAGATTATTCTCTTCTTATTTTTCTCTATATGTGAATAATGAATGCTATGTAGTTTATATAACTATTACAAAGCTAGCATTAAGGGAATATCCCATCAAACTTGTAACAAATTCTGACATAATACAGCTAGTAATCAACGAATATCCCTTGTAACAAACTCTGACAGAACATCTAGAAATATTCCTGCTGTACAACCAGAACCGTTTGTTAGATTATTTAATGATCCATAGAACTTATAGATTTGAGTCCCATAAAAAAGAACCCAATATAATGGTTATTGGGTATTAAATAATGGATCTCAAATGGGTCAAAGATCTTTTCCCTCTCTCTTTTAAATACCACACAATATGTTGGTTAGTTGTTTATATATAAGTTTAAGAAACTTGTCAAAGGGTTATCTGAACCATTGAAGAAACAAATAAAAGATTCAAAGAAGAAGAGAGGGAATCAATCAGTACAAAACTATCATGGATTCAGGTATGATAAAAACAAATCGATCCATTAAATTGTGATACAATTGGTATCAGAGCCACTATGTTGCATTATTTGTTTTCTACCGTGTATCATTTCTATATGAATGTTTTTTCTGTTTGTTTTTGTATGATTATTTTTCTGCTCGTTTACGACATGTTGCACTGCCATAAAAGTTTTGATGAACTTTTGGTGTTGATATGTATGAAATGAAAAAGTGATTTTCAGATGTTAAAAGAATCAATGTTCTAAGAAATTAAAACCCTTTATCAATGCTTAACCGAAACGAAATATAGATGCTTGACCGAAACAACATATATGAATGGATGTTTTAGAGTGAGAAACTCATGATTTTGTTTTGTTTATTGATCACCGAAGAAGTAAGTGGATGTCGTTATTGTTGGCTCAAGGCAGAGAGGATTCTGAAAAAGAAATGCAAGAAGAATCCATCAAAGAAAAAACGATGTTAGAATAGAATTAAAAAAAAAAGAAGCACCTCACGTGCCAAAATTGGCAGTGGCAGGCGCGTGCTATACATGCTTTTCATAATTTATCTTTTGATCATTAACCAAACAATAACACATTTACATATACCATTCATCAACAACTTCCTACACATATTCAATTTCATTTTTCACTTCTAACTATCACAAAACATACATCATTCATCAAATCAAGAAGAATCACACTTATACTTACTTGTTTTACTCAAAGCTCCTTCAATCACCATGAAACCCTAGCTTCTCCAACATACACGATCATCATCTTGCTAAAGTAGAATAGATAGGTCTTTTATCAAGAAGAAAAGCCAGCAAGAACCTAGTGGTGGAAAGGTTCATCTTTGATGCTTAAAGGAGAGAGTTTCGAGAGAAGGAGAGGAAAATGAAGAAGATTTGAGCATGTATCGTGAGTGGCAAATGAAAGACCATGAAATGGTCTTTAACTTAGGACAAATTCGTGAGTGGATGCCACTTGTCACCTTTTTGTGGTCTCCAATTGGTTCTTTTAAAAAGCTAGTCTATTTGTCTCCAATTTCTAATCCAATTGTCTCCTAATTTTCAATGACATTTGTCATTAAATCTTAACGTCACATATAAAATTTTTCACTGCCATTTGACTTTCATTTCTACCACTATTCATTAATTGTTCTGTCACTCGACATTTTTTCTAGTCCAAAATATCTTTAAATTCCACAAATTCCCAATTTTTTTTCCAGATTTTTCCTAAAATTCACCAAAATTCTGAATCACTAAATACATGCTCCCAATCAATTTTCAACATACGAAAACCACAAATTCTAATCCAACTATTTGTACTTCTCCCATTCAGTTTTCAATACAAATAATTCAAATTTCTCGATTTAAGCACATATATGATCAATCATAAAGACCTCGTAATTAATATAAATCACGCTTAACTCCAATAAAATAAGAAGAAAATTTTCGGGGGCCACCATTAATAGACTATTAAGAATTTCTTCTCTAAAAATGACAAGTATTCAAAGGGTGCGAAACATATGGACTTGAAGTATTTGAATGTGACAGAAGAAGTAAAAAAACGTAAAGTGTCAATTGAACAAACTGGTATCAATCTCATGATAGCGGATCCTTTAACTATAGGTTTACCGCCCAAAACATTTATTGGTCATGCTTAACAGATGGGTCTTATAGATAAGTCCTTGTTAGCATAGCATTCTAACATGTATATATACATATAAGTGTTTTGCTCAAATAGTTATGACACTTGTGAATTCAATTACAGTCATATGTTTTTGCTCACTTACTTGTTATCCATATTATGTTGTATACAATAATTATTATTTGTGAGATAACAATTACAGAATTACCTACTTAAAGTTTTATGAGTTGAGTTGATTATGTGATATATGGAAGGAATCAGGTTATAATTTGTGACCGTCATGATCCCTTTTAAATAATGGATCAAATAGGTCAAAGACCCTTTCCCTCTCTCTTTTAAATACCAAACAACATGTTGGTTGGTTGTTTATATATAAGTTTAAGAAACTTGTCAAATGGTTATCTGAACCATTGAAGAAACAAATAAAAGATTCAAAGAAGAAGAGAGGGAATCAATCAGTACAAAACTATCATGGATTCAGGTATGATAAAAACAAATCGATCCATTAAATTGTGTTACACTGTTCTGCTGTATTTATGCATTAATAATCCATAACACCCCCCTCAAGCTGGAGGTGGAGGCAACAATCCAAGCTTGGAAACCTCTCGAAGATGCATAGGACCAGATAAAGATTTGGTAAAAAACGTCAGCAAGTTGCTAAGAGGAAGGAACATAGGAAATATTGATGAGACCATTCTGGAGTTGTTCCTGGACATAATGACTATTAATTTCGATGTGCTTGGTTCTTTCATGAAGGACTGGATTTCTCACAATATAGACAGCAGCCATATTATCACATTTTACAGGAATGGGAGTGATGTTGGAAACACCAAGTTTGTTTTATAAATGACTACGCCATGACAATTCGACGGCGACCCTTCGAAGGGATCTGTATTTAGCTTCAGCTGATGATAAGGAAATCTTCCCTTGTTTCTTGGATTTCTAACATATTGGTGATCCTCTTAAAGTGATAACATAACCACTCACAAATCGTCGAATAATTGGACATGCAACTCGGTCAGAATCACAATATGCAACCAAATCAAAATTATTATTATCATTGAATAGCTAACCTTGAGTGGAATTTCCAGATAAATATCGTAATACATGGATAGCAGCTTATAAATGCGCTTGCACAGGTTGCTGGTTAAATTGACTAAGATATTGTACCGAGAAGGCTAAGTTAGGATGAGTGTGAAGAAGGAAATTTAACCTTCCAATCAATTGCCTGTAGATGCTAGGATCAGACAAAGTATTCTCCATCTGTGGCTGCAACTTTAAGTTGTGAGGTAATGGAGCCGTAACCGGTTTATATTGTGAAATAACATGAGCTTCCAAAAGGTCTCTAATGAACTTACATTGGCTGATCATGACCCCATCTGAAACTTTAACAAATTCTAAACCCAAAAAATAACTGAGGGAACCGAGATCTTTGATTTTAAATTGACTATCAAGAAATGTCTTTAAGCTGAAAATCTCAGTATTATTGTTTCCAGTGACTAAAATGTCATCAACATACCCTGCAACTATAACTAAGGATTCTCTAGAATGTTTAAGGAATAAAGAGTAATCATTGGGAGAGTGAACATAACCTTTGATTCAAAGAGCATTTGATAGTTTGAAGTACCACTAACGGGAAGCTTGCTTCAAACTGTATAAGGACTTCTTGAAATTGCATACTAAAGAGGGGTTTGAAACACAGAGTCTTGGAGGAACTTTCATGTAAACATCATCATGTAAATCCTTGTGTAAGAAAGCATTATTAGCATCAAATTGGTGAATATCCGAATGTCGCTTGACAACTATAGCAACAATGCTACGAATAGTGTTGAACCTAACAACTGGAGAAAAGGTTTCATGGTAATCCTCACCATATTTTTATGTAAAGCCTTTTGCCACAAACTGGCTTTGTAATGCTCAAGTATCTAATCTAATTTACGTTTGATTTTAAACTCCCACCTACAATTGATGGGTCTTTTGCCTTTGGGAAGCTTGATGAGTTCCCATGTGTTGTTACTGTCCAAGGCTGAAAGTTTTTATTCCATTGCCTCTTCATAAAGAGGATGTCTAGCAACTTGATGATAATGAATTGGTTCAGAGTCCTGCAAAACTGAGTTAAACACAAGTCTATCCATAAGTTCATAAACACTAGAACAAAGGTGCCCTGTACATGTACTGGTGAGCATATGATGACAAGAATGAAAAGGGTTAGAGAAAATGCAGAATTGCACACAAAATCTTATAAATGGGAAGGTAATTTCACTTGTCTAGTAGTTCTTCTGAGAGGAATATCATGATGGAAAATTGAAGAGGAAGGAGCTGAAGGATGACGAAGAGAAGAAGATGAAGATTGCTGTGGTAGAGAAGATGAAATGGGTAAGTTAGGGGAGGAAACATTTTGTGGTGGTACAAAAGGTGAAAACAATGATATGGAATCAGAAATGTGTGAAGAAGAATGTAAAGGATAATTATCAATTATTATGTTAGGTAAAGGAATATCAGAAGTAGTTGTAGTAGGAGATGAAGGTTTTTGTAAGGGAAAAATATGTTCGTAAAAGTGTATGTCTCTGGAAATGATGATTTGTTTGGTAAAAAGATAGAGGACCTTGTATACTTTTTGACCAAATGGATAACTAGTAAAAATGCATGGAGATGCTCTGATGCAGTGTAGTAATGTTTTGGATGGCAAACAAATAAAAAGTAAACGAATGAAGATATTATTGTTGAAGTAGTCCTGTTCGAGACGGACAAATCTCCAATACAAGTAGGAATTTCAAATCACTGTTTTCCCCCTTAATGTAAATAACCTAGGTTTTATTTATAATAAAATTAAAACAAAAAGCTTGAGATTATGGAGAACGTGTCGCCATTTCTTCAAGTCACTTGTTCATAAGCTAGTCAGTTTCCACCTTCCTATTCTTGTGCTAACTGTATCGCATAATCAGCAAGACCGAATAAAGATAAGAATTGGTCAGCAACTAACTCCTCTTCTCTATCACGTGCAAGTTGTGGTTTGCGTCTTCTGGCATAGACCCGTAAAGGTCGTGAGTTTGTATCAATACTGCCCCTCTGAAAAAACGACTTGTCCTCAAGTCGAAATGTTGGAAATTGACCTTGAAGTAAGTCATAATTTTCCCAAGATGCTTCCTTCATTGGTCTGTCTTTCTATTCAATTAATCGTTATAAGGTAGGAGTTCCCCTGTCAAGGATCCGACAATGAGATTGTACCTGAGCTGGGAAAAGTAGTAATTCCCCATCTTTTGAAATTGGTAGGGGTGGTGGAGATGCAGGGAATTGGCCTCTTGCTGGTCGTAATAGTGATACATGAAAAATGGGATGCAAGAGAGAATCTGATGGGAGCTTAAGTTCATATACAACCTTACCCACTTGTCGTATGACTTTATACAACCCAAAGAAACGGGGAGACAGTTTCTGGAATTTCCATTTAGCAAGAGATTTTTGTCGATATGGTTGTAATCGCAAGAACACATAATCACCATCATTTAAACTTAACTCTCTATGATGGGAATCTGCCTGAGCTTTCATCTGAGCTTGCATCTTCATAAGGTTGTCCTTAAGCAGCCGCAACATTTGATCTCGTTCAATTAATTGTTGCCCTAAATCAGCAATCATTGTTTTGCCTAGCACATATGGATAGAGTGGAGGTGGGGAACGACCATAAACCACTTAACAAGGAGTAGTATTAGTGGAAGTATGATACCCGATATTATAAGAATATTCTGCCATGATAGATAAGAACTCCATGCAAGTGGTTGATCCTAAACAAAGCATCTTAGATAAGCTTCTAACCCCCTGTTGATTACTTCAGTTTGTCCATCTGTCTGAGGATGATAATTCATGCTCATCTTCAATTTTGTTTTGCAGAGTTTGAAAAGTTCTTGCCAGAAATTACTTAGGAACACCACATCCCTATCAGAAACAATGGACCTAGGGATGCCACGAAGGCGAACAACCTCTCTACAAAAATGTTCGGCCACTTTTTTGGCTGTAAAGGGATGAGCTAAGGGTATGAAGTGGGCATATTTGCTCAACCTGTCAACTATAACCAAAATTGTAATAAAGTTGTTAGATTTTGGGAGACCCACTATGAAGTCCATGGAAATGTCTTCCCAGACTTTTTCTGGAATTGGAAAAGGTTGGAGAAGGCCTGCTGGTGCCAATGTTTGATATTTGTTTCGCTGGCAGTGTAAGCAATTTTGCACGTACTGCTTGACGTCTTGCTTGAGATAATGCCAATAAAAATTACTGGAGACACGTTTCAAAGTCTAAAGGTAACCACCATAACCGCCAACTGGAGTGTTATGAGACTCAAAAAGAATTTTGTCGCGCAAGGTGTCATCTGCAGATATCACAAGTCTATCCTTGAAGTAGAGTTTGTGACCACTGATGGAGAAATGTGGAACAACTTGTGGATTTGATTGGAGAATCTCCATAATTGTTCGTGTGTGTGTATTGGCTTTTAGTGTTTTTTGCAAATCGATCAAATCAAGGGCCACAGGCAGCACCAAAGTAAAATGACCACTCTGTTGGGGCCGCCGTGAAAAGGAATCTGCTCCTTTGTTCTCTTTTCCTGCATGATACAAAATTGTAAAGTCATAGGGCATGAGTTTTACCAAAAGTCGTTGCTATTCTGTTGTAGTAACTTATTGCTCCAAAAGGTATTTGAGTGTGTAATGATCGGATTTGAGGAAGAAATGTTTGCCCAGTAGGTAGTGCTTCCATTTTTGAAATGCCAATACCACAGCTAAGAGTTCTCTCTCATACTTCGATTTTAATTGGTTAGAAAAAGATAAACCTTTCCTGAAATAAGCAATAGGGTGTCTGGATTGCGAAAGTATGGCACCAACTCCTTCTGAACTTGCATTGCTTTCAACAGTAAATTCTTGTGAAAAGTCTGGAAGCCGTAAAATTGGAATTGTGGTTATAGCCTCCTTAAGTCGTAGAAAAGCTTCATCTGCTGCCGGTGTCCATTGAAAGGCATTTTTCTTGGTCAGATTGGTCAATAGACGTGCAATTAGCCCATAATTCTTCACGAAGGGTCGGTATAACATACTAAGCCTAGAAATCCTCTCAACGTCTTGACATTGGTATTAATCGACAGGATTGAACTGTTGCAACCTTCTCTTTTTCCACCTGTACGCCATTTTCAAATATGACATGCCCTAAAAAATTGATTTGTGACTTAGCAAATAAGCATTTAGAAGGCTTTGCATAGAATTGATGACCATGTAACAAGGAAAGGGTCTTATGCAAATGCAGTTGGTGCTGGATTTCGTCTTTACTGTAAATCAAAATGTCATCAAAGAAGACAAGTATGAATTTACAAAGATGGGGGCGGAATAAATCATTCATGGTGGCCTGGAATGTAGAAGGAGCATTGGTTAACCCAAAGGGCATAACCACAAATTCATAATGGCTAGAGTGAGTTCTGAAAGCTGTCTTGAGGATGTCCTCTGGGTTAACCCGAATTTGGTGGTAACCCGATCTCAAATCAATTTTGAAAAAAACTTTTACACCATTCAATTCATCTAAGAGCTCATCAATATTAGGTATGGGGTATTTATCTGGAATGGTAATCTTATTAAGAGCCCGATACTCTACACACATACGCCATGTGCCTTCTTTCTTGGACATTAAGAGTACTAGACTTGCGAATGGACTGGAACTGGGTTTGATAAATCCTAAATCCCTTTTTCAATAATTCCGCCACTTGAAATTCAATTTTTGTTTTTTGGTTATAAGGGTAACGGGATGGTCGGATATTAGGAGGCTGGGAATTGGTAATTAAGGGTATAGAATGGATGTGATTTTTAAAGGGTGGAAGTGTCTCGGGTTCTTGAAAAATGATGAAAAATTCTGAAAGGATTTTATCAACAGGTGAAGGAGAAAGGTGAATGACAGTGGTGGTTACTAGAGATTGAAAGGTGGCAGGTGTGGTTGTTTTTGAAGGGACTCCCTGAAACACAATCCTTTTGCAAATCGAGCTTGACGATCAACATCCTATTGACGTGAATGTACAGTAGGTGAGGTGCGATTTGTAGCAGTAGAAGCAACAGATGTTGTACCAGAACCTTCCTTGGACCGCGTTTGTGTAGCAACAATGTTAGGCTTGGAAGAGTTCTGCCAAGTGGATCCTTTGTGGATTCTGTTTGAGCCTAATTTGGATTCAAATCCAAGGGCTAGGCTCATGGCTTTATAAACTGTACGAGGCTTGTGGATCCTTACATCAGCTTTGAGATTTTCTTTGAGTCCGTTGATAAACACACCCAATAAGCAATGCTTGGGCCAGTTGGTGACTTTAGCAAACCGTCAAGCGAATTCCTGTCGGTACTCCTGAATAGTTCCATTATGTTTAATGCTACAAAGGAATTCATCGGGGTTCTGAAATTCTGCTAGGCCATAGTTTTCTTGGAAAGCTTGGACCAACTCTTCCCAGTATATAATAGCACAATCATTATTGAGCCAAGAAAAGAAATCCAAAGCATCACCTTCCAAATACATAGATGTGATATCTACTTTTAATTCGTCTGGCGTCTGATAGTATTTGAAATATTTTTCTGTTTTCAAAATCCATCCTCTAGGATCACCGCCGTCATACTTAGGAAATTCTATCTTTGTATGAAGACGCTGGTTGGGATTACGACGCCACTAGGGTGACTCGACATCATCTTCCTCGTGTTCATGCCAATCGGTTCGGCGTTGGAATCGTGGCAGATTTGCAGGTTCTTTCCTTGGCCTGCGTTCAACGTGGGAGGATGATTGCTTGGTGACGGTACTCTGGTTGGCATCAATCGCAGCTACCTTTGCTGCCAAGGAGTCTATGGTTTCCAAACGGGATGCTATGACTGCGTGTTGGTTAGCTATCAAGTCCGGTGGAGGGTTAGGTGAGGAGGGACGAGTATTTTGAGGTTCAGGTTGTAGATTAGTGGAAGTGGAACGTGTATTCACCATTGGAATTGTTATTGCTCTGGTACCAGTGATGCAATGTAGTAATATTTTGGATGACAAACAAATAGAAAGTAAACGAATGAAGATATTATTGTTGAAGTAGTCCTGTTCGAGACAGACAAATCACCAATACAAGTAGGAATTTCAAATCACTGTTTCCCCCCTTAATGTAAATAACCTAGGTTTTATTTATAATGAAAATTAAAAGCCTTAAGTCACTTGTTCCCAAGCTAGTCAGTTTCCACCTCCGTATTCTTGTGCTAACTGTTTCGCATAATCAACAAGACCCAAAAAAGATAAGAATTAGTCAGCAACTAACTCTTCTCCATCACGTGCAAGTTGCTGTTTGCGTCTTCTGGCATAGACCTATAAGGGTCGTGGGTTTGTATCATGCTCTTGGCTGAAATTTGTCTCTTTCCTTAGCATTAGTGGATACATAGCATAAGCAACCGAAATTTCTAAGGTGATTCAAGCGAGGTTTGGATTTAAATAGTCTGTCGGCTGGGCTGACTCCATTGAGAACTTGAGTTGGCATTATGTTAATTAAATAAACTGCAGTGAAAACACATTCCCCGCAATAAGAGATAGATAATCCTGATTGAAAAAGAAGAGCTCTAGAAACCTTTAACATGTGTCTGTGTTTACGCTCAACTACTTCATTTTGTTGTGGAGTGTAGGGTGTGCTTTTGTGATGAATAATCCCCCGAGAAGCTAAATATTCTTTTCCTTCTGTGCTATTACACAATTCTGGAGCATTATCGGTTCTCAATATTTTTATGGTCCTGTGAAACTGTTTGAACAAGGGATACAATGGACTTGATCATGGACGGAGCCATGTATAAGGGTAGGGGGGCCATGGCCCCCCCTTTCAATTTTTTTTTAAAAATATACTTATATAATTTTTTAATAAATAAGGACATTTTTTAAAATTTTAAAGTTGAGCCCAATTAATTAAAGTGGTCTAA
>JANKOE010000001.1:5305965-5316212 GCA_026284465.1 Erythroxylum citrifolium | reverse complement strand
AAAAGAAGCAACCTACCCACGCAAATAAGGTATTTTTGTTAATCCTTCGTGTTTTCGATTATACGTGATGTTCTTGTGTGGTCTTTTCCGCAGTGTATTGTGAATACTCGGATTGTACGCGATCCAACAGATAAGTCAGACTAGGTGTTTGACTTGATTGTGTGATATGGTAGTAGTTAAATGAGTGAACTTAAGAAGAATGGAAGATTAGAAGTGTTATAAGATTTGGGCAGGTTTGGAGGAGTTGAAAAAGGGCAAGGGAATCTTGAAAATTCCCCTGTCCGTTAAACGGACATGAATGTCCGTTTAACGAACAGATTCGGGTGAGAATACACCCCTCGTCCACATCATGTTCGTTATACGGACACGCCTGTCCGTTTAACGGACAGATTCTGTAGAAAAAGTACCCATGTTAAGCATCATATCCGTTAGACGGACACGACTGTCCGTTTAACGGACAGATTCTGTAGGAATAGTGTACATTAGCCACTCATGTCCGTCAAACGGACACGGTTGTTCGTTTAACGGACAGGTTCGGGTAAAACAGTGTTTATGTTCAGTGTCTGTCCGTTAAGCGGACACGCATGTTCATTTAACGGACACACTCGGGGAGAATGGTCTCCACGTCAGATTCATGTCCGTTTAACGGACATGTGTTAGAAAAAGGGATTTTTGGGTTTTTCAAGAGTCAATTTATGTTTAAGTCTTAATCAATGTAAGCTCACCTCCAAAGCAAGTTAGTATCAAGTGTCAGGTTCAGGATTTTAACATGGAAAGGGTCTCGGGAATGGGCCTCAGCAGGGCTCACCTCCCGGGACAGTCGGGCTTCGGGATCGGGGTCCGATATGCACATTAGGTGTTTGATAAAATGCCTAAGTGAACTTGGTTTAGGATTTAAGGATTTGGACGGTGTGCATTGGAAAGAGGCTTTAATGTTTACTTAGAGTGAACTTGAATTGTTACTTAGAATGACAAGTAAAGGCCTAATATGCTTGGATAAAGATGTTCTTAATTATGTTATGAAATGAGTAAGTTTGGATTAAAGGCATTAAATGCCTTAGAAAATTAAAAAAAGAGAAGCTAATGTGATGGTGTATAAATATGAAATTTATTTTTAAGTAGTAATTTCATTGTATGTCTTTTTATGTATAAAAGCTCGGGAGTCGTGAATTAGGGAACTCGTGTCGAGAATTGTTGAAGTTAAGAGAAAGTATATCTTCTTTCGAGGTGAGTTGGGGAACCATGTTTCTCATATGGGATTTAGATCACTCTAAGACATGTATGATGACTTGAATGTGAATTTTGGACCTAGGTAATGCATAGTAGACTTTAATCTCCAATAGATGCTAGTATATTTTTGTATTTAATAGATAATATTGTTTTGAATAACTATTTGCTGTTGGAGTGCAACTGATGTTCTTTTCGTATTTTGAGAAATGATATTGCTTTCCACCAATCTGAACTTAAAATGTAATGGAAAACATTTTATTTGACACTAAATTTTTAACAACTTTGCATTTCGAGTACAAAAGATGGCTTTTATTTCATGAGATAATGTTTTGGAATTTACATATGCATAATCGAGACATGTATGCTGCATGTTTTTGTTCTCTTTTGGCTTAAAGTCGTGATAAGGCTTTATTTTATAGGTTGGACCGATAAATAAAAACATGATGCTTTACTTGATTTTTGTACTTAATTTTTTATATGATTTTTTTATTTGTGAGGAAAACGATTGGCCAATCGTGTTCTGGGCACAACTGATTATGATTAAGCGACCCCCGCACCCTTGATGTTGGTACATGAAAGTTGAGTCACCATATCAACACCTTTTTACGAGACTCGCGGGTGATTCCATACCTAGGGTCTGGACACCGATGAGGTCATCACCGATGAATTGAATATATCACGCATAGAAAACATAGTAGGCTAGGCCTATACGGTTTCTGACCAGTATACATTGAGTCATAGGCTGGGCCTGTGTTTTATATGCGTGATATATTCACTTCATAAGTTATCTACACTGTCTTGGTATTAACCAATTCTATCTGTGATATATGTTTTTCCTGCTCACTAAGTACCTAGTGTACTCACCCCTCTCCGCTTTCCAACTATGCAGGTTAATTTAGTGAGTTTGAGGCCTTGAGTAGATCGTGTAGTCTTTTGACATTTTTGGGATATTACCACACGGGGGTAGTTTCTTATTTTTTTACTTATGTTGTTTAGTGGCTCATGAACTGTGTTTATGTAGATACCTTTTATGATTCTGTAAGCTAACTTTTGATTGGCTTGTGTTTTTGTAAAAGATTTTATGTATGAACTTTGATACTGTTGTTGAGATTGCTTGGAGTTGAGATTGCCTTGAGTGGACTAGAGAGTCCTGGAGTTGTGGTTGGATGTGAATATAGAAGTGTGTTTGAAATCGTTTGCAAGTTTTGACATTTTAAAAATATAGCCGTTGTACTGCCCAATTTTTTTAAAAAAATGAAAAAATTGATATTTAGTTAGCCTTGCATAGTCGGATTAAGGATATCGTTAGTGTCCTTAGCCCAGTTATGCGGCGGTTGTCATGGGCACAATGTGCTACCGGGTCGTGACAATTAAATTGGTATCATATCAGCTAAGGTTTTGCATTTTTAAAAGTGTTATTTTTCATTTTCAAGAAGTTCATAAGCCTTAGGAGTCAAGTCTAGGTGTCGAAAGTCTTTGGTCGAGAAGTTGAGTCTCGGATCGTTAAGTTGATGTCCTTAACGGTTAGATGATTTCGACCTCGATCAGAGTTCTTGTCAACATTCCTTGGGATGTCTAGGATATCGGATAAGCTAGGCTTAGTTCGATCTATTTTGTTAAACAATGTCTTTCTCTTTGATTTCATAGAGATAGCATTCCCCCATCTGTTTGATCAGTCAAGTAAGAATTTCAAGGATAAAAGTTTTTAAAGGGGGAGAGTTGTTGTAACGTCAGAATTTTTGAGACCTTTTGTATTGGTCAGTACTTGGAGATGCTACTGTATATTGATAAATACATATTTTATTTAAGTCATTTGGGTGTATATGTAAATGAATTATAATGTATATGCCCCTACATGAACTTAGAGTTCATCGATAAGCAAAATCTTGGAGATTTCTGACATATAAGCTTTTAAGTGTCTAGAACCGAGTCCATTAGATGAATATGACCATGTTGGTTGAATTAAATGTGTTCTAATGCCTTAGAGGTGATTAGACATGAATTATAGACTTATTGGACACTTAGAAAGTTTAATTGGAAAAATTGAAGTACATAAGGGCTTATTTGCAAATTGTTAAAAGTTAAAGGACTTAATAGTAATTTTTCAATTCTTGGAGGACCAATATGTAATTTTATGAAGTTAAGGGGCTTAATTATTATTTCCAAGAGTCCAAGGACCAAAATAAAAATAAAAGTTTTGGAGATTTCTAAACTTTGGGCTTAATTGCAAATTTAGGAAATTTTGGAGGGTAAAATGGTAATTTCACATAAACTAAGGGCAACATGGTAATTTCACCCCATTTGGTCAAAGAAGAGTCAATATTCTAGACCCTTCTTTCACATATGGTCGTGCATCATATTTCTAAGGACTTACAACACTTAGTTTAATTAAAAGAAGGGAGAAGAAAGGAGAAGAGAGGAGAGAATGAAGCAAGTTTCTACCACCACCTATTTTCCACCAATTTTTTGATTCTTCAACCTCAATCAAGGTGTTCTAAGCTAATTTGGGGTCAAGGAACTGAAATATATCATTGAATTTGAGAAATTCTCAAAGGATTGGAAGATATCATCAAAGGAAGGTTTAGGTTTGGGAGTCATGAATTAGGGAACTCGTATCAAGGATTGTTGAAGTTAAGAGAAAGTATAACTTCTTTTGAGGTGAGTTGGAGAACCATATTTCTCATATGGGATTAGATCACTCTAAGATATGTATGATGACTTGAATGTGAATTTTGGACCTAGGTAATGTATAGTAGAATTTAATTTCCAATAGATGCTAGTATATTTGTGTATTTAATAAACAATATTGTTTTGAATAACTCTTCGCTATTGGAGTGCAACTGATATTTTTTATTTCGTATTTTGAGAAATGATATTGTTTTCCACCAATCTGAACTTAAAATGTAAAGGAAAATGTTTTATTTTCTGGCACTACATTTTGAACAACTTTGCATTTGGAGTACAAAACATGGCTTTTATTTCATGAGATAATGTTTTGGAATTTACATATGCATAATCGAGTCATGTATGCTGCACGTTTTTATTCTCTTTTGGCTTAAAGTCATGATAAGGTTTCATTTTATCGGTTGGACCGATAAATAAAGGCATGATGCCATACTTGATTTTTAATACTTAAACGTTGTATATGATTTTTATGATTGGTGAGGAAACGATTGGCCAATCGTGTGTTGGGCACAACTGATTATGATTAAGCGACCCTTGTACCCTTGACGCTAGTACATTAAAGTTGATTCGTCGTATCGATACCTTTCTACGGGACTAGCGAGTGATTCCACAGCTAGGGTCTGGACACCGACGAGGTCATCACCTAGGGTCATGACGCTCTTGTCGACTGTAGTCCGGACTGACCACGGATGAAAGTCGAGCCAACACCGAGTATCGGTGGGTGTGCACATTAGTTTGGCCGACTAAGGGTATCACACATGATTGTTTTGGCTTATCCTGATATTTGTTTCCTATCGAGATTTGATTGATATATATGATGTTTTTATGCTTTTGTGTATTGGAATTGGGACCTATATTCATCGGATGAGTGAGTTAATAGGCTAGGCCTATATGATTTCTGACCAGTATACATTGAGTCATAGGCTAAGCCTATGTGTTTTCTATATGTGATATATTCACTTTATAGGTTATCTACACTGTCTTGGTATGAACCAATTCTATCTGTGATATATGTTTTTCCTGCTCACTGAGTACCTAGTGTACTCACCCCCTCTGCTTTCCAACCATGTAGGTTAATTTAGTGAGTTTGAAGCTCTGAGTGGATCGTGTGATCTTTTGACACTTTCGGGGTATTACCACATGTGGGTAGTTTCTTACTTTGTACTTTAGTTGCATAGTGGCTTATGAACTATTTTATTGTTTTACTGTTTTGTTACCTTGGTCATGTTGATATGTTTTATAATTTTCTAAACTTAACTTTTGAATATTTTGGTTGTTGCAAAAGATTTTGTGTATGAACTTTTGATACTGTTGTTGAGATTGCCTTGAGTTCAGATTGCCTGGAGTTAAGTTTGCCTTGAGCGGACTTTAAAGTCCTGAAGTTATGGTTGGATGTGAATATAGAAGTGTGTTTAAAAGTGTTTGTAGCTTTTGTGATTTTTAAAACACAGCCGTTATGTTGCCCAAATTTTTCAAAAAAAAGAAAAGAAAGGAAAAGAAGAATAGATATTCAGTTAGCCTTGCATATTCAGATTAAGGATACCGTGAGTGTCCTTAGCCCGGTTATGCGGCGGTTGTTATGGGCCCGATGTGGTACCGGGTTGTGACAAATATGATCCCGTATGCATCTACAGTAGGATCTATCATGTATGCTATGCTATATACGAGACTCGATGTATCATATGCTCTAAGTTTTAAGAGTAGATACTAATCAAATCCTGATGAGGGTCACTGGGTGGCTGTTAAGAACATCCTCAAGCACTTGCGAAGTATTAAGGATGTTTTCTTGATATATGGAGATGGAAATCTAAAAGTGAGCAGGCATATAGATGTCAGTTTTCATTCTGATAAGGATGATTCTAAATCCCAATCAGGTTATATATTCACACTGAACTGTGGGGCAGTCAATTGGAAGAGTTCCAAACAAGAGACGACTGCCGATTCAACAACTAAGGCAGAGTACATTACCGCTTCATACGCAGCAAAGGAAGCGGTTTGGATCAAGAAGTTAATTATTGAACTTGGTGTGGTTCCTAGCTGTGATGGGCCTATACAATTGTATTGTGACAACAATGGGGGATATCACACAGGCGAAGGAACCAAGGTCTCATCAACAATCCAAACACGTACTCCGCAGATATCATCTGATTAGGGAGATAATTGGTCGAGGTGATGTACAGATAGAGAGAATTCCCACCGAGTAGAATATTGTTGATCCGTTGACAAAACCATTGTCACATAATAGCTTTGATTCTCATGTACTCGCCTATGGTATTAGATACCAAGGCGATTGGCTTTAGGTCAAGTGAGAGATTTGTTAAAGTAGTGCTCTAAAGGCAATCGTCTTTAGCACGTTTTATACAAAGTTATGTACATACTTTATTTTCAATAATAAAGAAAGGCATATTTTATTAATTTGGTGTTCATTATTTATGGATTGATATTGATCTATAAGCAAATTAATGAAGTCCATGATATATGACATAGCATGAAGGAAATCATATCGCGATCATACTACTGAGATTCCTATCATGTGTAATTATGTCAGTATCTAAATTATCCCTAGTCATAGGATTAATAAGATTGGACATCGTTAATCCGGATAGACTAGTACATGTCAAAATCCTTGATTTGATCAAGTAGTGGATCTCAGAAACTGTAAACAAGAGATGTTTAGAGTTGAGATGTGAATGCTTACTAGAGGTAGTAAGTACATTGGATGACCTACCATGAGATTATCACATGGATGTCTTATTCTAATGTCAGTGATAATCTCATCATAGCAATGGTGTAAGTATCCTTAGACTAGGATATCTTAGATACTGATTTTGTGCTTTAACTTCATTCATTGTTGCCTTGCAGAGGTCGCTCATAGGTAGTAATTAGGTACAGCTTGAGGTATTCAAAGGTCATTGAGTAACCAATAGAGGATTCACCATTTCTGTGATAGCAGAAGATGATACCCACGATCTCTTGTCGGGGTCATTACTTGAAAATTTCTGGTTGGAGTATATTTGTTCTTCATTGACATATAGAGTAATGAGTCTCTGGATGAGAACTGATATCACTTGGACTATATTTAACGTAGTCAGTCTAGTGAGAGTTGGAACTTTGTCCATACTCATAACCAAGTGGGGTATAGCACGGTGAAAGGACGAATTGCATATCAATTGTCTATAGGAGAGTTCGGGAGATGGTTCGTGATGAGCACGGGTTCATTCGTCAAACCACTTACTTTCTAGTCAATTGGGGGTCATGATGTGTTGCTAGATGCCGCTCATAACTTGCTTAGATTAAGTGTTAATCTAAGTGATCAACATAACCGAAAACCTAATGGGTCACATGCTTAAGAGTGACTCGGAGGATTCATAAAATAGTTTTGGATAGAGATCCATTATATGGAGAGCAATAGAATCAAATAGATCCCGATGAGATCGCGACATCGATATTGCTGAAACAGTTCTCCGGTGTTTTTTCACACTTGGAACCTAGTAGAACCGACTTTAGTAAGACTGGACCACCTCAGCATTTATATATATATATATATATAAGATGTGTGTAACATGGAAAAGGAAAAGAGGCTTCTTTAAAGTTACATTTATTGTCTTTAATTGATAAAAGACATAAACAATAGAAGACAAAAGTAAAAAAGGCAAGAAAGATGAGAAAATCGTGAAAATGGTTAAGAAAAGCCTTCTTCACAATTCTCACATGATTCTCTCTCATTTTTTCTTACCTTCTTCATCTTCTTCCTCTCCTTCACGTTGCTCTCCATAAAACAAAGGTAAGAGTTAGCACTCTTGTCTTTGTTTTAGCCATTTCTAGATCAAAGAGTTTAATTCGGTTAATTTCTCCGATCTCTGCGTGGATACCATTGGAGATTATTTGTTTTGGTCATTGTGGTTTGCGACAACCCAACGAGTAGAAGATCAAAAAATGAATGAGACTATACACAAGGTACATGGTTATTATATGAATGATTGATTTGTGTAAATGCTATGAATTCCTATATATATATATATACACGTTATGAACATGTAAGTGAATTGGAAATTTTCAGCTAGGTTTAATAGTATTTCCTTGTATAGGCACATAAATCTTGGACTTCGAGAAAGTCCCGGAACAATTTTTTTTTGTTTTCCGCACCGCGTGTATATGATGCACGCACCGGGATTTTCCTACACTTCCCAATAACCATGAGGTAGGCCACTTTCTCATAGCATTGTTCTGTCCATATCTACGAGAGTCCTCTTCTTTCTCTCAACAACTCCATTTTGTTGAGAAGTTGTGAGTTATACCATTTTCATTATAGAAGTCTTCACATTTTCTGTTATCAAATTCTCTTCCATGATTGCTTCGGATCGATGTAATGCAATTCCCTTTTTCAGTCTGAACTTTCCTACAAAACTTCTCAAAGACTTGCGTTTATTTCAAGTGATAATTGGATGTCTAGTCCTAGTTGCACTTGAAGGGAAGTGTTAGAGTATCCTACATTGATTAAAAATGAAAATGTTAAAGGGTTAATATATGGTACAAACCAACTAACCAAATGATTAGTTCTAGTCATTTTGGCAATGATTGTACCGAAACTCAATTCTTGTTAATGAGCTCTACACTCTATCTATAATAAAAATTTTAATATGGTATTATTAGAGTATCCCACATTGATTAAAAATAAAAATGTTAAAGGGTTAATAAATGGTAAGGGCCAACTTGTGAATGTATATATTCTTAATAAGAATTATCTATTAATATTTTTCAAATTATCTGTATAATGTCCATGAATTAATCATTTTAGTTATCACACTTCGGCTTTCACTCGAGAATCCAACTTATCAACTAAATAGATCTCTGTACAACTATAAAAGTACAGCAAGTCATGTACCCACTCTTATTTATAGCGAAAACTATATAATAAAATTTTCCAAAACCTTGTTTTGGTGGATGGGAATGATTAAAATGCCAAAAACTCTAAACATTTCCAACCTTAGTATTTTCTAGACAAAAGCAGAAAGAACACATGAAATGATACCTTACTAGTAGGTTTGAACAAGAAACGAAAAAGGAATAGTATTGTAATGCCGACTTCTGTGTGAGCCGAAGACTAAATAATGCAAAATGTCAAAAATGGATTAGTCGTCTTCTTGTTCTAATCTCACACTCTTTCAAAAGTTGCGGAAAGTTAAAAGCTTCACCACGCACCGGACGTAGTTAATGTTTTGCACATGTCCAAACTGTCTGTATGTCTCCGACAAACGAAATTCACGTCAAAAACATGCTAAAGAAAGATGGTATTTGACTCCTTTTGGTGCCAGTTTTGGGATTGGAAGTTGTAACCATGAAAAGCCAGCAATATGGTTATCCTACTTTATGCTAAATCATTTCACAGTATTTAATGTAACTTAATAATGAATATATAAATAGTAAATAATATTAGAAATACCTGGATTCAAAAATATAAATTTTATTCTTTGTAACAAATCACCTGCAATGTAAACAAAGAAATATTCTTCTCTTGCCTTTCCATTAGTTTAAATGAGATTACTCAGTAAATATAATTTCTTATGAACTCATATATATATTAGATGACTAAAAAACACCTAAACTAGTTCATAAGTTTGAATTCTATTATCAAAGTGTCCTAACAGCCCTACACAATAATCATATCACATTCAATAAATTTATTGAAAATATTAAAGTTTTAAGGGCCTTCAAATCTCTATTTGACTTAGTTATAAAACAAAAGACTAATCGATTGTAGCTATATAGAAAAACATAATATTTTTCCACATACAAAGATTAATTAAGATTTAATAACTTCAAAAAAATATGTTGAAAAATGATTTAATTGGGTCAAACAAAATTTTAATAAGTTTGAGCATACTTCTTTAGAAACATTTTAAGAAACTCAATTCAATGAATTATTCATGCTGAATAATAGTAGTTAATATATTGTAATCAACATATAACTTTTCATAATCACAAACATAAACAAATTTACTAATTGAATCATTTGGTGTAGTGTTAGTGTAAATGATCTAAAAGGGGGGTTGAATAGATCTTTAATCTTTTTCACAAAATTCTACAATAAAATCATAAGTTAATTCACACAAAAACAATTTAAACAAATTTAAATAAAGAGTATAAGGAAGAAGATCAAACGATATTTTTATAGAGGTTCGGTGCTAAGACCTACGTCTTCTACCTAAGCTCCCACTTAGGATTTGACAAACCACTTTACTACACACTTTTTAGTTCAGTGTGAACTACTTGACTTCCGACTCAAGCTACCTCACAACCACTTGATTTCCGGCTCAAGCTAACCTAACAAC
>JANKOE010000001.1:5274623-5289876 GCA_026284465.1 Erythroxylum citrifolium | reverse complement strand
ACTGTTTCTGCTGCAGTCAATCAGCCCAGCAAAGGTAGATGAGTTCATCTTGAAGAAGAATATCTTGTCCGCATTTGCTTGATCAGATAGATTTGACGGTACTACTTATCAAACTACCATGAAGATATAATTATTGTCCAGTTTTATGAGGACCAACTTTCCCACCTCAGGAGTTGTATGGTTACTTTCAGATTTATTGAGAGAGCCAAGAGTATCTTCTAATATTGGAAACGTCATTCCTTGATCTGAATCTGGGCATCTGCTGCAGAAACAAATTGTTTTGAGAATCTTGACCTGGCTAGTGAATGGCTGCTGTTCTCCATTTACCTTTAGTTTTTCATTCACAATTGCAGAAACTTGAGTATTTGTTTTGAGCCATGATTTTGACGAAGCTAGTGTCTAATTGAATGAGTGATGTCGGCTATTCTTAGAAATTAAATGCATACTCTCAGATGGCTTTACTTTAAGATTAAGAATGACAATGGCGTTTTTTCGAACTTCTTATTCCTCAAACCCGAGCACTAATTTGTAGGGGGTGCTAAGCTTAAAGATTAGCAATTGTTGAGATTTTGTCATATTCTGTTTTTCTTGAAGAAACTTGTAATATGTTCACTGATTGGTACTAGTTTCTTTCGTTAAAATTTTCTCGATATTTTTTATATTGGAAATAATTTGGAAATAAACCATTTTTCCCTTTCTTTAGACAGTTGGTTGGAGTTTCTTTATACCGATTCAATAACTATGATACTATTAATTTGAAATTTCTCAGAGCAACACATCTTTTTTTTTCCCCGAGACATTTTAGGAGAGTTTCAACTATAAAAAAGTATCTTTAAATTATCCACACCTAAATTAATTTTTGCTCGAATCGAATAGGTCCTATGCGAAAGTAAAATCAACACATCTATTTTTATCATAGGCTTAGGGGCTAAGAGTGCTCAAAAACAGGGTAACTCAAACTTTTCTAGTTTAACCCTAACAATAAGTTGCAAAAACGGCGTACGGAATGTTCGTTTTGATCGAGCAAACCCTAGATCGCTGGAAAAGTGCCTCTAATAAAAACTTCAGTCGTTGTTCAGCTCCCTCAGTGATATGTGTGTGATCATAAATGTCGAGTTTTTTCATTGCAATGGGAAAAGCGTGAATCTTTGAGCCTCGAAGGTACAGAAACAGTATAAAGCTTGGTTGGTCTATAGCTTACCAGTAGTGGGACGTTGTGAATTGCTTCAGCTATGATTGGATTGTTCTCTAGAAGAGTACTGCTGCTACATTCTGTCTCCAATGAAAATACTGGTCTTCTGCAATTTTTCCGCTACTTTGCGACGAAAGATTCAATTCTTCCTATGCTAGATGCTCCGAAACAGGAAACACAAGAAGCAAACGGCCCATTTACAGTTCCTTGCTTGATTGACCCGTGGGGTTTGCCCTCTCAGGTTGCTACCTCTATCTACAAGAAAGTCCTACTTAGAACCCCAAAACGACGAGACTTGGTCCTTTCTCTTCTGAGGGACTACGGATTTAATGACACCCAAATATGTAAACTTGTCAGGTATTATCCTAAACTTCTTGTTACCGATGTTAAGTATCTTCTTCCCAAATTTCAATTCTTTCTGTCTCTTGGAGCTTCAAAAGCCGAACTCAGTAATGTTTTCTCTTCAAATCCAAATATATTGAGACGAAGCTTAAAGGATAAGATAATCCCTTGTTATCATATCCTCAGGGATGTTGTGTGTCTGGATGATAGGAGTATAGTTCGGGCGCTGAAGCGCGCTTTTTTTTTTTCTCTTAGTCATCATCGAGAGCATTTGACAACGAATATTTCACTATTGAGAAGCCTTCGAGTGCCACAATCCTCTGTCTCTCTATTGGCGATTTGCAATCCTGGTGTACTTGTCCACAGGGCTGAAAAATTTGGTGCCTATGTGAAGAGAACTGTGGAACTTGGATTCAACCCTTCCACCGTGAAATTTGTCAACGCACTAGTAGCATTTGGTTGTTTACGACCCTCAACATGGGTGCGTAAATTTGAGGCTTTTGGGAAATTGGGTTGGTCTGAAGATGAGATCTGGTCAGCTTTCAAGAAACAGCCGATGCTTATGACATTGTCTGAGAAGAAGGCAAGAAGCGTGATGCAATTTCTTGTGAACGAAATGGGCATGGATCCTTCAACTATTGCCAAAGCTCCGACCATTCTTTTATATAGCTTGAAGAAGAGGATTATGCCTAGAGGTTGTGTCATTAAGGTTCTGCAAATGAATGGTTTGATAGAACAAGATGTAAATTTTGGTACTGTATTGAGATATGTAGAGAAATACTTTATGGTTAGGTATGTGAATAGATATCAAAGTTTGGTTCCAAACCTTGGGAAGATTTATGCCGCGGAAATGGATAAATTATAAATACAGTATTTTGGTAAAGGGCTTACAGGTTGCATGGATTCTATAGCATTGAGCAAAAGGAGTATTTTTCATGGTGTAGATAGCTTGTGACAATGAACAATTTTTCTACGACATATTACTTAGCCTTGATTAGTGGCTCACTGTATGGTTCCATCAGGATACAACTTAGCTTTCTTGTTCTTAGAATGCTTTTCCATTTTTAGGTAAACCTTTAAATGCTTGTAATCATTTTTACATGGCTCAACTGAAGAACAAACAACGATATTATTTTTTATGACGGTGTAACTCAAAATGGTTTTCCGAATACATAATAGTATAAATGAGGAATGATCCACAAATAATGTGTCCTGAAAAAGTCACTTAGTAAGTCGAACAATGAAAGTTAAACGATGGATTCAATTCAATTAGTATTAAGAAACTCTTGTTATTTTTCTCCCCAGTTGCTCCGTTGGTTTTATAGCCTCAAGAAGATCCCTACTGGCTGCTGGTGGTTCATGGAGTTGGTATGTTGATTATTGTCTTTGATTTCTCACGCCTCTGTTAGCTACAAGAAGTCGCTTTCGGGATCTTCCTAGTTCCTACTTCAAATTCCAACCACTAATGAACTGGGTCTCTTTAGATTGCCCATTTTTGTGATGCTTCTGGGAGTAAATGCTAGTGGGTATTTGGTTTTTTCTCGTTTTGTTTAAGAGACTGATAGTGGATGGTTTGTGTACGGATGATAGAGAATAGCGGCTCTTGGTTGTTCATTTCCGTGTTTAAGAACTGATCAAAAGAAAGGCTCTGCTTTATTTTGCTACTTCATTACAAGCTAGAAATCCCATTTGTAAAGCATTTATTTAACACCATCAGTCAGAAAACGCTGAGATCTAGTTGCTGTCACTGAGAAAGTTTCTGAATTTTTCAGACCTTTTCATCATTGTTATGAGATTTATCTTTAGCCAAGTTTGCAAAGAGAGATTTGAAGGATAAGCTTCGACCCAGATGAGCAATCTTTGGAGTTCATCTGTTTCTAGCATTTTGGGGTGAAATTGTAGCTTTTTCTCGTGATCTCTTTCCAGGATGTAAAAAGAGGAGCTTTTGATGTTGCGTTTCAAAAGGTGAGATCTTGGTTGCTAGAAGAAGAGTGTCACCCAGCAGTTTCCCAGATCGCGAGTGGGGGTTTTCGTGTTTTATATTTTCGTTGGTAATGATTTGAATTTAGATCTCTTTCCGTTGTTGATTTTTGGGTTTTTCTGGGTCCCGTTTCCGATGGTAGCTTAAATTTGATCAAGTTTGGTCGAATTTTAGTCCTCTTCTAGACATCTTTTTGTCTGGGTTTTGGGAAAACTTGTGCTTGAATTTCTTCTTTGGTTGAACAAACAAGTTAACGTCTAATTCTAGAAAGAACTAACAGCACATTTGGAAAGCCCTGAATTGAAGGATTGAACTCAATTAAGCTGTTTGGAACAATGGGAAATCTAAGAATTCAATCCCTGCATGAGTTGAATCCCTCTCTGTTTGTTATTTCAATTCACGTTATTATTCGCATGAATTGAAATCCACAAGTTGCTGGATTCTGCTTCAAAAGCTTCCCCGCCTCTTCTCCTCAACTCCGACCATTTCCTTTTCCTTAATAACAATAACAATTATTATAATAATAATTATAATAATTATCAAGGAAAAAATAATCAGACTAATAATATAAGTAATAATAATAATAATTAGGGTTATAGTAATAGTAATAATAATACTAATAATAATAATAACAACAACAGAATTAATAATTAAAAAATGAAATATCCAAAAGGAATTTGTAAATAATAATAATAATAATAATAATGACCATTGTATAATATTAATAATAAGAATAATAATAATGACCCATATATAATTTCAAAATTATAACACATAAAGAATAATTTTATTTACATAATAATAATAAAACTATAATTTCAAAATGAAATTATATAATTTATTTACTTATAAGTTTATATAATATAAATGTAATTAATTAAAATAATTTATTTTCAAGTTTATATAATTTATTTATATAAAACTATTAAACAAAATATAAGTTTATATAATTTAATTTTATATAATTTATTTATATAAAACTATTAAGTTTATATAATTTATTTATATTATTACATTATCTTCAAAATTTATAAATTAAAAAATAGATTTAATAATTAAAAATAATTTAAATAAATATGAAGTTTTAGATAAAAAAAGTTTAATTTTAAAAAAGTTTAATTTTATTTAATTAATAATTTATTAATAAATATTATATAAGAGATTAATATTATTTTGGATAATACTATTGGATTTATTTTGGATAATATTATTTTTTAGTCAAGAGTAAATGTGTCATATGAAATAATTGAATTAAATTTTAATTTTATTGGATTTGTTCTAAACAGTGTAATTGAATTCAATTCTAATATTACTGGATTTGTTTCAAACAGTGTAATTGAATTTAATTCATTCATTACTGAATTTGTTCCAAACGGTGTAAATTGAATTCAATCCAAACTTCATTAATGTAATTGAATTCAATTCGTTAATGAATTCAATTCGAAGGTTTCCAAACAGCCCGTAAGTTTGGTGTGTGTAAGTGTTAAGGTTATTTGTCTTATGTGGCAAGCTACGTCAATAACGTTAACAGAGATACTAAAGATGGGCTAAAATTGTAAAAAATTGAAAGTTTAAACAGTTAATTGTCACTTTTTAAGTTTATATTATAATTGTAAAATTGAGTAAAGTTTGAAATTTTTTGTAATTAGACCTACTTTTAGTTTCACTTATATTTAAAGCATATAGTAAATTTTATTTATATAATAGAAATATAAAACTTATAAGCGTTTTTCTTATCAAGATTGACTTTTTATTGTGTTCCTAGGCAAGAACTCTTGTTATTATGAACTTATAGTATTTTTATTATGTAATATTTTATCGTAATCAATTGCGATATTTTAGTAATATGTATTATTTTTATTTTATAACTATATAAACATTAAATAATTTTTTAGTTATATGAATGATATTTATCCACAAGGGATATGTTAAAACTAATATTAACATGAATAACGAGATTACTGTCATTTCAAATTTACAATATTATAATTTTTTGAGACATAGTTGAAGTAAAGAATAAATTATATATTATAGTATATTAAGAAACTATTTTATATTTTTATAAAAATTTAGAGATTATTTTATAGTTTGAAAAAATTATATGAAAATGTAAAATTATTTTTTAACCCACGGAGAAATGAAATTCACGACGAGGGCGGCAGGACTTTCACAAAATGATCAGCGACATCATAGTTCATACTCCACACATGGTTGGGAACTTCCCCAATTCCAGCATTACTTTGGACATATTTCAGCTCACAGCCGCTATATTCCTCCACATGGGTCGCAGACTATGGTCACTGAATCCAAGAAGCTCTTATACCGTGAAGCACATCAAATCTTTCTTTCCCGTTGTATTAAATCTTGTTAAGATATTTACGTGAATTTATATAAATATGCTAAGATTTAATAAAACATGACAAGAATATTGTAACGGAAGCAGCTTACCAAACTCCGAAATAATCAGCTGCTAACAACACTCAGTGAAACTGGATTTGCTCCCTCCCTTGCCTTGCTAAGATCAAATGGTTGATAATATGTAATATCGGAATCTGAAGAAAGGATCGTGGCTGCTGTCTTGCTGATTCAGTGACAAGATGACCAGGCCATTTATCGAACCGCATGAAGCGAACGGGACAGAACAGTACTCTAGCCCAGGGCAACAGGACAGGTCATTTGTTCGGGCCACGGGGGGTTCAGGTGGAGAAAGTGAAGGAAAGATCAGGTGAAGTGTTGATTTCAACACTATGAAAACATAGACAGGGCGTAGGATCAATTTTGAATAATGAAAATCCAGAACATTAAACCATTATCTGTGCGAGACGGTTGGTAGTGATCTAATTCCTATGGAAACATACGTGTTTATGTAGGAGTATGGTTTCTGTCTTCCTCTTTTTCTGTGTAGACAGCCACAACTGTCAGGCAGAGCCAAACTCAAAACATTGTTTTACCTTCCTAAAGCTACCCCCATAAGGTTTAGGTTTACTCCAAAATTTGTCTATTCTTAAACTGAAATCTGCATATATTACCTGGTTATTCAACATAAAGTTCTATTATTGGACCTCGTACCAATCAAATATTGCCCGCCAGTTGATCCACACAGAAAAGCCACAAGTAGCAGCACCAATGAATCACGTAATACATTCTGACTTGCATACAGTTCCGGAGAAAAATAACAATGGAACCACCTAGGCGGAGCAAATCAAGGAAAATCTACAATAACAATGAATTGTTGCCATCCTCCGACATGCTGAAGATTTCAACACACAATCATCTATACTTCATCAGCCAACACAAGGTCAATGATAACTTAAATCTCCCTGGCTTGATGGATAGCCAGAGGAGCAGAAAAATTAAAAAGACAGAAGCCTCATGCCTGACCCAAATCTCTTGTTCAGCTTTCCACACCCGATCAATCAAGGGCACCTGGATTTGCATAATTAGAAACTATATCTCCAGACCGTGTAAACATTCAGCAAGGTTTTCTCTTCTCAGCCTTCAATTGAACATTGAACCATTTCTTCTTCCTCGGTCTCTCCTTAGCTGAAGGTTTCTTATCTCTCACATTTCCATCTTCTTTCGCATCCTTTTGCTTATTCCTTGTTTTACTTGACAGCCGCTTAATTGGTGCAGCACATGTGTACGAAGCATGAATGTTACTCCTTTGTTTAAAAAGTTCATCAATCTGTAAAACCAACAAAATTATGAGACCAAACAGATAAACTCAACCATTATTGCAGAAGATAAATGAAGATTTCAAAAACCTGAACTGACCGCTTGCATTTCTTGTGTATATCTACTTGTCATATCCGCGAATTGTGTCAAGACCTATCAGTATAGCATATGAAATTACAAAAAGGAGAGATAAATATGGATATACTTGCAAAAGAAAAAAATGTTGTGCACACCTCTCTGTATTCGGTTTC
The DNA here is from genome assembly GCA_026284465.1 of Erythroxylum citrifolium. NCBI lineage: Eukaryota > Viridiplantae > Streptophyta > Magnoliopsida > Malpighiales > Erythroxylaceae > Erythroxylum > Erythroxylum citrifolium. Next base: position 5,282,435 of record JANKOE010000001.1, on the reverse strand, counting down.
AAACTTGGATAATTCTACTCTTTTTACGAGAAGTTTAGCTTCAACATCTTTAAGATTTTCTTTTTCTTCAATGAAAGATTCAGCACAAACAGCTTCTATCGAATAGCTGGCACTTTTAAAAAAATTGTCACCTGGAAAACATGTTTTAAACCTCTCACAATACAATACTCAAACACGGCAACCAAAGAAAGGTTACATTCAAAACTAACCATAGACAGCAAAAACATGGGTGCCAGCCTTCAGTTCAGTTAGTTCACACGGCTGAAATCCATCCAGCTGTTTGAAAAAGGCAGCATCGGCGTCCTTTGCGGCTGCAATCTGAATGAACAACAATGCCATTCCCAGAATGGATAATAACGAGCAAAACAGGAGTTTAATATAGTCCCATAAGAAGTGATACTTCACATCACTCACCGAGTTAACTGTTTGATCGAATCTATAAACAGGAAACCCAAGGAAATACAACCCAGCAGATGATACCTTTCCTGTTCTTATGCTGTCTTCCTACAATAAAGATAAATAAAAGATGGGTAACTGAACAAGTAAAACATGGAATTTATTCTAAGATCAATTAAGCTTTCTTTAATTCAAATGGGGGACCCCAAATTCAATTGTTCATACCACTGTAGGGAACTGCATATTAATCAAAAAAACGAAACTCTACCCACTTAATTTGGTGGGTATTGCCAGAAGTTGAAAACACTACTCAACTAAAACCCAAAATTAGCTAAAGCATCTGCCAGCCTATTTCCTTCTGTATATATATGATTATAATGGACCACCCAGTCACAATTTTAAAGTTCCTTACAATGTGCAAAATAATGGTTATACAGATGAGAATGATGTAGACATCTCTTGATCATTTGTGTGCTTGGAGCTGGATTCAACAAAAACCTGACGAAAACCCAATTCTCATGTCAGTTCTAAGCCCATACAAGGACTTTTCCACTCTGCTCTAGCTGATGTACACACCCCCATATTAAGAGAGAACCAACCAACCAACCATAAGATCAAGCATAACTCCAATAAGCTTTTGTTCAAGTGACATCTAGTATAATTGGAAAAAGATGACAAATTCTGCTTACCTACAGCCATGCTATAATTCCAGAATTCTTAAGCGATAGCATATCAGTTTTGTGGCAAGTTTTGAAAATCAAATGGTAGGGATTATGCTAACTGGAAAGAGAAAATACAAGCCCAACGAGAACTTTCTTACAACGTCTAGAGTTTTACCAAAGCTTGTGTCAGAACTGCACTCCTTTTGCACAAAAGGAGAGAAAAGATCAAGAGAATAATTTCTCCATATTTTCATCTTAGAATGGGTAGAATAAACAGAGAGAAAAAGGAAGAGACATAGACCTCAAAAAAATGAAAATCAGGAAGTACAACTCAAAAAGTAGACACCCAAGCTATGTTAAATACGAAAGTCAAATCCTAACTGAGAATCCCAAGATACAGCTTACTGAAATAGTGGTCCCTTCAAATCAAGTTCAAAACCTTGTTGACTGAAATTTCCACAGTAGATACTAAGAAAATGATTTAAAAACCAAATGGGACCAGCTAGTTTGACCGGGTTTACCGTGATGAGCCAGTTCATGGTATAAAAGATGCCTAATCTAAAACCCGCCAGTTAATATTTAAAACTTGACTGATATTGTTTACAATGTTTTTCTAATTTTTATTTAGGGCTTGTTTGGTCCTTTTTGCTATCTTCTTAGGGTTGTTTGTTTGTTGTCGCCACTCTACCTTTGTCTTCTTCTCCCTCTTGTTGGCTCTATCAAAGTCAGACAAACAGAAATCAATTTGCAAATATAAGATTTTAGAGGATGGGGATACAAAGAGAGATGTATAGATAGCTCACATCTAACTTCAGCCATCTCTCTGGAGGTTGCCAAACCCATACTTCTCCATCTTTTATGGAACTTTTTATGAACCAAAACTTATCTATTATCCTTCTTTCGCAATTGTGGAAAAACTTATACGCTATATGTACATGCATACACTGGCAGGAAAAGGCTTAACTGCTGAGTGATGTCTATGTGTTATTTTGGATTAGGTACAGTCAGAATTCAAAGTCAGAGTAGGAAAATAATGAGACATTTATGAAATTATTGCTGGCCCTTAACAACATTATGAAGAATGGAGCTGATAGTGATGATTCAGAATTTACAATCTGTCAAAATCATTATCTTTCTCTTTACAAATTGCAAAATCACAAGGAAGAATTAAAATGGTCGATTAATTAGAGACTTCAATAGGGACTTACTTTGATAAGTTATCTTGTGGTACTTGCTTATGTCCTTCAACTTCAAGGCTCTCAACTATTCTAGCTATCTTTCTTATTATTGGGTACCCAAGAACCTAGTATGCTTTGAACTGTCCATGTCATATGTGGCAAAACTAATTAGGATCATTTGAACATATTTTTATTAAATTTAATTTCAATGGAAGTTATTGAATTTGGATAATTTCTCTGCATTAATTAATATTTTGATTTTATTTAAATAAAATATTATGTTTAAATATATTTGTTATTAATTTTTACTTACCGATATGATAACAATTTACTACTAACTGAACCTTTCAACCTTGAACCTCTCTCCTTAACTGTTTAGTAACCATCTCGATTTTTTAAACTTTGAAAAAATATCAAAACTCTCAAGCTAACGTTTCATTATCAATTACAATAGACTTGCAAAGATGTCCAAATCGTTGTTTAATGCATGTAAATCCAATAAAATAATATAAGTAAAACCATATCCAAATTGTGGACTATAGGTCAAAATATTGACAACAAAAATAATTGAATAAAATGTTTCTTACCTGTAATGCAAGGCTTAAGCCACCATTATCTTCTTGATCAAAATACAATAACTGCAAAAAGATTGTTGATAGTAAGCCTAGCATGCCTAGCATCCACTTTTCATGCACAAGTCAACAATCACTAAACCTTCTTCTTTTCATTTCCCTATCATTCCACTAATTTTACTAAACAACATTACAAAGGGTAGAATAAGACAGCAAATTCACGGCAGACAGCAATCAAAGACATTGAATGCAATTTAGTCACTACTAACCAAAATAAGGGAACAACGACTTCCAAAATTCTCATCCCATAGTACAGTCATATTTTACACCTCAAAGGATTAACTAAATTTTCAGTAAAATAAACAAAACTCCATAAAAGCATCATCTGCCTCATTCCTCACTTGTTGCTAAAATTTATGGGAATCAAGCAAATAAGAAAGAGACCAGAACAACTACAAAACTTATCATGTCAAAAGTTAAGTCCTCCGGGAAGTGTCAAATTTTATTGCATATCACAATGAAAAATGATTCATAAACCTTGATCGGAATTAAGAGTAGCTTACGTAACGATCTTAAATATGCTATGTTCACTACAACCAAGATCACTCAAACAATCAGTTTGTCAACACCCCTCCTAACTACTTATAAATCCCTGGCTCATAACACAACTTGATGTTTCAAAGATACATTTGAAATGTTATCAACAGCATTTGGTAGTGATGGAGAGTGGGGATGATTTTAGGTGTTGCTTTGTTTAATAGAAAAGTTAAGTCGATTCTTTATTTGCCATCTTTCCTCCGGAAGAAAACTAGAATATGATGTTTGAAAGATTCATTTGAAAAGTTTTTTTAAAAATTTGGTAGCGTTGAGAGGGAATTATTTTAGGTGTTACTTTGTTTAATAATTTCTATCATTCTAAACACTAGGAGTGATTCCTAGTTCTTGTTGTAAACTCAGAGGATATGATTCCTACTGTTTATCTTAATAACAAATTCAGAAACCATATAACTTTGCAACTTGTTTATTTCTATAAAATATTGTAATCTTCGGTATTGTCCTAAACCAACTAGCAAATACATTTTTCATCATGCCCAATACATCAAGTTTCATCATGCCCGACCAAGTCAAATTCTCATATATTCATCTAGGAGACTTTATGTTTCGTACGAACCTTGAACTTGCTTCTCTCAGAAGATTGCACTCGGCATACAAGCCCAGCTCTTGCCTCCTCTTCGGTTATTGTAACGGAATAGAAGTGAGCACATTGCTTTTCAACCTGCTTCAAAATGTGAAAGTATAAAATGAGCCCTTAAAAATTTGCTACAACTGATATCTGAACCAGTATATTAGCACATCACCTTTCTAGAAATAAGATGGCTCAGTGGAAGCTGACGAATGGAGACCGAGCCATTCAATGCCTCCTCCAAGACAGTTGCTGATACAGTGGTCTTGATTGGCACACCAAGTTTACTGTTTTTTAATAAATAGTTAGTACCAAAATGACTAGGCATCCTTAAAACTGCCAATAATTCTTCCACAAAATTAACTTGAGATGAAAGGCCCATTAATTAAATTGAAAATGAAAAGGCACAAATCCATAATAAACTAACCTAAAGAGTGCTGCAAACATAGTATTCACTGCTCCCAAACTTGAAAGATCTAGCTCTAGTTCTTGACTTTCTGATTCAACCGCCTGATCATTTGACAATTGATCATCCTTATGTTCCAAATTGATTCCATGAACAGGAATCAAAATTTGATGATTAAAGATTCTCATATTTAGTTGCTAGCACAAGTTGGTAAGATTTTAAGCAATTTAATTGCCACCAAACAAAACATGGAACTATAGAGAGAACATAAATATCCTTCTCAGTAATCTGTATTGTTGTACAGAAAAAAATCTACCTCAAAACCAGCTGAGTCATATTGCCGCCTCTTTTCAGGGTCAGACAAGATGTTATAGGAAAACGTAACTTCTTTAAACATGTCAGTTGCTTCAGGATCATTTGCGTTTTTGTCAGGATGGTACCTGAAACAGCAAATTCAATTAGCAGCTGCAGAATCTGGATACGTGATATCAACCCATAGTCTTCCGCCTCCCCATCCTTCTAGGGTCCATGTTGGGTTTATGACAAATTTGGTTGTTATACCATACAATAGTATCCTGAACGGAAGTTCATCTTGCATATTTCATCCTTATCTGAACATAATTTTCGGTCAATTTGCGGCAGATCATATACCACACGTGGAAGTTAAACTTTGCTACATCCAATTCTCGATTTATCCACACAAGCAATCAAATATGTAAACCCACTTTCTGTCCCTGTTATTGACAGTCGCCAGGGGATGTTTATAAATTAGATCAAAATATACTCATATACAGCTAAATTACGCAATCAATCCACATCATTGTTAACATTACGGAGCCATCCTATTTCACACAGATCAGATATCTCTAGAGCTTTCTTCATTCATGCATATTGCATAGTCACAGCCGCATATGGCTTGCACTAAAATCATCCGTTTCACATAAGAGAATCCACACAAAAAAAAAAATCCAAGTTTCAGATCGGTGAAAACCTCCCAAAACACAATAAAGTTTCAGTCAAGCAAACTGTAAAAATTACGTTCTAAGGAAATAAACACTTTTGAATACCAAAGCATGTGTATAAATCAACTAAACCGATACATAAATACAATTCATTTACTTCAAGATGCCATCTTTCGTCAAAAGACTCAAACTTACAGGTGACACATTCAACTACAATAACTCGAAGCAGCTAACTGTGCACTACAACAGCTAATAAAACAAAATACGACAAGTATAGACAGAAAGATAACCTAAGAGCTAACTTCCGGTAGGCACTTTTGATTTCCTGGTCCGTAGAGTTACGAGTGACGCCGAGGACTTCATAAGGGTCTCGCCGGAGCCGTTTTCCGGCGTCGCCCTTCTCCGACTTCGATCGATGAGCCGGCATTTCGAAATCAAACCCCAATCCCAGTTGTATACAAACCCTATAGTTTCACAAACTCCTTAAAAAGCTAATAATCTACACCCAGCGATGTCTCTCTCAAAACTCCAACACTCTCCACGAAAATTTTTGGGACATAGAGGAAGTTAAAAGCAAACGCCAAAGGCATTACAAGGAGAACAAGTGAGAGAGAACTCCATTGCAACTCCAAAGCGAGAGAGAGAGAGAGAGAGAGAGAGAGAGAGAGTAGAGTGAGACAAATGAACAAGAAAATGGAGGTGAAATTTGGTGGACTTATTTTCTCCTAGTTCTTCCAAAAACATCACTCACCTCTCAACATCCTTCTCCTATAACGTGCGCCGTGGTGCGTACTATGCACGGGGTCCAAGTGCGGACATGTTTCAATTGTGAGGTGGTGACCGCCGCTGGTAGGTAAGACTATTTACTTTTAAGTTAACTAAGCTAGTTTTTCAAATTAGTTAAAATGAATTATTTATTTGTGTTTAACTAATAATTTAATCACTACCTATATTACACTTTCAATTTTATAAAAATTTAATTGGTAATATAATATATTTTGCAGATAAATGTCTTATAATTTTATAATATAATTTATAGATATCAATTTTTAAAATATTTTAAAGACTTTTAAATTAAGGAAAATTTTAGAAAAGAATCAAATTATATATATATATATATATATAGTATTTAGAGCATCAAAAAATGTCAAAAGTTTTTAGAGGGTGAACCTTAGTATTGAAATGTCAGCTCATCGCGTTTAGAAGGTAAAACTTGAAACAATCGGTAAAGTTATTTTTTTATGATTAAAAAGTTACAAATTCAAAAAATGAAATAATCTTTTATAAAATATTTAAAAATTTGCATATAATAACCCTTATAAAAAAATAACCTTATACACTAAAGTTGTTGCTATTTATTTTTTTAGTATAATAAAAAATAAACAGAAAACACAAACGCTAGACTAGCGTAGCTCTCGTCGATACACAGCTTCGTGTTTGTCCCGGTGCATCAGACGAAGAATTGGTAAAGGGGGTCCTTGCAGAACATGGAAGCCTGAATTAGTCAGTCCGACAAGCGTAGCTAAAGTATTCGTACACTAGTTTCCTTCTCGATAGATATGCTAAATCTGCACCTCTCGATTGCTACGAAAAAATTGTGGGTATTGTTGCTATTGTTGTAAAAGTGGGAGGAGTTTTGAATTGCAAAGGGAATAGCGCCGAAAAGCTAAACAATTTTTGAATACTTTGGCCGCTCAATTGATTATTTGATCATTGGCATTATCATTCGATCGGTCTTTTGACTTTTCTGTACCCTTTTCACTTCTTGTTAAATTGTTGATTACAATCATGATGCTTCGATTTGCATGGATTAATTGTTGATTACAACCATGATGCTTCGATTTGCATGGATTAATAAATGTTAATTTAGATACCAATATTGTATTTCATGGTTAAGTAATTATAACTTGCCTTAAGTTTGTGGTACACGTTTATAGTTTTGACAAAATCGAGAATTTTTATATTTTCCGGTGGAAAAAGCAACAAATCATTTGTTGGTATTATCATTGAAATTACCATCAATTGATGTCCTTGTCTTATAAATAATTGAAGCGTACATTGTCAGATAGTCATTGTTTGAATAGCTTAGGATGATCAGAACCTTTTAACACAACCAAATATGGTAAAGTACAGCTTTTAATGTGTATGTTCATAGGTTTTAAAGAAGATTTATTTCCTATATTATCTCATTTCCAAAGTTAGATAGTCAATTAACATGTTTTGTTCAATGTTTGTAAGAAGAGGAATGAATGTGAGTATATAATGTATTACTCCCTCCAATTCATAATAAGTGTCGTCTTAGAAAAACGCATGCTTATTAAAAAAGTTAATGAAATTATAGATATACCTTTATTAATACCTCTATGAAGTTACCTCGTGACTTCCGTTTTGTGATCTGTGTAATTAAGATCAGAGAGAAATTAGAGGTTAATTTTGGAAGTAAAATTATAAAC
>JANKOE010000001.1:5242449-5254600 GCA_026284465.1 Erythroxylum citrifolium | reverse complement strand
TGAGATCAGGGACGGAGCCAGACTCAAGTTTAAGGGGGGGCCGGGAGCCGGGGGCCAACTCTAAGGGGGACCGGGGGCCAACATTTAAAAAATGTCCTTATTTATTAAAAAATTATATAAGTACATTTATAAAAAAAATTGAAAGGGGGGGCCATGGCCCCCTACCCTTATACATGGCTCCGTCCATGATTGAGATGTATAATATATTGAGTAATATTGTCATTAGCTACTAGAATAACATCCGCAACATGTATAAAATTATGATACTTAAAGATATTATATAATTTCCTTTGAAATTTTTGTGTGGAATTTTTAAACAAAAGGTATTACTAACCATTCATAATGACCTTGCGGAGTAGAGAAAGCAGTATATGGAATAGTAGCTTTATTTATTTTTATTTGCCAAAATCTACGTAGTACTCTTACAGTCAAATTTAGAGAAGATTTATTTTCCTGTTGTTAAGTTTATTAATGTTTCTTTTAGGGGTAATAAATATCCATCAAATATTTTTCCTTTTGCAGATATAATTTTCAATTTCCATTTAAAACCTTATTTTCTCCTAAATCTTTAATATACTCCTTAAATGCTCGTTAAAGTAGTCGATGAAAACTTGGTAAAGCAACAGTTAAAAATTAAAGATACAGGCACTACAATAGAGGGGACTTTTAGTGACCAAAAAATTCGTCACTAAACTTGGCGACAATTTATTTTCGTCACCAAATCCCCATGGTAGAAAACTATAGGCGACATTTTTTCCAATTTGTCACAAATTATTTTTTCCTATGTTTATTTTTAGCAAAAAATATATGTGAATTTTTGGTAAATCGTTGCCAATAACCTTTGGCTATGTTTTTTTTCATAAATAAATATATTTAGCTACGCTTTCAAAAGCGTAGCCAAAAGTTTTTAACTACATTTTGGAAAAAGTAGCCAAATGTTTTTAACTACTTTTTTGTAAATGTAATCAAAATTTTAATATACATTATAATTAAATGCTATATCATGTTAATTATCATTATTTGTGACATTTTTAATCCATATTATTTTATATGATATTTACATTTTTTATTGTTAATTTATTATACAAAAATAATTGATAATTTGAAGCGTTATATATAAAAAACAAAATATTATTCAATTATACCAACAAAAAGAATATTCTTCATATATAAGATTTTAATTATAGCCTTAACAATCCTTATAAACAAAATAAAAGATCAGTTTACAAATTATAAATGCTGAGATTACAAAAAAATTACAACGTAATAGGGACTATTAGCTAGGTTTGTCCATCGGGATGAGAGCAACTTGATACCTCAGCTACCGTATACGCAAGAACATGACTCAACTTCATACCTCATTGCATTACCTGCAAAAATTATAGTATTTTGTGAACAAAAGAGGATAAGTTACAACAGAAGATAAAGAATAAAACTCATTTCTGAAATAAGAACTCAATTTATAATCTCATTGTGGACCTGAAATTAACTTATTCCAGTAGAAAGAGAAAAATTAAAGATATATTGATTATACAAAAGGAGATAAGAGTTAACATGACTATTGGTTTCAATGCACATAAAATATTCCTTTCACACAACTTTCTCTAGTGATGGATTCTGAGAATTAAGTTATCTTCTTAAAGGAGATGTTTACATCAAGAAATTAACGCAATTTTAAAAGTTTATTTGAAAAGACAAGCAGCAACAGAAGCATTTGTAATTTTATAAATTTAGTAGATCTGAGTAAGTTATAACAAACAAAGATAATATACATATATGCATACATAACATACTTGCGCTTAATTTTCCATCTAAATCGATGTTCCTATATTGTCTCCCCCAGCTGTGTTCCTAATCATTATTCTATGGCACTTTTCGCAGCAAAAGACCTTAAATTATGAGTGAGTTAATAATGGGGTGAGCCCGCTTGACCTGTCGGTAGGGTTTCCTCGAATTTAAAACAAAAAACAAAAAAAAAATTGTAGCTGAACAAAATACCATATACTACCATTCATAGATCAAGTTTTGCTCTTTTAAGAGCAGTCAATAGTTCTTCAAGAATTACTAATAAACAATGTGACCTTGAGGGAAACAAATAGCGCGGCTCCCCTGGAGATTTGAACACCCTCTTCTCCATGGAGATTTCATTAAAGGCAGAGTAAAGACATCACATGAAGAACATTATTTGGTCTAAAGTGCTTGATGATTGAAGCTAATGATGATTTTTCTAAGATATATCTAGCTTGAAACTTATCAAATTATATATTAAATTATGATTAATGTAACTTCCACTAACTCTTGCATCAATAAAAATATTACAGGGAACATAATCTTTTTTTTTCAAATTATATATAGTTTAATGGGCATTATTAATGAATTTTGTGCATCTTTGACATATTTAGTTGAAAAATGGGTAAACTCAACAAGGACCTAATTATATTCCCAACCCTAGGGTTAATCAAAATAAAAAGAAAAGTCCATTTGATCTGAAGCCCTCACTCCTTTGGGCTATTAGATGCTACTGTTTTCATGTAGTAGATGGGACAACTTGGAATATCTTCAGTGTTACTACTCAAAAGATGATAAAAATTTTCCGCTTACAGAGCTATATTTATAGGAGTTCTTTCTGTTAATAGCTGCACATATGCCTAGAATAGCTTTCTATTAGTCTGTATGGAGCTGTGTAATTGACTAAATAAAATTAGCCGAGCAACTCTTCCATCTTTTTCTCATGGTATCAGGGCTCCGTTATTGGCGGCTTGAGAAACTGTTGCCCAAAAATCACATGAACATAAAAAAAATGATGACTCAGACCCCCTTGTTTTCGATCACTGAGGATGGTCCAGGGATTGTTCTGGTCGAAGGATGGATATAATTATGGGACACGGAGGAGTGGTGCCATGCCATGCGCGAAGAACAAAATTGAATATGTAAATGGATCCATTAATGCATCGTCCCCAACGGATATGAACTTTCATGTACAAGAAATGAACGATGCAATAACATGGTCTTGTCATGGATAGTAATCTAGCAGATATATTAAAAAAATAGCAGGTAATATGGTACGTCGCTATGATTGAATCCTGCCAACCTCCAACGATATTTAACACATAAAAGATGTTTTAAAAAATGAAAAGATCATGTATGTGTGGGCATAATTTGTATGTTTTTCCCGGTCATCTAGGGCATAATTTGTATGTTTTTCCGGTCATCTAACTCCTTAGTGTAAAGGAAGATTCAGAATTTTGATCCCGACGCAGATAAATAATAACTAAGAGCAAAATGCACGAGAATCTTGGCTCCTTGTCAAAAACTTTTAAGGAATCAGTTCTGGGAACCAACCACAATTTGCTTAACCACGTTCCAAACCTAAATGACCATTGCAAATGAAATACTTGCCACGACAGTGAGTTCAATATGCATGTGTTCATCTGACATTGATGTGGGCAAACAAGATTAGGCTAGAACTCCTTTGACAAGCTGCTAACAGCCTGAGAGAAATTGAATCCTACAAAAGATATTCTCAAATCAACGTTCTTAATGCCTGCTCTTGATTCCTAATTCAGGGATCATAAAATTTCCTGTATTAAAAATTTCCAATTTGCCAAGAGTTTAAAGAATCCACATTCCTGGAGAAGGCATGGAGTTATTTACCTTCAACGGAAAGATTTGCATCCCAGTTCTTGACGAGTTTTGTAAACTAATTAAGGCCTAACTGTAGGTCCAAAGACTTACTGGTTTGTTTGGAAGCAGAGAAAGCTGAAGGCTTGATGATAACAGGCCTGTTTTCGGCGGATCTTTCCATTGGTGTTACGTTGAACAAACGAGAATCTTGTTGTAAAGGGACTTGAACTGGGACAGCATACCATGTCGGTTCCTGAGAGGCATTAAGATGGTAATATTCTTGATCGTAGGGACTGAAACTAATATGGGATTCCTCGTAAACACTGAACTCGGGATTGTTACAGCAGGAAGGATCATATAGCCACGGTGTTGAGGTTTTGTAGTTGTAACTGACGTTGTTTCGGAAAGGTTGCAGATAATAGCTTATGCTGGCTTTCCGGGCTTGAAGCTGCAATCTTTTTTTCTTCAGTCTCTCTTTCTTGTGAGCATTTTGATGACCTCCCAAGGCCTGTGAATTTGCAAACTCCTTGAAACAGTACTGGCACTCAAACTTCTTGTCGTCAGCTTGATCCCCTGAACAACTTTTCTTCTCCTTTAAAACAGGTTTCTCTTTATGATCAGATGAAATCGTCAGAGACGAATTCACACTTTCATCTCCTTCAACAAGCATTTTCTGGCAGCTCTCTTTATGGGGATTGAGAACGAAACCGAACAATTTGAGCTGCTTCTGTACACAGGAGTCAGCGGACTGGCAATTTTCTGCTTCTAATGTGGAAGAATGCATGTTGGTGGCTTCCTTTTGCATCTGTATCCTCAAGTGAGAAAAGATTGAGCCAGTAGCACCAGTGTACCGTTCAGTAATCTGGCTTCTTCCCTTTATATTAAGCTCTACGGTTTCCAGCTGTGAACTGCATATCTATAGTAGGATTAGTTTTATAATCATGGGAACAGCACAACCGGTACCAGAATGTCAATAAAAAAGATTTAAAAAAAGAAAAGGAAAGTCAGAATAGAGAAGCCATCTCATGCAAATACACTTCGTAGTAGATGCACTTACAAACTTTCTCCATCGATCAGGATTCGGTGTGCATTATTTATTGATTGAAGAGGATTTCCATGGCCTGCAAGCAACATTAAGTGGTTAAAAAATCCAACCATAAATACTTAATCACATGTTTAGTACAGATATTGCATACTTAAAGAAAGGATCAACAAATATATATTAAGTGTGTGATAACAAAAGTCAAAGAAAGATAGGGACGTAATCACCTGTTAGGAAGGAGCTAGCTCTCTTCAACATATCTTTCAATGTACTTTAAATTCATATCTCAGATTATTTTACTAAACCAACTAATTAGTCAGTGGATTCACAAAGTTTATATTTATATAATACAAAAAGTTATGCATATAATATAAGCTGTGGTTGCCAAGTCCCATCCACTAGAGGGTCTACAAATAATGTTTACACAGTGTTGGGTGCTGTAGAAATGTGATTATTCTGCACTTAGATGAAGCTTCTCGTTATTATCCATCCACCCACAAATTTAAATAAGGAAAAGTATTAAATCTGTCTATCTTGACCATGTTTTCGTAATGGCATTAGAATATTAAGAAGTGTAGTTGCTAAACAAAGGAATAAAACTATAAAAGCAGTGGGCAATGATGTAAGCATATATACTAATAAGGGTCAATAGAAGATCTGAGCATATCTTCTTACAGTAGGCAAAGGTCATATTATATACCCAAAAGCATACGTTTTCAGGTGAATCAAGTCATAAATTAATACATAGGAAAGGAATTTGTGTTGGACAGTTGTCCAGTTGGACCCGACTTTCTGTTAGCTTTGGGGGACATTTTAGAAACTAGCAGATTGTGTTTTATTCCATTGTCTCTACCTAGATCTTCTCATCGGTGACTTTATTTACACCAGTGGTTCTATCTCTCAAGCTTTATAGACAGCGCATTTCCCTATTCTAACATGTGGAATCAAATTAAGGCATTAGAGGGAAGATTAGATTAGGTTCATGGTGGCCAACAAGCTTGGTGGGTTGGTGGGTTGTGGTTCATCGATGGATTGATTGATTGATTTCAGCTTATTTCAATTCATTTAGAGTTGTTACAAGTTCAATCAGTGGCCCCTAGCTACCATCAATCATCCTCAAATCGTAGTTCCCATGTAATCTTACTTCCGGGTAAATCCTGTAAGAATTTCAAGTATTAGCAAGAAACCACGGACTGCCAAGGTTGACTATTCATGACAAAAAAGAAGACATCATGTCATTAGTAACATTGAGAAAAGCGAACAGATTAACTGCTTTTATTATTCTATACCTATCTTATTCAACGATCATCTATCCGTCAAATTCAGATCAATGTCCAGTTTTACTTTCTCTTATTCTCTCTCATAAATTCTCAGTCATTTATTTTACGAGACTTACGTGAATCCCATGCAGGCTTCACATAAATAAATAGCTGAAATTTATTGAACACAATAAAACACTATAATATTGAACAGAAAATCTGGACTCTCTACCCATATATACCATATTTTATGATGATCTATCTATCGAGAACAAATGATCTACATCTGTAAAAAATTACATTGGCTATTATGAATATATTTATTTGGCGTATCCAAATTAAACTAGACACATTGAAAATAAAAAAATAAAGCAACACTCAATGATTAAAAATTTGATCAATTTGATTAATTTAATATTAAAAAAATTAAACTAGTTAATTTTTAGTTTTTAGTTCGATTTGTTAATAACTCTTGTATTAAAAACCTATGAATTTATTTTATTAATTAATCGGCTGATTTTTGTAAAATAATAAATTTTTATAAGCTAAATTAATCAATTAATTTTTATTTAATAATTTTTCAAATAAGCCTTAAATTTTTCGATAAAAAAGGACAATTTCTTTTAATTATATTTTAATTTCTTCAATTTTATTCAACCTTTAACTAATTTTATAACGATATACTGAATAGATTCATAGTAGCTCATTGATAAAGGAGAAAGTGGATTTACCTGGCGAGTCGGGTATAGACTAACCTAGTGAATATAGGTCATATATGAAAGAGGTTGACAATAAGTTCTTTCAAACTTGACCATTTGTCCCTCTATTAGAGGTGTTCAAGAAATGTCTGCAATCGCATAAATAACTCTACGAACGAATGGATTGGATCGTTAAACCTTTTAAATCTTGTGTTGCTGATTTAACTTCTAATTTGGCTACACTTACACCTTTTCTAGTTGGCAAAATGACAGCCGAATTTTATCTGTGCCTGTTCACAAGGCCCTGAAAAACTCCATGTACACATACGTTACCGTGAAATTAAAAAGTGATTAGAGTTCAGCGGGGTCCTCAAATTTATTGAGTTGAGACCTAAAACAAGTGAAGACACGATTCAACTAAACAGAAAACGTCAAGAGACGTATTCATTCTTCTTATCTAAATAAATGGAAACGTGAGTTTTGGCTCAAAAGGAAAACTTGTTTGTGCTTTTGCTCCACGTCATTGTGAATTTGTTTTGGTAGGCGAGGGAAAGAAAAGTTTGGGTTTATAATGTGTACTCGTTTCAGATGAGACACTAGAGTGGAAGATGCCTAGAAATGCATTCCTCGGCAGTTAGAATAGGACAGAAGTCATTTGTCAGCTAACACGCCGCGTTCTTGACACTGAATCGGAAACTTCAAATGTCTGTTCACTTTATTAGCTTTGAAATCTTTTTCAAAACAAATGATCATAAGGCTTCGCAGAAAAGGACAAGCAGTAGATAAGGAGAACAGTAGAAGAAGTGACAATCGAGAGTCCCAGAAATTTGAAATTTATGGGACATGCAAGGCACAAGCATTAAAGAATGACTTCGGCTTCGGGAGTCTATTTTTAAAACCAAGAGAAAAGTAAAGCCATAGTTTTAAAGAAGACACCAAAAGCCAAAGAGCGTAGTACAAGCTTGACTAAAACAGATTTGGAGTGCGCCCATATCTCATAAAGAGATGCACCTTTGTTTCTGAGATGCAAATTTCTACTAGTTTACAATAAATTTAGGAAGTAGCACAATGGGTGGCATGATCTTTTGAGAAACAAAAGAGAGAAAAAGATAACATTGACACTAACGCCTTTTCTGATTGCTCGCCGCAAATTAAAAGTCTGAAAGATTCCATTTTTGTTATAATACGAACCCACCAGGAATTGAGATCCTATGGGTATGGCATATATAATGTCAAGGTCATTTTTTTCTTTTTTCAGTTGAGTCAACATAATGAACAGAATATTTTGTAGTTTCCAGGAAAGATACTTAGAAAACAAATTAAGGATGGTTCTAAATTACTTAATGGCCTCTTACCTCTCCGACTATAGGTTTAAATTATTAGATGGAGTTATACTATAAAATTCATGAATATTATTAATTGTGAATTATTAAATTTTCAACTAATTATTTATTTAAAACATAATGTTGTGAAGAAAGTAGTTTTGTATTGCATTTATTAGAGAGTATTGGTACATATTTATAGTGGTTTGAGACTAACTAATTCCAGAATAGTCTCTTATATAATCAAGCATAATATCAATCGTAACTAATATAATAATATATAAAATGATTATATAACTTTATGTAATTTCTAATACTCTCCTTCAAGTTGGAGTATAAATATTAGTTATTTTCAAGTTATTACAAATATAATTCACTTGAGCTCGTGAAAATATTCCCAAGTCGTTTTCTAATTTTGACATATCCCGTAGAAATCAAGTTTTTCTATACTTTTTCACAAACAAGTAATAATGTATGCCAATATGTTCAATATGTTCATGGAACACGTGATTGGAGGCTTTATTGGTAATGAGGCTTTAAACCCAATTTTCATTAAGGACATATATATCCATATTATCTCACACGATGATTGTGCCATGGTTCTATACTCGGACTTTACATTAAATCTAAAGATGACATGTTGCTTATTACTTTTCCATGAGACTAAGTTTCTTCTAAAGAAGGCACAATAACTAGTAGTTGATTTCGATAAATCTTAGAACTTATCCAATTGGCATCTAAGAAGTACTCAATATGAGTATGTCTATAATTTATATATAAAATCTCTATACTAGGAGCTACCTTTGGGTAACATAATATTTATTCTAGAGTAGCCTAATGATGAATGGTTGGAGAAGAAATTGACTTACGATGTTAATAGAATATGCAATATCATGACAAGTCACTATGAGATAATTCAATTTTCCATCCGACCTTTTATATTTCTCAGGATCTTTAAACAATTTTCTGTCTTTGGTAAGTTGTAAATTAGGGATCATTAGAACACTACTTGACTTAGCTCCCATCTTTCCAGTCACAGTTAGTAGATCAAGTACATATTTCTTTCTGATAAAAGAATGCTTTTCTTAGTTCTTGTCATTTCTACCCTTATAAAATATTTCAAAGATCTAAATCATTTGTATCAAATTCACAGTGAAGGAGGATTTTAAAGATGAAATGCCTATAGTTTCACTTCTAATAATAACAATATTTTCTAGATACATAATCAGGAGAATGATGCTAGATGCAGAATATTTATAGAATACTAAGTCATCAAAATTGCTCTTAGTCATGCTAAATTTTTCTATCACTTGACTAAACCTTTCAAACCAAGCGACTTTGTTTTAAACCATATAGGGAATTTAGAAGATGGTAAATTTTCTCATTCTCCATTTGAACAACAAATCTAGATGGTTACTTTACATACACTTCATCCTGAAGGTCTTTGAGTAAGAAAATATTCTTGATGTCTAACTGTTGTAGAGTCTAATCATGAGTAGCTGCCAAAAAAATGAATAGACGAATAGAGGTCAATTTAGCACCATGAGAGAAAGAATCAAAATAATCCACAACATGGGTCTAGGCATAGCCTTTGACTAAAGGTTGTGCTTTAAGTCGAACGATCGATCCATTAAAATTGAATTTAACATAAAAAAAGCCATTTACATCCAATGGCCTTCTTTCCAATAGGTAAGTTCACTAGGTCCTATGTACCATTATCATCAAAAGCTTTCGTCTCCTCTATCATAACATTATGCTAACCAAGATGAGATAAGGTTTTACAAACAATTTTCTAAAGGTCATGGAAACAAGTGAAACAAAAGAGGAAGTAGGATAAGTGCATTAATGTTTACTTTTACAATGAGTAATATGAAGTTCTAGATTATATATGGTGGAATTTGATGAAGAAGATAATATGGGCAATGAACTTGTATTAAGATGATATCGTCTTCTAAAATAGACCAACCAAATAGGTTACGGTTCTATAGGAGTATCATGGGTAGAGATGACATTTGTAATGTGAAAGGTGATCTTGTAAACTAATAGGTCATTGTCCACCTTCTCAAAAATCAAAGAATTAGGAAAGAAGGGAATGCATTCTAAAAAGGAGATGTCATATGATACAAGATATTTGTTTTAAATAAGACAATAACACCAATATACCTTTTATAAGCAAGAGTAGCCAAGAAAAACACATTTTAAAGATTTTTAGTCCAATTTAGTAACTTGAGGACAAACATCGCATACAAAACAAGTCTTACCAAAAATTTTTGAAGTAGGATATTAAGGGTTTAATGGAAAAAGGAACATTATAAGGAATCTTACTATGCATAACAAATAAAGGAATATGGTTAATCATAAAATAGGTTGTGTAGAGATTTCATCAAATTAAAATGGTTTAGGAATGTGTGTTTGGAAAGAGTGCTTTAGCAGTTTCAAGGAGATGTTAATTTTTTATCAGCTAGTAGGCACTCTTTGGGCAGAGCTTTCTGGATCCACTAATTGATTTGGGAGGATAGCAAGAACTTAGAGCCTTCACATCTACCCTCTTTGATGAAACATCTTAGAGCGAGCAGGTTATTAGCTCGTAGAGCTCCCGGTCCTATCAAACCAGTTACTTTGTTCCTAAAAAAGAGCAATTTTTCAGCGATACCATTTTAAGATGGTGTGTCAACGCATGATGATGATGAAAAATGCCATTCTAGATCATGCGGGTTTTAAATGTTGTGGAAAAATATTCTTTATTGTCATCACTTCTTAAAATACAAACAAAGACATTAAACTGAGTTTTGATCTCAGCACCAAAGGCAATAAAACGGGCAAATAACACAATGAGTTTTTATTAAATAAAGCCAAGTCATAATAGAGACATCATTAATAAAAGTGACAAAATATTGAAACCCAGTTTTAGACACAATAAGACATAGACCTCAAATGTCAGAATTTACTAATTTAAATAAAAACCTAGATTTTTTATAACTTAAGAGAGTAAAGACAAATGATAATGTTTGGCAAGCTGAGAGGACTCATAATTTAAGAAAAATACATTATAAAGTGAGGACATAACTTCTTCAATTGAGGTAAAGAGGGATGTCCTAATTAACAATTAGCTATAAAGGGAGTTAAGACATTTGAACAAGTAATGGGTTTTAACACTTATGTTTGTAGAATGTATAGACCTCCTAATTCACGTCCATTACTAATAATCTTCTTTATTATAAGATCATTAAAAAGGCAATGATCAGTAAAGAAAAAGATAAAAAAATTTAGGGCATGAGTGAGTTTACTCAGAGATAATACATTAAAGAGATTCCTGGTATGTTTAAGATAAATGATAAAGACATTAATATAGTGGGATTAACAGTGCCAAATAAACTAATAGATGAAGTAGATCCATCAATTAAGGAAATATGGAAGGAACAAGAATGTTTCTAGAAAGTATAAAAAAGATTAGAATGATCTGTCATATAATTTGAGGCACTATAATTAATGACCCATCATGATGAGGATGAAAGGAGACACAAAGGTATGCTACTTGAATCAATGATAGAAGTTATAAGTTGAGATGAGCTTTTTCATGCTTCTTAGTAGTGTGTAAACTTAGCAAATTCATTTATATAAATTGTAATTGTCTTCTCCATAAACAAGCCAGGTGTAATAATAGCTACAACATGAGTGCAATGAGACTTTTGAGATTAATTCATCAGCTTCCAATATGTATATTTACTATAGCTCGGCTCATGACAATATTGACAAATAACTATTCCGATGACTTGATTTTTATGGTCCCAATTTCTCATCCGTCATCCTTTACTATAAGTCTTATAAGTTGACTTGCTAGTGTCAAATCCATTATTTTGACTTACAAGGGTACAAAATTTTTTAATGTTGGGAGAACATACACTGGGTGCTTAGTTGATGGGTTTGAGAAGGGGTTAATGGGTATGGAATGAAAAGTGAGTGGTTGGTTGTTGATTATGATTATAGGGGTAATGGTTTGATATCCCACTTTGGGAGAATCCTCTATACCTCCCATGGGGGCGCTTGGTTCATAGAGGATAATGGGAATGGGAATAGGAATGAATATAGTGAGGAATGGAAATGGATATAATCATTATAATTATGGTGATTGGTTAAGATGAAGGAATGATTACCATTACCATTGATAGTGGTTGGTTTGTTAAAAATGTTAAGAAATAAAAATTT
>JANKOE010000001.1:4891729-4903591 GCA_026284465.1 Erythroxylum citrifolium | reverse complement strand
CTCACTTAAGGCATTCACCCAAAACTACATAGTTTTGATGCCTCCTCACTTAAGCTCCAAAACTACATAGTTTTGATCACTTCATTAAGCAAATGGGCTCTCCTCACTTAAGCCCTACTACACCCTAATCCACTCACTTCTAATTCTCCTTCTTCATTCCATTTAACCCTTTAAAGCCCTAAAGCCCATTCTTTCAACTAACCCTTCATCAAAGCCCTACTTTAATAATCTAACACTTTAGTCTAGTCTAATTCTAAAATACTACTAAAATAAATAAGACTTAAAACAATTAAAACAAAAAGAAATAAACAAGAGAATAACAAATAAATAAATAAAATAAAATGAAATAAAAGAAAAAAATTTTCGGAACCCAACAGTACATGTTTAGAATAATTGCTTTCTATTATTAAAAGAATAAACTAGAATTCTTTTTATTATTAAATTTATTGAGCAAATTCATATCCGCTTTAACTAAATCTATTTAGTCTTATAACAATAAGTGTTATTTAGCTATATTTATGTGATCTGGTTGAAAAAGACTCAAGATTATATAAATTTAGAGACAAGGTTAGGAAAAAACATGTAAGATATGTTTTGGCAAGGAAATGTCACTTTTGACAAATCTAAAAGTCATATGAGATGTGATTGATAAAGATGTTTTCTACTTAATTTTAGCTAGTTAGTTGAACAAACCCAAGATCAACTAAATTTAAACAAGGTCCTAGTCCACTGGACAGATTAAAGTAATCTTTCCCGAATAGTAGTAGTGAGAGTAATTAAATATAAGATTAAAATTTTAATCTTATTTGTTTGTCATAACATATAACCTATAACTTACTTTCTTTATATTTATATTATTTCGTGTAAAAATTACCTTTGTTTAGTGTAGTTGATACTAAGTTTAAATCACTAAATTTCTTGGAAATAGGTTAGTTTTGCGAAGACTTTTTAAAACTAGAAAGAAAATTTGCATGTTTATTATGCAATATTGTTACTAATCCTAGATAAAGATTTTGATGTGAAAGTTTAAGAGATATTTTAATGTCATATAGATAGAAAAATATGGTGAAATTTTATAATTGAATAATGTTTCATAAAATTTAAAAGAAATATGTAAGATGACTGCCAACTCCACAGTAACACATTTCAAATGGTTGCATAAAGTACAGCTGAAAGGTATGGAACTTTGAAGGAATTATTATGTTCATTTTAGCCTAATAAAATTATAAATAAAGGCTAAAAGTAAAGGCATTTGCTTAGATATAATAATAGTTGTTATTAGAAAATGACAATTCCAATGCTAAATATGATAAAGATCATATATTTTTCTTATTCATGCTTTTTGGTATATGATATGGAATATAGATTTAACATTGTCAAGTACAAGTGATTGATCCAGGTTTATACAAATAGTTAGGAAATGTTAAATCAAGAGTGACTTATGCTTATCATAAGTGACAAGAATACAAATTTAGATAAATGAGATTCTTCTCTTACACATTTTAGTTAAATTAACATAATCAAAATCATAAAATCACCTATAAGATATAAGTATCTTTTAGTTATGAATATATAAAACTTATGAAACTTTTTAGTTTGAAAGATAACTACACCAACCTTTAGTGAAAAGACAATTATGGTATTGAATTATTAAATCTTGTATAATATGATGTATGATATGTTATAATAACTCATAAAAGGAAGAGAACTTGTGTTTCATAATGTTTACGATTGACTTTATATAATGAATCTTATGTATTATATGAAATATTGATTTATAATACTAAAACGTTTAAAGCATTTAAATTTAAGTTAAAACTAATCATTACTAATACCAATGCACTTTGATAAAGATCAATATAGTAGGATTAAAATTTTTAGTGATATATAGGGAATGAGATTCTCTATTGAATACCTTCACAACTAAATTCCATAATAGTATAGATTTATGCAAGGAGGAAAAACATAATATGAGATATTATATGATACAATACTTATTTTTCTTTTATAGATATGCTTAGTATAGTAATTTGCCTTCAAGAGTTCAAATAAGATTAATTAGTAAGATTCTAAATTAGATATAGAATGGTAAGATTTTAAAAGAGTTAAAGTCAATAATTTACAAGTGTTATGCTTAATTAAAGCTTATATTATTTAATAAATTATGACTTATAAGATATCCAAATGCTTAGATATGATCTTCCAAAGCTTTTTAAATAAAATATTTATTTCAATGCATACGTATGAGAGAATCATTCCCAAGATAAGTAGTGAGAATAAGACAAAGTTTGAAAGAGTTTAAATCTTATGACATTAAATCTAAATGGAGCTGGTACCTTTGTTAATATATTTATTGTATACTTCAAGGGTTATGAAATATTCAAATATTCACTTTTATAATAAAATTTAAAGAGTTTTTTCTATATATGATAATGGATTTATCATATCTACAAAAGGTTAGTGGGAGTATAGTTATTCACTTCTATAGGAGAATGTAGAGCCGTACAATTCATTAAGAATAATAATTCATATTTTTAATTGTTCAAAAAATAATTGCCCAAGGGCAACATTATATTGAATATGAAAATGTAAGAACATAAAATCTAAGAATAGAGATCTATAGAGACATATACAAAAATTGCTTAGCCATTCTAATTCAAATACATTGATATTATGCTAAAGGTGTTTAACATTTGAGATATCCAATAATTTATAAAATATTATAGATATCCATTATTCTATGTATAAGTTGATATTTGAGTTAAAGGATAAAGGATATTATCTTTAGTTTGGCATAATTAAGTTTTAGTTAAAGTATACTTTACTTAGAACAATATTATTTTGAGTAAAAAATGTTCCATTATAGTTTCAATTACTAATCAAACAATAATATATTTTTTCATTTAGTGAAAATGATTATTTAGATTAAAAAGCTCTTTTATGAACTTTTAGCATAGTTCCTTGATTTTTGAAACAATAATGTGTTATATCATATATGAAGAAAAAGACTCGAATGCAAGCTTTTATAGAATGATTTTCAGGTTTGGTGGAATTGAATTAAGATTACCACTTACAATTGAATCAATACATGCCTCTAGAAAGCGAACTTAATATGATCTTGCTTAAATTTATTTGTAACATTAGAGTTACAAAGCATGTGGAAGGAGATAAAGTCTTATCAAAGATTCAAGTATTTATTATGATTATAATTGAGATTAAAATTATAAGATTTAAGATATTACTCACTAAAGAAAATCTTGTAGAATTCTTTCACTATGCCACTTTTCCAACAATATCATGACCGCCATATAGTGTTGTTTATCTTATATATGTTTACTTAATTAGTTAATGTATAAAATAAAGTATATGCCTTTACATATTTTTAGTTATTGATCTATTAATAATATAATGAAAAGACTAAATCATTTTATGTTTTTTCCTTATGAAAAGAGTAGTTTATTCTCATAGACTAAAGTATGGACATATTTAAATAAATGTATAGGTACTTATCAGAAAATAAGTTCACTAAACTAACTCGAGATGAGAATTATATGTAGAATGTTACTTATATGTCTATAGAAATTCTCATTATGATGATTTTATAAGTAATCATTTAACTTGAGATCTCTAAAGTATCTCATATAGGGGTTGCTATATTTTGATACAACTTATGACCTATCCTATTCAAATAGTCATTGGATATAAGATGAACTATATTGAGGTTGTAACATACCGTTTTCCCCATGTTAAGGGTTAGAACCCTAGAATATTGAATATGAGAGATATTATTGAGAAATTAGGAAATGCATTTCATGCTCGTGCATCATTTAGCATTCATACACATGAATTTGATAATTGTACACATTACAATGACTGTACATGCACTCATTTAACATTTATTGGGTATAGTTAATCTTAATTGATTTATAAATGTGATTATGATGTGAATAGTGATTATTTTGTCTTGATAATTGATTTGGAGAGTATAATTATTGATTTAGAATTTTGGTGAAAGTTTGGAAAATTTTCTAAAAATTATGAGTATTTTTGGACTAGCTAAAAGGCCAAGTGGTAAGATAATTGATTTAGGGTAGTAGAAATAAGCGTCAAATGGCAATTGAAATAATTGGCAAATGGTATTAGGATTTGTTGAGAAGTGACATTGAAAATTTGGAGACAAGTAGACTAGATTTTAAGAGACGTTAGCTAGCTTAAGAAGATTACTTGTTAATTTGATTTTTAAGTGGTAAGTGTCATGCCACATGTCATGACACCCACCAATCAATTTTTACCTTGCTTTTAACCCACCCATGACATTTTCTTCTTGAAATACCATCTTTGTCTTTGTCTTTCACGTTTTTCATATGCTCTCTTCTTCATCTTTCTCATTTTCTTCACTCACGACCATCTCACTTTCACCCTCATCACGTTGAGTTCTTGCTATCCTTCACTTTGTTTCCTCAAGATCCTTCTTATCTCTCCACCTTGTAACTAAAACCTAACATATTCCTCCTAGAAGAGTTGATGATCGTATAAGCTTGGAGACTAGGGTTTCATGGTGATTTTGAAGAATCTTGGAGTTTTATTAAGTAAGTTATACATTAATCATCATGATTTGTTGAATGAAACATGTATGATGATAGCTAGAGGTTAAATAATCATAATATGTTGTTTTATATATGTTGGAACGTTGGTAAAGAAATGAACACATTGATGTTCTGTTTTTGGTGTTATGATCAAACATAGAATATGATTTATTTGTGATTGAAATTGAGCTGAAATTAAAGTAGTAATGAAGAGAAAATAATGAGTACATAAGCTAGAAATGATAGACTATGCAAAAGAGATGAACTATGATGAAAATGATGATGAAATGGCTGGAATATGTTAGCTGTAACATTTCCACTGAATATGCATCAGTATTTTAGCCATATCTTGATGTGTACACATTTAAATGAGATGATTTTAAGTTTAGATTAAACTGAAAACAGATGGTTATAATTTCCATGAAGGAATCGAATTTGAATTCTATCTCTAAGGGTTTCAAATTTTGGCTTGAAGTTGAGTATTGTGTGTTGTCGTAGTGTGAGAAAAGTCTATAGTATTTTAGGTATAACATACAAAATACTAAACCAAATTGCATGAAATTGATGTCATTAGAAACTTAAGACATATAGGAACATTTGGTTCAAAGAATGCATTGCCTAAATACCTCAATTTCTTTCCTAAAATAGATCACCAAGTAGTTTCACGATGATGCATAAGCACGACCGTGACAGGGAGGAAGCATCAGGTAGTTGCACGATCGTGATAGAGAGGGATCATTTTGCATGATGGTGCACTGTTGTTTCTTACCTACCTTGATGTTTTGGATTTAATTATGGTTTGAAATGAATCTAGATGGTTGCTAAAGTAAGTGGTTCAGTGATTGATAAGTTTAGGGTGTTGATTGACATTAGAATTGAAGAATGGATTGACTTGATATGGATGTATCTCAATTTGGGAGTTGTGAATTGTTAATGATATAAAAGTGTTCTTATGAATAATATAAATTAGGTATGAATGAATGAATGGGAATTGGGAAATTATGTGGATGTATAACGCTAGGAAAGTATTGGTAAATATATGCTTGATGAATAGATGATTGATAAACTGAGGATAATCAAGTTTCACAAGATATGATATATGGATGTTCATAAGATGTGAATTAAGGAAATATACCCGGGATTGTCACTTAGCATGCATTATACATATCACATATACATATGTATATGATTGAGTATTCATGAAAATGTGCAAATTAGTAACGTGTAAATGTGTATGTATTGCATGGTATAGAAGAGCAATTAGAGTGACAACATCCAGACATTATTGGGACATCAAGGTAATAGCTATCTGGAGCATGCTATGAGCAACCTAGATGGTCTCACATTGTTTTATTGTTTTGTTTAAATTTTGAATGGAATCATAATTGATGTGAATATATGATTTCGGACATTTAATGTTTGAGGCGTTTGATGCATGAATAACATATTGGAAGTGCTCATTGTATGTGAATTTGACAGAATACGTGATACTTAACTTAATTGTTGAATGTCGGACCAAAGTCTGATAGTGAATGTGAATGTGAATGCGAAAGAAAATTGGGCACGAGTGAATGATTGGATATATATGAAGCATTTCACTATATGAGTTCATGATAACATAAAGGCAGTCATGACTGGAGTCGCCAGTAAAAAAGAGCTTAAAGCTTATAATGTGGTAAGAGTCTCTAGCTCATTATGTATAATGAGCCTTGTATCCCCAACGGATAAGGGACAGTTATTAATAAGCCCAATATTCACAATGGATACGGGACAGTGAAAAAGGCACTCAGTCGCAATGAAAGCGAGTCTCATGAACATTGCACATACAATTTAATATGCATTATATGAATGATTGAATTGAATTGTATGAATCATTATGAATGTAAAATGTGGACAAGTGAACAAAGTGTTATATGGTGCTTTTTGATAATTGTTGAAAGATGTGCATTATATGATGACATGAATTGCTTGTGAATTTGAAACATGAACTGTATGTGTTATGTGTTATGAGTGAGCCATTGATGATAGGTAGCTCACTGAATTCGCAAAACTCATCAAAATTGCAATGTTGATTTTTCAGGTGCGAGAGAGCGGACTTAGCTTTTAAGACAACTTAGAAGAGATTTAGTACTGCTTTTGGATAAAAGAAATGGCTTAAAGGTCGGTCAGCTAAGACTAAAAGATTTAGATAAAATTTTATATAGTTCCTCATTGATGTACATGTAGCATATTTTTGTAATAGAGTTGTAGACTCTGATAGGTCTTCGATATTGTATATAAGGATGAAGTATGTAATGCTACAATGTATATTCGATCTTATGAAATGAAAATGAGGAATTGGGGTTTTTAAAATTTTTGATATTTATGTTTTAATGATGATTTCATGATTAAGTTAGTGACGTGACTGCTCTAACATGCCACCCTTGTGGAGAACATACTTGGATATCTTTCGAAATATCGGGTATGTGTCCTATAAGAGTGGGATGCTGCAATTCTTGGTATCAGAGCATGGTTTGGCATCCATAGGGACTGATATAAGCATATAGACATGATATATAGTAAGAAACTTGGATAATAATCGCTATTATTTTCCATTATAGTTCATTTGTTATAGGTGATCAAATGGGACAATCAGCTGACCTAGGATCAGTAGGAGCCAGTAGAGAGTCTTATGTATCTTGACCAGAGAGAATTCCTTCGAGAAGGGAAAGGAGGTACGATAAACTGAGAAAACGGGGGGTTGTGGACTTCTACAAATGTACAAACCTTGCAGAGGTCGAAGGATAGCTAAAGAGAACAGAGAGAGTTTTCGATCAGATGAACATCGAGTCGGACGAGAAGTTCAACTATGCAGTTTCCTTACTACAAGGCCCAGTATACCAATGGTGGAAAACTATTCCAAGCAGTACCACCAGACCTTGTAACTTAAAGTGGGAAGACTTTCTGAAGGTCTTCAAGGAGAATTACATGCCCAAGATCTACCTGGACAGAAAGATGAAGTAATTTCTGGATCTGAAGCAGGGCAATTTATCAGTGGAAGAATATGAGATAAAGTTTAATAAACTGATGGATATGTTACTGCTTTGATTCCTTTTGAAGAAGACAAGTGTAGGAGATTCGAAGATGGGTTGAATATGGAAATTCAGACAAGGCTAGCTATTACTAACTTGAGTTGTTTCTCTGAGCTGAGAATGGAGCAACTGTTAAGAGATGATCAGGGGGATCATAGACAAGAGTCTATCATGAAGAGGCCCAGTGAATCTCAGGGTAGTTCTGGTAGGAGGTTTAGTAAGCGCCAGAATAGATCTTTTTGACCACCTGCTAGATTAAGACAGTAGGGGTTCAGACAGAGGGGTAGTTTTATATAGTCTGGCAATGGAAGAGGTGCAGTATCGAGTCAGTTACCCAATTGTGGCCACTGTAGGAAGAAGCATATTGGTGAATGTTGGAAACTGTCTGGAGCTTGCCTTCGATGCGGCCCTTTTCATCATCAGATTAGAGATTGTTCCATTGTGTATGGAGCATGGTCTGGAAGGAGAGTAGGAGTGGTAACTGAAATAACTGTACAGTAGAGCCAAGCTAGTGGGTCTGGACAGAAAGGCCATGGTAGAGGCAAAATGAGTTCTGGAAGTCCGACTATCAGGATTAAGGTGCGGAGCAACCAACCGCAGTCTTAAGCCAGAATCTATGCAATGACCAGACAAGAGGCTCAGAATTCTCTAGATGTCGTTGCAGGTGTGTTACACATTTTTACTTATGAAGCTTTTGCATTGCTAGATGTTGGATCTACGCATTCTTTTATCACACCGCATCTAACATCTAGGTTGCATTGTGATACAGAATTATTGAAAAATGGATTAAAGGTGAGTACATCGATAGGTAGTACCACAGTAATAGGAGAAGTTTGTAAGGGGTGTTTGATTCAAATTGATCAGTCAGAATTGGAGGCAAATTTGATTGTATTACAGTTAAGGGAGATAGATAATATTTTAGGCATGGATTAGCTCACTGGTCATAGAGTCATTATGAACTGCTATACTAAGGAGGTAATATTAGAATCTCCTAATCAGCTAAGAGTAGTATTCTGAAGTATAAGTCAAGTAGTGCAAGCCAGACTGATCTCATTCATGAGTGCTTTGAAGTTGCTACAAGAAGGATGTGAGGCTTATCTGGCCCACGTAGTCGATACTCAAACTGAACAGAATGTGCAGGACATTCCTGTTATTAAAGAATTCCTGGATGTGTTTCCCGCATAATTATCTAGTTTACCTCCGATAGGGAAACGGAGTTTACTATCGACTTAGTTCTAGGTACTGCTCCTATATCTATTCCTCCATATAGGATGGCATCGATGAAACTAAAGGAATTGAAGGCTCAATTACAAGATTTGTTGGAAAAGGGTTTCATTAGACCCAGTTTATCACCACGGGGAGCTCCAGTCTTATTTGTGAAGAGGTAAGATGGAACTCTAAGACTGTGCATCGATTATAGGTAACTGAATTGGGTAACAGTGAAGAACAATTACCCATTACCAAGAATTGATGATTTACTTGATCAGTTGTAGGGAGCTCGGGTGTTCACTAAGTTTGACTTGAGATCTAGGTATTATCAGTTGAAGATAGCAGAGACTGATGTACTGAAAAGTGCGTTCAGGAGCAGGTATGGGCATTTAGAGTTCTTAGTAATGCCATTTGGGTTAATTAATTCCCCACCTGTATTTATGGCATTGATGAATAAGATGTTTCAGCCCTACCTGGATCATTTTGTGATTATGTTCATAGATGACATTTTAGGGTATTCGAAGAGCATGTTGAGCACTTGAGAATAATTTTATAGATCATGAGGGAGAAACAGTTGTATGCCAAATTCAGTAAGTGTGAATTTTGGCTAGATCAAGTTGTGTTTCTGGGTTACATAGTAAATGGACATGGCATACAAGTGGATCCAAAGAAGATAGAAGCAGTAATGAATTGGGAAGCTTCAAAGAATGTATTTGAGATCTAGAGTTTCCTCGGATTAGCCAGATATTACATAAGGTTTATAGAGGGGTTCTCACTGATCTCAACCGCTCTGACTAAACTTCTAAGAAAAATGTACCTTTCAGGTGGAATGATGAATGTTAGAAGAGTTTTGAGGAGCTGAAGCATCGGTTGACTAGGGCATCGGTGTTAACTACTCCATCAGGAACAGGAGGTTATGTGATTTATAATGATGCTTCGCATCAAGGATTGAGATGTGTACTAATGTAGTATGGTAAAGTGATAGCATATGTATTGAGACAATTAAGGTATCACAAGATTAATTATCCGGTACATGATTTAGAGCTTGTTACTATGTTTTTTGCTTTAAAGGTACGGAGACACTATCTATATAGAGAGACATTCCAGATATACAAAGATCATAAGAGCTTGAGGTATCTGTTAAGTCAAAAAGAATTAAATATGAGACAGAGAAGATGGATAGAGTTGTTAAAAGATTTTGAATGTATGATTAAGTATCATCCGGGAAAAGATAATGTGGTGGTTGATGCTTTGAGTAGAAAATCAAATAGTAGTGTAGCTCAGATTTAGATATCGAGGTTACTGAGCTTAGTTCAATTGAGAGCGTTGAATGTTGAGTTGAATCTAGAGCAGAATGAGGCATTGATTGCTACATTAAAGTTGAGAATGATATTGCATGACAAAATTCGAAAAGTTCAGAGTAAAGATCTTGAAATGGTGAAACTTATTGAGAAGTTGAAAATGAATCCAGATTCTAAATTTGAACTGAGAGATGAGACACTATAGTTAAAGTAGAGGTTGTGTGTGCCTGACATTGATAATCTGAGGAAAGAAATTCTGGAAGAAGCTTATGTAGCAGCTTATGCTATGCATCCTAATACCACCAAGATGTATAACACGCTGAAGCAACAATTCTGGTGGCCAGGGATGAAGAAGTAAGTAGCGGAGTATGTTGCTAAGTGTTTAACTTGCCATCAGATTAGCTGAGCATCAGGCTTCAGTTGGGAAGCTGCATTTGTTAACTAATTACGATGGATTTCATTATAGGATTGCCAAAGACTCAAGGGCAATATGATGTTATATAGGTTGTGGTGGACCGATTGATAAAGTAGGCCTATTTCTTACCTGTGATAGAAAGTAACTCACTAGACTAGTTAACTCGGAGGTATGTGAATGAGGTAGTTAGACTACATGAAGTTCCAGTGTCCATTGTATAGGACAGGGATCTAAATTTACTTCAAGATTCTGGAAGAGCTTATAGTTAGCTATAGGTATAAAGTTAAACTTCAGTACTGCATTTCACCCCCAAACAGACGGACAAAGTGAGAGGATAATTAAAACTATTGATGATATGCTCAAGGCATGTGTATTGGAGTTTCAAAGAGCGTGGGATCAGTATATAGCCTTGATTGAATTTGCTTACAATAACTATTATCACAGTAGTATTGGAATGGCACTTTATAAGGCGTTGTATGGCAAAAAATGTCGTTCGCCTCTATATTGGGATGAAGAGGGTTTGAGAATGGTTGAAGGCCCAGAACTGATACAAGATAATGTGGATAAAGTGAAATTGATTCGTAGTCGTATTAAAGCAAGTCAAGATAGATAAAAATGTTATATGGATCAACATCGAAGGGATATGGAATACAGAGTAAGAGATAGAGTGTTTCTGAGAGTATTGCCTTGGCGGGGAGTGCTGAGGTTCGGTAAAAAGGGCAATCTGAGCTCTAGATATATTGGTCCTTATGAGATCCTAGTGAGGATTGGACTATTGGTTTACAAGTTAGCTTTACTGGTTAAGATGTCTTAGATACATAATGTGTTCCATGTGAGTATGCTTAGGAGATATCGGTTTGATCCGATGCATGTACTACTAGCTCAAGAGCTTGAAGTTGCTAGTAATTTGAGTTATGCTGAAGAGCTGATCAAGATAATGGGATATCAAACGAGACAATTGAGAAACCAAGAAATTATATTGGTTAAGGTCCTTCGAAAGAATCACTCGAGAATTCCCCCACACCGAACCTTTACTCGCCCTCGAGCAACATATCAAACCATTAGACTTAGTCAATTCATCTTTCAGAAATCAAGTGCACACAATCCATCAACTTAGGCTAGTAAGATTCAATTTGCAACACATATCATAATTGCTTTTACCAATGCAAATAAACAAAGTCAAAAGAATGCATCTTTGTTCAAAAGCAAACATGAAATCAAAGTGAATTCTTCTCACGGATTTCGCTCTTACACTCAAGTGTTTGTGGGTAAGGTGTTTC
>JANKOE010000001.1:4838412-4851246 GCA_026284465.1 Erythroxylum citrifolium | reverse complement strand
CATAATATATTATTAACAACTCATAATGTTAATACATGAATCACAAATGTTCATTGGCCTAGGGCACACTACTAACAATTCTAATCAATGAAAAGGTGAAGCAATGTACATAAGGAATGGCACGTATACGGAATATTTAGGAACTTATTTTGCATTGTATTTTTTAAATGTTAAGAGACCTCGTACAACGAGTATGGGTTAGTTATGCATAGCATGAAATGTACCCGTTAATGGTTACCTTATTATATCTCTTTTGAAAAGTTCTTAAAATAATTTTTTAACTTTAAAAATATTATTAATTATTATACAAAATTTTAATTTTTTTTAATTTACAAAAATTGTAAAATAGTTGAATGATTAAATTTTAATTAATTTTTGTAATGTAAGAGACTTTTTAAAGTTGTATATATGTAGACTCAAATTAATCTAACCTTGATTTATCTAGAATTACCAAGAGAGAGTTACACTAAAATTAAGACATATAAGTTAGCTTTTTTCTTTATATGAATTTTATTATGTCATTGAAAATATTTTGTTCTTTATATTATAACATTAAATGGCTTTAAGTTGGTCTAGAATTCTTCACTGTATAACATTAAATGGCTTTAAGTTGGTCTAGAATTCTTCACTGTCTTTATAAATAACCATGTAATGTTTCACAATTCACAAATCACCAAAATCAACTATAAAAATTGGGCACTTTGAATGAAGATCATTTTCAATTCACAAGTTGTATGATATGTAGTCAACAAAGGATATGTGGAGCCTTAAGATGAGACAAGTTTGACTTAAGCCAAAAAAGAAGCCTTTAAGAAGAAAAAGAAAGAATATCATAGTGCATTTACCATCTTCCATTAAAGTTTGGATGAAGAAATGGTTGAGAAAATATCCAATGAAACTATATTAAAGAAGGGTTGGGATACTCTCTAAAATTTCTTGATAAATGTTAAAAAGGTGAAGAAGGTACAACTTCAAACTTTAAGAAAGTTTGAGACATCTTAATGAAGGATGATGAATTCATTGTAGACTACTTTATAAGAGTTCTAGGAGTAGTTAATAAAATGAAGAGGCTTGCTGATACCATTCAAGATGCTTAAATTAGTGGCTATTGAATAATTCAAACATGTGAGCAATATGACCATAAATGAGCTAAGTGGATCTTTACTATCTTATGAAGAAAATATGAATCATGATAAGAAGGATGTAGACAAAAAGCCTTACTAGCAAAGTTAAAGTCAAACAATAGTTATGTGGAGTGAAGTGAAAAAAGAAAATTTATAGGTGAAAGTGGTCGTGGTTATAAGCGAGGTCATGAAAATTTGTGGAGCTAAGGGAGAGGAAAATGTGAACACGACTCTTCTAGCAAAAATTAACCTAAAAATTTTCAACATGGTCAAGGAAGAGAAAGAGGAAGAGGAAGAGGCAATTCTGATAGAAATAATACAAGAAAAAATAACAAAGCATAAATATTTTGAGTAGCAAGCCTAACCAGTATTCTCGATAATGTTTTTCCAATAATAAAAATAAAGATAAATTTGTAGAAGCCATTAAAGATGCAACAGAGAAAACTTTACTAGTTATAGTAAAGGATAATCCAAAAGGTGATAAAAGTATATGGTATCCTGATAATGTAGCTAGTAATCATATGACAAGAAATATATTTTTAGAACAGAATTAGCTACCAAAGTGAGATGGAATGTATGCTTTAGTGATAATACAATGATAAAAATTAGGGCAAATATGTGATTTTAATTAAGAAAAAAATGGTCATAAGTTTCTCTCTAATATTTATTTTATTCCAAAACTAAGTAATATTTTAATCATTAGTCAACTTTTGAAAATTTATATGAATGGCCATACTCTCTAACTTTAAGATCTTGATGCTAATCTTATTATCAAGGTGAATATAACTAGCAATAAGATGTTTTTGTTAAACTTTCTCACTGTAAAGGTCATATGTTTAAAGACTATTGTTAATGATCATTTATAGATATGACATATAAGGTATAAATATTTAAATTTTAACGAACATAAAGGTTTGGGGGAGAAGAATGTAGTAAGAAGAATTTCAATTATAAATCACCTTAAACAACTATATGAAGTATGCTTACTTGGAAAGCATTCAAGGAAAAATTTTCACACTAATCAATTTTAAGAGTTACCAATCCACTCCAACTTGCTCAGACAAATGTTTGTGGCATCATTGATCTTCAATCTTTTGTGAAAGCTCTTACTTTATTCTTTTTACTAAAGATTAAAATAAAATGACGTGGCTGAAAATTTTAAGGTACAACTATGAAGCTTTTGATGCATTTAAAAATTTTAGAACTTTGGTTGAAAAAGAAAGTAGTTTTGAGATTAAAGCTTAAATAAATGATACAGATGGAGAATTTACTTATAATGACATTAAGAGCTTTTATGAGTTTTATAAGATTCGTCATTTTCTTATAATGCCTTTATCTACCTAATGAAATAGAGTAGCTAAAAAAGTAATCAAATAATCCTTAAAATAGTGATAACCATATTGAAAAGCCAGATGATGCTTAAGGAGTTGGCTAAAGTAGCTGCATTTATGATTTATGTCTCAAATTAGAGTCCTGTAAAATGCTTGAAAGATGTCACTCCACAAGAAGTTTAAAGCGGAGTGAAGTCTTCTATGTATTTACTACATATGTGCTTGTTTCGAAGCAAGAAAGGTCTAAACTTGATGATCAAAGTAAAAATTTTGTTTTTGTTGAGTATTGATGAAAACTTAAATGTTCATAGGTTTTTCAATCCAATCAATATAAATATTATTATTAGTAGGGACACTGAATTTGATAAAGAAGCATTTTAGAATTGAAGCTCTCAAATGGAAGATCTTATTATTTCCTTCCATAGTTTGAAGATGTAGAAGAAAAGGAGGTTTTTTTTTTAAGAAGTCCAAAATGATTATTCTAAACTAGCTTCACTAACCCCATCATCTTAAGCATCATCATCTTCACCAATAAGCATGGGATCTCAAAGATATTAAAGACATGAAATTTTTTTAAATATTCCTAACTTGTCTTGTCTACTTGCAGATGTTAAGATTTTAAGTTTTAAAGACACTATCAATAATGAGAAGTGGATTCAGGTAATGAATGAGAAAATTCATCAAAAGAAATGACACCTGAGAACTTATTTCTCTTTAGAGAGGTCATTATGATATTAGAGTCCAATGGGCATACAAATTAAGAAACATACAAAAGTAAAATATTGGAGAGAAACAAGATAAGGCTTGTTATTTGTAACAACCAGAGAAAGCTATTTTGTACTGATATATTTGTACAAAGTATCAGTATATATTTATACTAGCTAATGAATAACTAATTATAAAATAATCATGTCTATAATCAAGCTTTAGGATATAGTAACTTTACAACCTTATTTAATCCATAATATCTTATCTAATCTACAATACTTCCGTCAAGTTAGATATAAATATTAATCATGCTTAACTTGTTGCCAATAATTAACCTAAGCTCATTTTAGAGATATTATGAAAATATCACTAAGTTGTTCACCAATTTGACATATCCTATAGAGGTCAAGTTTTGCAGCGCTTTTTAATGAAAAAAGCGACAGCCTATCTTAATATGTTTAGTTCATTAATAAAATACAGGATTAGAAGCAATATATAGGGAAACTTGATTATCATACCACAATTTTACTAGTACTGAGGCTTTAAAATCAATTTATGTTAAGAGTTGGTATATTCACATTCTGTCATATGATGAATTTTCTGGATCTAGAATCAACATATTGCTTCTTTCTTTTCCATATAATGAATATTCATTTAACAAGACACAATGGCTAGTAGTGAATTTTCAGTCAATCATAACGCCTATCCATTCAGCTTTTCAAAAAAACTTGATATAAGTATTTTTGTAATTTTTATACAGTATCCTTGGACTAGAAACTCCCTTTTAAGTAATATAAGATCTGTTATGGGGAGGCTAATTGATGAATGATTGGATAAGTTACAAATTGACTTTCAACACTGACAAAGTATTTAATATTAGGGCAAGTTTTAGATAGTTTAATTTTTCAAGCAATATATTATATTTCTTAAAGTCTTCAAACATGTCTCCATCTTTGCTCAGTTATAAATTTGGGATCATTGGAGCACTGAATGGCTAAGTCCCATCCTTCTGTTATCTATTAATAGATCAAATACATACTTCTTTTGATATAAGAAAATGCCTTTCTTGCTTCTTGTCACCTCTACTTCCAAACAAAATGCTTTAAAAATCTTAAATATTTTATGTAAAATTAACTGTGAAAGAAGGATTTCAAAGATAAAATTTCCAATATATAACTTCTAGTAATGAAAATATAATTTATATAAACTACAAAGGAGAATGATACCAGATGCAAAATGTTTATAGAAAATTGAATGGTCAAATGTATTATTCTTCATGTCAAACTTTTGCTCTACCTAATTAAAATTTTCAAACCAAGCATAGGGACTTTTTAAAAAACCATATAAGTACTTTTAATGATGGAAAACTTTCTTGTACTCTGAGCAACAAACTCAAGTAATTGCTCTATATAGACTTCCTTTTGTTGTCTACATGAGGTTAGAGCCAATAATGAGTAGCTTCAACAAAAATAAATAGAACAAAGGTCAATTTAGAAACAAATAATCCATGCTATAAGTTTGAGCATAGTCTTTTGCCATAAATCATGATTACTGATATATTAAAATTGAACTTTGACCACAAACACTAATTGCATCTAATACCATTCTTTCCGAAAGGTAAGTTCACTAAATCTCACATACTAGCCTTTAAAGCATTATTCTCCTTTATTATATCATCATGCTAGCCAGGATGAGATAAGGCTTTATAAAAAAATTTTAGGAGAGTTAAGGAATCAAATACAACAACAAAAATTTAAAAAAAGGGAGACCAATGATCATAAGAAATATAAAAGAAGTAAGATAAATACACTAATGTTTACCTTTGTAAAGAGAAATTAAGAGATCAAGATTATTGGTTGTTGTGTTTGATGTGCAGAAGAGACAGGTACTAAACTTATATCAAGACAATCTTGTCTTCTAAAATATACCAAGCGAATATGTAGTGGTTATGGTTGTGTGTGAGTATCATATGTGGAGATAATATTTGTGATATGATAGGCAATCTTGTAAACTAACAAATCATCGTTTGCCTTCTCTAAAATTGAAGAATTAGGAAAGAAAGCAATATGTTCTATCAAAAGTTAATAGTGATTGACCTAACATATTTGTTAAGATTTGGATAGTTGCACCAGTACCTTTTTTGTGGATAAGAGTAGCTTAGAAAAAAATAGTTTAGATATTTAGAATCTAACTTAATGAATTAAGGATGAACATTACAAACAAAACAAGTACTACCAAAAATTCATAGTGTAATAGAGAATAAGGGTTTAGAAGGAATAATATTGTTATAAGGAATTTAACCACGAAGAATAGATAGCGACATATGATTGATAAAAAATATGTTGTAAAGATTACATCAGCCTAAAATGATTTAGGAACGTGAATTTAGAGTAAGAGTGCACTTTCAATCTTTGATTTATGTCCCATTTTAAGCAAGGAGAGACAAAATTGATTATAGTGATTTTGACCAAACAAACCTTGGCTTACATCCATTTCCAAGCCTCTTTGAGAATTTACTATCTTCTTCCTTTAATGAGTGAAGAAGAACCATTTAAATAATATTTTCTTAGTCACAAGTGAAGAGAAAACTTTGCAACCATCTTACTTTCCTAAAAGTGAAGAGAAATCATTTACAAATCTTGTTTAAGGTCAAAAGGAATCATCATGATATAAATCCTAGGAAATTTATCTAATTATAACTTAAAGCATCCCTCTGTTCCTTATATTAATGAATAAATGCTCAATATATATTATGTCATAGACGTAGGCTCTCTAAGTCTATTTATAGTCAAAATTTTATTAGAAATAGAAACTTGTCATCATAAAGTCTTGTAACAATAACATGGTTGATCATTCTTACAAACTGGTCAACCATTATATTCATAAAATTACAATACATATTATCAAAAGACACTCCTCAACTACAATATCACACTTATCAATTAGTCTATTCAAAACATTAACATTGATAACTAAAATCCATACATTGGTTGACTAAACCTCTTAAAAAAACTTCAAAACTTATTAAGTTCATTTAAAGATCAAAACTTACTCCTTTGAAATTTTTTTGATTTAAAACCATTTCAAAATTTTTCCAGAATTGTTTTGATACATAAAAGGGTTATCTTTAAAACTTTCAAAACTTTCCCTTCGATTGTGATAAAGTTTATATATTATACCTTAAGAACAAATGACTATGCAAATATTGAACTATTAATTCATTAAAATGACCAAGATAACATTACATGAAGGACTACAATGATTTTCTTAAATTATAATATTACTCTTAGTTTCTTACTTGAATTACATATATGCTCCACTTACTTTATGCATCTTTTGATTTTTTTAATTGATTTAATTGGACTTTTTTTGCCTATTTTATGTTTCCATTGAACTTCTTCTTTAACTTATTAAATTACTACATCACTAAGAACAAAATTATTAGTAATAATTTAATTTGTTATTATTTTTATTATGATCATCATCATCATCATCATCATCATCATCATCATCATCATCATCATCATCATCAAAACTATAATTTGGAACCTCGCTTGATCTAATAGTAGATATCTAGACAAAGAAAATTATCACAATGCTTGAAAAATTATAGTTCTTGTGATGAAGATATTAGTTAGAAATAGAAACATAGTCAATAGGTGGATATATGACACTGGTTCAATAATAAAGATCAAATTGAGAGTTAAAGAGTTAATTCTTCGTTAAGAATTTGAGAAAAAATGAAATTGGTGGATTTGAAGAAACATAGAAGAGTTAATCATGTTGTGAACTTAAGACATAAGACATGTATTTGCAAAAGTTGGAGTGTATCATGAATCCTATATCCAAATGTCATTACTGCCATTATGTATAGTAATGAACAATTTGAAAAACATGTTTTACATCGGTTACATGATGGAGCCAATTTAAGGAGAAATATTCTAAAAGAAAATAAATCATGTTCCACTTACTTCCTCCATTCAAAAGAAAAAAAAGAAAAAGGTTAGGTAGACCAAAGAAGAATAAAAGAAGAGAGGACTCGAGAATTCTACTAAAGGTAACAAGTTATCAAAGATAAAGTCACTTGTCAAAAATACCTCTAAAAAGAGTATAACAAAAGAATATGACCAATGAAAGGTGTGTCACAACAAGTCATAAATGAAAATCTAACAAAATTGAATAAGTTAACACATACTAAATGTTACATAATTGTTTATCACTTTATTATATATCTATAATAACTATGGTAAACTAATTTTCAGTA
Source organism: Erythroxylum citrifolium (assembly GCA_026284465.1). NCBI lineage: Eukaryota > Viridiplantae > Streptophyta > Magnoliopsida > Malpighiales > Erythroxylaceae > Erythroxylum > Erythroxylum citrifolium. The sequence goes on along the minus strand of JANKOE010000001.1, from coordinate 4,843,819 downwards.
ATACCGTGATTATTTAGGGAAAGAGTAGAAATAACATTTCATAACTTCAAACGTAGAGTTCAAATGTGGTCTAGGCAACCAATTCCACAACTAATCCATCAAAGCTACGACTAATAACAAAGTCAAATAAAAGAAAGAGACAAATTCATAGATATGGAACTTCGTAAGGTGAGAAACCTTAACCACTACAAAGAAGATAAGTGACTCTTTTAAAAAAGGGTATAGTACGAAGAAATCATAAAAATTTTGTATTTTGAATTCAACTCATCCATTAACCTAACGTTTGACTTTTTAGTGCTACGTTTCTTAGGCTAAAACAAACACAAAGATGAGGATGGCAAAGAGCATATAAGATAACTAAAGAGAGTCACTAAACTGAAGCTCCATTTTGTTTTTTTTTATATGTTATAGAATACCAAGAGAATATTGTATCTTATGTCTCCTGCAATTTGGTGAATATTGAATTTTAAACACTATTTTTATATACTATCTTTTGTTAAAAAATTAACATCTGATATAATGGGAATCTATTAATTATCAAGAATTCCTGAAACCCGTAAATTTGAGAAACCTCAGCAGTCATGAAATAAAACTTAGAAAACACTGAATTTGAAAACACCCATAATTTGTTAGACGTTCAACAAACATAATTAGAAAATTTGAAGAGCTTATCCCGCGCTTAACGCTTCAATGATTTCTAGTTGTTCATGAAGTTCGTATGACACTCATTGCACCATACAAACATAAAATATTTGCTCCAATGCAATAGCTGAGGCCCCCTCTATCCTCTTGCTCATTGTGCATCTAGTTGTATATCAGATGTTGCTGTCTCTATTGTGTTTATGGAGGACGAGTAATGAACAAAAAATAGATGAAAGGAGGGAAAGATTGGCCCGTTTCATTTGTGACAAATTGTTATGATGGTGAAAGAAGTCATATAAGAGCTCCGTATGCTTACTTTGTTAGTCACATTGAGTAAAAAGTTGAACATAATGTATTGAACTGACTTTGTTAGTTAATTGAAAACTTGATACGTTACCCCTCCAAGAATTTATAAGAACAAGGAGCAAATCTTTTTTACAACCAATTTTGATGGCAGAGAAACTAAGAAACCCAACTATGTGTACCATCCTTCGTCAGGACCTAGGAAGCCGAAAGCTGACACCACATCAATCCTCAGAGTTCCGGAGGCAGCCTCCTCTTTAAGTTGTCACTGCCACTGCTTGGTGGAATCCTCTAGAAGATTGAACTATTTACAACTGGAATAACAAAAAATCAGGCGGTATACAAATTGTCCTCACCATATGTTGGATAGTCAACCATATGTTGGATATTCAAAGAATAGCAAGCCTAGGTAGCTTGGTAAGAAATGACAACTCACCTGCAACGAGAATTATTAAGCATGTCCCATAAAATCCCTCCGGTATAGTTCCTGACATTATTGGAGCAAGACTCATGGATGTTCTCTTTCTGCTTCTACATTCATTGACATTACTATTTTTCCATTTCAGAATAGTCGCTTCTGTGGACACCTTAGCTTGGAACCAAACAATTGGTGATGATGGCCAACTTCTGGTCTCCAAAGAAAACCTGTTTGCTCTAGGATTTTTCAGCTCTGGTACTAATACTTCTAGATATCTTGGAATCTGGTATTATGGTTTACCAGACCAATCTGTGATCTGGGTTGCGAACAGGAACTCTCCAATCAATGGTTCTTCTGGGGTGTTCTCACTTGACGGACATGGAAACCTAATTCTCTACTCTAATGCTGATCAAGAACATGCAGTGGTCTGGTCTACTAATGTGTCGATGGACGTACAAGTTGATGATAATTGCGTGGCTCAGCTGTTGGATTCAGGGAATTTTGTTCTGTTTCATGGGGAAAAAATTGTGTGGCAAAGCTTTTATAATCCTACAAATTCATTAATGAGAGGAATGAGAATGGGCTTGAACAGGAAAACAGGTGTAGAGCATTTCATATCATCTTGGAAATCAGCAGATAACCCAGGAACAGGAGAGTACTCACTCAAGCTTATGGCAGGAGGCTCGCCTCAGTTCGTTTTGTACAAGGGTGCGAACCCTTACTGGAACAGCTGCCCATGGCCCTGGAGACAATATGCGTACGTATATAACTACACTTACGTGAACAATCAAGATGAGTTATACTTTAGTGATTTTCACGATACTGAAAATCTATCTCAAAGAACTAGATTAGTTTTAGATGAAACAGGATTCATGAGGAGGTTAAACTGGTTTGAAAGTGATGGGAAGTGGAAGGAGATGTGGTCAGTGCCTAAGTACAGGTGCGATTCGTATGGGCAATGTGGAGATTACAGGAAGTGTGATCCGAGTAATGAAAACAAAGTTGATTGTACTTGTCCACCTGGGTATGAACCCAAGATGCTGAAAGACCGGATTTTGAAAGATGGGGAAGGTATTTGTGTGAAGAAGCAGCAAGAGTCTTCCTTGTTGTGTGAGCAGGGAGAGGGGTTTGTGAAAATGTCTAAAGTTAACGTTCCTAATAATTCAAATGCTGTTTGGCTAGGGAAGAACTTGAGTCATATTCAATGTCAGTTGCAATGCATGAGTAATTACTCTTGCTTGGCCTATGCAAGTGTAGGTGTTGCAGGGACGATGGGTTGTTTAGCTTGGTATGGAAGATTGATGGACTCTCTAGAATTCAGGGAAGATGGATATGATCTCTACTTTTGTGTTGATGCAGTTGATAGGTTAGTGTACCTGCTATATTTGGTGTTATTTCATGACTTTTTAGCCTAAGTTGTGATTATTTTCAAATAATGTAAGTTCTTTGGATTTTTCAGCTGAATATGCAAGTGAATCAAGTAAGGTGTCGAAAAGAAAAGAGATGCTAGCCATTCTTGTTGTCTCAGTCTCTTCAGCATGGATTGTGATTGGTGTCTTTCTATTTCTTAGAAAGAGAAGAAAGAGAAGGTAAGAAGCAAAACTAAGTAAATTACATTAAACGAGCTACTTTTCCTAAGAATAGTAATGTCTATTTAGTGCAAATATTGCTTGAAAGGATTTGTTTTCTTTCTGTTAAAAGGGCAGTGAAGGACAAATCGAGCAAAAGAATATTTCATATTGATAATTTAGATCAGGAAAAAAATACCCTGATGGCAGATGAGTTGAGGGAAACTAGTAATCAGGTGGACTTGGCATTTTATGATCTCATCACCATATCAGCTGCGACCAATAGTTTCTGTCTGGCCAACAAAATTGGGCAAGGAGGCTTTGGTAGTGTTTATAAGGTAAAGACTCCTTAGCATATATCAAGTTGGATGATTTTTCTATGCAAGAATCTGAATATAGTTTTTCGATTGTAACTTCCTATTAGAAAATTAACCGTAATTCATCTTTGCATTATGATTCCAGGGTCAGCTACCTGATGGACAACAAGTCGCTGTGAAAAGATTATCCAAAAACTCGAGGCAAGGAATGAAAGAATTTATCAATGAAGTGAAATTGATTGCGAAGCTTCAACACAGAAATCTTGTAAAGCTTCTAGGATGTTGCAATGAGGGAGGGCAACCTATGCTAATTTATGAATACTTAATCAACAAAAGCTTGGACTCTTCTCTTTTTGGTAAGACTATTTAATATGTTATCTTCATACTATGATAGCCTACATTCGAACTGAAATCTTCATTTTGGTGTCAAGTTATTAGTGGGTCCTTATATTGGAGAAAGCGCTTTGATATAATTGTTGGAATTGCTCGTGGAATCTTATATCTCCACCATGATTCAAGGTTGAGAATTATACACAGAGATTTGAAGACTAGCAATGTGCTATTAGATGCTGAGATGAACCCAAAAATTTCAGATTTTGGAATGGCTAGAATATTTGAAGATGACCAATTGCAAGACAAGACAAAAAGAGTTGTAGGCACATAGTAAGTACAATTTCACCTGATTACCAAAACAAAAACATATATTAGTTTGATGGTTATATGATTTCTAGATTGACCATCTTTCACATTAATCAATGCAGTGGCTATATGTCTCCGGAATATGCAGTATTTGGAAAATTCTCAGTTAAATCCGATGTGTTTAGCTTTGGAATCATAGTGTTGGAGATTATAAGCGGCAAGAAGAACAATGACTTTGATCTACATCCTGCGTTAAGCTTGATAGGATATGTCAGTTATATAAATTTCCAAATTCCTTTAGGGTAAAGCTACTTGAATTGAAAATTCATATGTTGTTTTTGGTAAAAACTTGGCAGGTATGGGAATCATGGAGAAAGGATAAAGCCCTGGAAGTAATTGATCCAGCAGTGGAGGAGTCCTACCTACCTCATGAGGCTTTAAGATGCATTCAAATTGCACTCTTGTGTGTACAAGAAGATGTAATGGTCAGACCAACTATGTTAGATGTGGTTTTCCTGCTGAACAACGACATGCCTCTTCCATATCCAAGACAACCTGGATTCATTTTCCATAGAACTTACAATCCTAATCCACTTGCAGGAGAGGAAGGACCGAATTCTGTAAATACCATCACAATTACCACCACATTAGCTCGCTAAAGATCTCAAGAACTTCATTTACCTGTCACTTCAGGGAAATGTACAAAGAACCTTTTAGAGTTTTCTGTGTAAAGATACGGCTTTGGAATTCTAATAAAATTCTAACGGAAATTTTTGTCGCTTCTCAAGTTGGAGATCAAAAATTCATATTTGATGAGGATAATTAAGAGGAAGTAACTTCCATGATTGCAATAAATCTAACAACAATAGTAAAGTTCAATTTGATAATTCTTTGCGAGTCATTAGTCTAATGGAAAATAGTATATTATTGTGATAGTCACCAAATTGATCACTTTTGAATTGTTCTTTCTTAATTGATGTGGTTAAAGAATAAAATCTACTACAATGCTAATATCATAAGAAATTATATTCATTACAAAAATTTAAAATATATGATAACATCAAAATTATGAAAAGGGTAAAAACTACAAGACAGAGTATTATAATGAAAATACTTTAATAGTCAATAAAATGCTCTAATTTTTTTAAAAAAAAGATAAATGTGTATTAAAGAATAAGATTATAATACAAGCAAGATGGTCAAGTTACAAAAGCACTTCTAATAAGGACGAACATACTCGACAGCTTAGTAAGAGAATATAAATCACAACTAGCTAAGGAAAGTATATAAGAAATAGAACTAGAAATGATAGAACGTTTGAAACTTCCTGGCTAGTTGATGTTAAAAGGAACAACTTCATTAGGCAACTAAATATCACTCGAGAAGAATAGCCCTTGAACAAGAAAGTAGGCATACAAGCAGGGACGGAGTCAGACTCAAGTATAAGAGGGGGCCGAGGGTCGGGAGCCGGGGGCCGAGGATCGGGAGCCGGGGGCCGGGGGCCAACTCTAAGGGGGGCC
>JANKOE010000001.1:4647334-4661152 GCA_026284465.1 Erythroxylum citrifolium | reverse complement strand
CTTATGCATTTAATTCTAACATTTAATTCTCCCAATTCAATAAAAATTCCAATTTAGCCTTCTAAATTCCATCAATTAAAAACAATTATCTTCAAACCTTCTTAGTCATTTAAATTATAACCTAATTTCATAGGATCCTAAAATCATATAATTCGCACAATGCATCAGAAAATAATAATTCTTAATAAATCTAATTTCACTAATTTCTTCATTTAATATTCATAACTTAAGCAATAAAATCCTCAATTTATTCCAATCAAATTAAAAATCATCAAACTAGACCTCAAAATATTTTACATATGCCTCAAATAATAATTTCTCAATAAATCACATTTTATAGGACCCTCAAAATAATTTAAACATGCTTAATGCGAATCGGGGCCCAACACCCTAAGTGAGGTTTAGTTCCTAAACATTGTAACAAACATCATAAACATAACAGAGTTCAACATCCTAAGAAGAGTAGAGATGAAAAATAATAGAACAGAATGATTGCCGCCCAAATCTTTTGGTTGGATCTCGAAAGTTCTCTATCCTCCTCTTAGTCTGTGTTTTCAGAAGTTCTTGATCTTGATTACTGCATCCAGCCTCCTTGATTAGGTCTAATCATTAGCCTTATATAGTCCCTCCTCCAGAAACCTTAATTTTTTAAAGTCAAAACGTGTTCCCGCCTATGTCCGTTAAATGGACATGAGTGTCCATTTAACGGACACATTCGGGTCTGGAATGACTCTTTCTCGCTTAATGTCCGTTAAACAGACATGTGTGTCCGCTTAACGGACACTCTCAGGTCTAGGAGGGTGCTTTGCCAGTATCTGTCCGTTAAACGGACAGACGTGTCCGTTTAATAGACATAGCCTTTTTCTTGATTTTTCTCCTTTGACCTCCCAGATGCCATACTTTCTTCTTAGAGTCTTCTCGGAAGTTGCATAGCTTAGCATTTTCCTTGCACTCAATCTTGACTAGCTTTAATTCAGCATCTTCAAGAGGGGTTCTGGCCCTTTTTCCCAAAATCACACATTTGTACCTATCAAGCAAGAGATTCAAAATGTGAGCGAATTAACTAAATAAAACATCAAATCCACAAGGAAATAAGTCAGAATTTATCCAATTCATTCCACAAATAACTATATAAATATGACTTATCACTAACTCCTTCCAAAATCAACCCTGTTCTAATCATGAACTTGAAGAAATTTTATAGAACTTCCTTCTAAGCAAATATTCCTCATTGTCTTAATTTTCCCAATGACATCAAAATCATTCAATTTGGTTTAGAAATCAGAAAGTTATATACCAAACATTTCCGAATTGTTCTTATGCTAAAACATTATCATGTGCTTGACTTCCATCTAAAAATTGATATTCATAGAGATTGAATTGAAACTCGATTTTGTCGAAAAATTTGTAGCCTTATCTCTCTAATTTAACCCAAATCAAAAACTATCTCATTCGGATAACTAGAGATCAAGTTATGGCTAAAATACTAAGGCATACTTAATGAACATATACATTTTCTAGCTTTTGACTTCCAACTTTCATATATAACTCATCTTGTATCTAAACCATCTTTACCATTTCATTTCAAATTCACGAATTCCCTTTATTTTTCTACACATGAATAATCACCAACAAATTCTCGTTTAGTAGTCCTAACTTACAAAAAGGTTCGGGGTCCAACACCCTGTCTATGTTGACTCCATTTATACTACAAGGAATGTAAAAATCCCCTAGATCCTCTTTCTTCTGTGCTATATTGGGGTTTCCTTATGCTTCGTGCTCTTTAAGCTTCTTTTTCACTGATTCTATTAATGTGAGCCTCATTTGTAGGTGTTCCGTTATGTTCTCAACCTTGTTTAAGTCAATCTCCTCAGAATTCCTCGTTACCCTACTTCACAATGATTTTCACTGCACTAGAATAGCTTATGGTAATTTGGGTCGAGATACCTTGATTTGCTCAATTTCGGGCTCACTTGGAAGGAGTTCGACAATTACTTGTCCTTTTTCCTTTATATCCATTCTCCTTTGTATGATCAAGTTCCTTTTCTTGGGATTGAGTGATGGCCATTATCCTTTCCTTTTGGTTAGACTCGGTATTGCTGAGAAGGGTTCCTGCTTTTCTAGTAGATATTACTTTAGCTAGTTAACCTACTTGGACATCTAAATTGTGTATTGAAGAGGTCCTCGAATTTGCCCTCAAGCCTCCTATATGCATCCTCCATGTCTCTAATCTTATCTAAAATCTTAACCAACTTAGATTCCATTGAGCTTGGTTTATCTTCTTACAAGCCCGATTGTCCTTGAGGTCTAAACTGTCCGCCCGCATTATTTGTTTAAGAGAAGTTAGGGTGATTCTTCCACCCAGGGTTGTAAGTGTTGGAGTAGGGGTTGTTTCTCCCTCCTCGGCCATACTAGGCTCCCATGTAATTCACTTGCTCTGGATCACCTTCCTTCATTAAGAAACAATCTGTTGTGTTATGGTCTAATTGTTCACAGAGTTCACACTTAAGTTGTATGGCCTTCACTGGAGTTGAGGACGAAGCCTTCATGTTGTTGAGCTGTCGAGTCAAGTTATCAACTTGCATTTCCATCATTTGATGAATAGCCACAATTCCTTGTTTTCACATAATGTAGTGGTTTGTCTACTTAGCTTATTCATCTATAAACAACTGTTACTTGTCATCTCCTCTATTAATTCTTCCGCTTCATCAACTATCTTCCTCATCAATGATCCTCCTAAAGCTACATTGATCATGCCACTCATATGTGGGGTAACTCCATTATAGTATGCTTGTAATAAAAATTCCTTGGGTAAGTTGTGATGTGGGCATCCCTGTTGCAAATTCTTATATTATTCCCACAGTAAGGAGATTGATTCCCTGTCACCTTCTTGGAAGTTGGTAATTTCCTTGATGATCTTAGTGATCTTAGTCAGGGGAAAATATTTATCTAAAAAGACACGGACTAACTGATCCCAAGTGGTAACATTAGCTGGGTTAAGGGAGTGATACAACGCCTTTGCTCTATCTCTAAGGGTAAAAGGGAAGAGACTAATTCTAACTGCATCTTTTGATATCTGATGGTATCTAAAGGTATCACATATTTCTAAGAAGTTCACTATGTGCACGTTCGGGTCTTTATTTGCTAGTCCATAAAATTGCACATTATGTTGAAGCATGTTCAAAAGAGCTAGTTTAATTTCAAATGAAGCAGCTTGTACTGCTGGTCTAGCTACTCCTTGATTAGCCATATTGAACCTTGGTCTCATAAAGTCTATAAGGGTCCTTTGTTGTCATCCTTGGTTTACTCCTGGTCTAAATCTTGCTGAAATTCCTCAACCATTATTGTCTTTGCGATTTCTTATTCTTCGTTATGTCGAGCTTTCCTAATGGTTCATTCTATTCGCGTGATGTCTAAATCTAATTTTTTAATTGTGTGACTCGAACTTCTCATAACTCTTGTGTTCATGCAATAACACAATTTCAGAAATAGAAAAGAACGGAAATAAAATTAAAAGACTAAACTAAACGCCTTAAAATATAGAATTAAACTAATCGCCCCCCCAACAATGACTTCAAAAACTTGATCGTGGTTTTCTAATATGTGTAGTTTTAATATTTTAACCTCAATATTCAGTAAGCATATGGGTCGTTTGCCTAGTATCTAAGGTGTCGATCCCATGAGGAGAGTTAATCTAATCCTAAACTCTAAGGCCGAAACAAATTGCAAAAATTCAACTGTAACTAAGCTAAAATAATAACACAATTCAATCAACTAATTCAACTTAAGAATAGATCACGAAATATTAACAAATCATCAAATTGCAATGCAAACACCAAGAATCAACCTAAGGAACTACCAAATGAGAGAAACAGAAAATTTTACCTATCTTCAGCACTAACCTAATTAATTATGAAATGTCAGATTATTGGTCCTTAACTATCCTAGGTCTCGAGTTATAACCAAAAGTCCTAAATTATAAACCCTAATCAGATTATGGAAATTTCCAAATAATTAAATAAACAAATAAACACATATCAAACTATACTGATTTGGAAATTTCCAAACAGTTGAATAAACAAATAAACACATATCAAACTATACTCTAAAATACAATGTATTTTACACTTATCAATAACCTAAGAGTTTAAGATGAGTGACATGGGCTTAATGTCTTACTAATTAGGGATCAAGGTGAAACAAATGAAAGATTTAATTGTTATCACTCAAGAAGATCATAAAGAGGATATGCTAATTAAGAAGTTTAAGATGTTAGATATTAAGTTGATTAACACTTATATTAAGTCTAAGAAAAATGTTTGATAGATAGGGATTGTAGATCCAACTTTGCCTAAAAATATTTCAGGAAGCTTGAGGTACTTGACTTCTATAAGGCCGTATATCTTATCTATAGTTGGAATCATTAATCGATCTTGTATATGCCTTCTAAAGTTCACTTGAAGATAACTAAAAGAATTTTTTAGTGTCTTAAAATTGCAACTCTTCTTCCAAAAACTTTAATTTAATAGATTTTTGTGATAGTGATTTATTTAAAGATCTTAATGATAGAAAAAGTAACAGTGGTTTTATCTTTTTTAGATATAACGCAAACTTTTGTACCTGTCACATAATTTGATTGGAAAGGTTGTTGACAGAGGTTCATTCAGAGAAAATGGAAGTAACAAAAATCATGATGGACAATAAATCTGCTCGAGATTTAGTTAAAAAATCTAATGTTCCATGATAGGAGTAAGCATATTGATATAAAATTTTATTTTATTCCATAATACATTGTTACGAAGGAAATTAACATAAAATCAATGAAGTCTCTTGATCAAGTTGCTTATATTTTCTCTAAATTCCTAAGTATGATGATTTTAAAAAATTATAGATAATGTTTGAAATTATAAAAAATCAAGTTTAGAAGGAGTGTTATAAATAAACTTAACTTTTGGAATTATGAAGTAACTTTGAAGGAGTAATTGAATGGTCAAATCTTGATTAATTCAGATGCTTTAAGAGTCATTACAAATTTGTGTCTACATTCCAATTAATATAACCTTAAATCGTTTGAAGTTACATAAAGAAAGTTATACTAAAATAAATTTATATTGGTCAACTTTTTATTATACAGATATTATTATAATATTGAAAGTATTTTTCTCTTTATATTTTTGCATTAATTTTAGGTTGATTCCATTACAAGAATACTTTTCTTTCATTGTTTACATGAGTGTTTGTGTGAATGTGTAAGTATTTAGGAGCTTATTATTTTTTCCAATAATAATTTTAAAATAACTGTATTTGTAATGGACAAAAAGAGATGATCAACACTTAATTAGTTGAACTTAAATGGCATCTAGTCCTAGTTTCAGTGTTTAGTTTATGATTATTGATATGTTCATGCATAGGAGTATACGTAGTATATACAAAGATATGATACAATAGAATAGAATAGAATTATATCAAAACATGATACAAGAGTTCAGGAATGTGAATAAGTGAACAACACTTATTTCCATAGGTACACATGGAAATATAGACCAGAGATCTTTATATCACCAGCAGATTTCAGAAACTTGCACTAATACACCCTTTAAAACAACAAGACAAAAGAATACAATGGTAACATTCAGAAAAAGAAAGATACAGAGGTGGGGAGCTCAGCTTTTTATTTCCTAACGCATACACACAAGCCGAACAAATTCAATTTCATGTCATGTTTAGACAAAGCAGGCATGATAAGAATTCAAAATTAGGAAACCCATAAAGGTGAAAGCTTGCAAACTTTACTTATTCATAGGTATACTTGATCTATTAAACAGTCGGACCATGATGCTTCGATTCCCAGAAGAGAGAGGAGAAGAAACTGAGATGTAAATTCCTTCCAAGAAGCAGGAGAACCCTTTTCTCACACCAAGGTACAAGGCAGTTGAAGAAAATAACAATAGAGCTTTCTCTTCTTGACTGAGCCCATCTTCAACTTTAACTCCTGAACGCTTCCTTCTTTCTTTTTCTTGTTCTTATGAGGTTAGATTGATGATGTTGGCTCAGGTGGGGTTGGTGACTGCTGAAAGATGGAGTTGGGACGATGATTATGATGATGAAAGTGAGGTAGTAATAATGAGAGGACGGAGGTAGAGGACATGATGATTGCTGGAGGGTATTTTGCGTTGAACAGGGTGACAAAAATCCAAGGAAAAGAATGGCGTGTTATTTTTCTCAGCAGGATTTTATGGCTTTGTTCCTATCCTTTCACATGAAATAATTATCGTGAACCCCACAGACAACTCTTGCTCTACCTAGGACCTTGCACTGTACAATCTACAAGATCGAGATCCACGGAGAGCTCAATAACAGTCTTCTTCCGGGTTGCACTCCTCATTGTACATATCATGATTGTGGGTTAAAATTAAACTACCATCTATCGTGAAATTTTTTTATTGCACACAGCTTTTATATCCTTCTGTTACGTAATACTAATAATAATTTGTATCTTATTAATTTAAATAAGTAATATTCTTTAATATAAATTAATTTTTTAAAGAAATGATGAATATATATATATATATATATATATATATATATATATATAAGGTCATAAAAGGCAAAACAAAATAGTTCTAGGTATATATATACAAAAAATCATCTAATGTTCAGATGATTACATCGATACTGTCAGTTGAATACAAAGGAATCCTTGGAAGATTGCAAAGTTACACGAAAGACTTAATTAATCCTCCAAACAAGTTGAAATTGAGGGCTGAATGAGTGTTTTTCCTTATAAGTGAAAATATGATTTCTAATTCTACCACATATTGCTTGCAGAAGATTTTTCTTGTTGTAGGGAAGATTCTTTTATTTCTTTCATCACATCAATCAGAGAATAAGTACCTAAAAGCTAATCCAAAAATTCTATAGATCACCTTCAAACTCATCCTAATATTGGTGTACCATTTAGTAATACTAGTCTAGGAATCAACGGGGTTGTTAATGTTGTAAAGATCAAGGATTGCTTGTCTTAAGCGATTAGTATATTAGCATTGAAAGAATAAATGCTCAACATTTTTAAGAGAGCTTGCATAAAGTGCATTAATTAGGCAATGGCTAATCTGTTAGAAGTTGGAAGCCTGTTTTTGATAGTTAGCCATAATAGAACTGAAGTTCGAGGTGAACTGTGGTTGTGCCAAACTATTTTATGCTAATTAAGGAACATGCCGGGAGGAATTCCTGAAGAGAGACCGGTAGGATCTATTGGTGAAATTACCTAAAGAAGTGTGAATCCATAAGACAAAATCTTCACGAGAATTGTTTAATGCAAATTTGGAATGAAAATCAGAGAGAGCAAATACTAGAATGAAGTCTACAAGGTTGTTTGCGGAGAAATTAAAGCTTCAGCGACTGAGGCATTGGATGCTAAAACTGCCTTCAAAGGAGTAGTTACTGTTAAAGATTCCAGGAGACCGAAAGGAGTCCAATAATCATGCCAGAATGAAATGCTTATCTCATTCTTAACAACATATATGCAAGAGACCCTGATGGTCTCAGCTGGAATAATTGTTTAATGAGAGAAAGCATTTGCAGGAACCCTTACAACCCAGAGATATTGACCTTTTATATATAGTATGTGTGCACCTATTGGGCCCAAAGAGCTTATTGATCTCAAAGTAATCTCCATAGTCTTTTGACTTTTAAGACAGAATTGAGGATCTTAATGGGGAAACTCCCAAACCACCATTTTCTTAGGCAAGCATACTATATGATTTCCATTTGTACTACAGATCGCTGACCAAAGAAAAATCCTGAACATTATTTCTATTGCTTTAATAATAGCTTCAGGGAAGACAATATGAGGGGCACAAAAATTAGTTAAAGAGTGAGGACATAGTTGATCAATTGACATCCGCCAGCTATGAAGAGAGTCTTGGAAGCACAATTATCAATTCTTCTCTTAATTTTGTCTAGTAAAGGTTTAAAATCTAAAAATGTTAGCCTAATGGAAGAGACAAGAATCCCAAGGTATTTTACAAGTAGATAGGACAGCTTGAATCCTGTGATCAAGAATAATTTTAAAGCTAAATGCCTAGCACTAGTTGAAATGAACAAAATGGATTTATCTTTATTGATAGTGAGACTAGAAATTTTATTAAAGACATTAAAGGCTTGTGAGATGGAAGTGATAGGTTAATGACAGCTCTAGAAGAGACAAAGATATCATCAGCAAACTCAAGCTGACAATTCTAACCTTTTCGCATTTGGAGTGGAATTTAAAAGCTCCATTCCTACTAGCATTTCTCTTTATTAACTTGCAGAGAACTTCTGAGACTAAAGAAAAACATATAAAGGGAAATGGGGTAGCTGCTTTGATATGCTTGTAGGGTTCACCATTCACAAGGATTTTATAAGAAATAGTAGAAATACACTAAGAAAACCATTCTATAAAGATACTAGGAAAACAAAAGGCCTTTAAAACATTTAAAATGAAGTTACAATCAAGTACTGTGTCATAGGATTTCTCAAAGTATATCTTAAGTGCACAATTTTTATAGTTTTTTCTCCTATTATAATGCTTGAAAAATTCCTAAGCAATGCCAATATCATCACGAATCTACCTCTTACAAACGTAAGCACATTGAATAGGAACGATAAGCCCAGGAAGGATAGGCTTCAATCTTCAGCAAACACTTTAGAAATAATTTTGTAGATTGAGTTACAATAAGAGATTGGAGATTCGCATGTAATCCTTTAAGGATTTATGCTCTTTCCTTTGGGTTCCAATGTGATAAAGGTGATGTTTAAAATTTTAAGAAGTTTCCTATTATTAAAGATCTCCATAATTACATCAGTAACTATTCAACTCATAAAAGACTAGTTTTTTTTGTGAAAAAATAGATATTGAAAACATCAGGTCCATAAGCTTGTTAAATTGAGTTGTCTTGTGCAGCCTGAAGTGTTAAAAATGGTAGAAGAATTGGCAATATCAGTAAAAGTTAGGAAGAAAAGAAAGCTGAAGGGAAAGATGAAGGAGCTCAAGTGCAAATGGAGATTGGAATTGATGATTCAAGGCTACATGGATCAAATCAATGAAGTTAAAGATCAGATGAATGAAGCACAAGGCAGAGAGGAGAATGGAAAATGAAATAAGCAGATGCAAACTCATCGGATGCACAACAGTGTTGAGAATTCGAGTTAGTTACTTGGAGGGAAAAGCAACCAGGAAGTAATCAGAAGAAATAGAACAAATTGAAGCAATGAAGTGCAAGTTGGATGTTTAATGTTGATGAACGAAAATTAAGCTTAAGGAATGTTGTTAGGATTAATTGGTGAAGATATGGACAGATTAGTATGTTGACAGATCATCGCACCATGCATTTTTCATGTTTGCTGGTTTTCAGAAAATGTTCCCCACTGCACAAGTTTCAGCTTTTTCAATTCTAGTTTTGGTTATACCAAAGACAAAGTGTGTCATTTTGTGTTTTGTCAAATTAGGAAATGGATGTACTGGACTAGTTATACTCATCAGTTTAAGGCTTTATCTTTTAGTTTTAGAATCAAATTGTATTAGAACTTGAAAGATCTAATTATAAACCTCCACCTTTCACTTTCGGATGTGTAATGAAAAAACCAGAAAACTCTCAACACAACATTACCATTCAAGTTTTCAATTTACGTGTTATGTCTTTTTTTATTTCCAGTAGCATGTGAGTAGTTGATGTTCTGTTTTGCTGCAAAATCTTGAAGTTAGTTTAGGATCAGAACAAGAGTGAAAACCACAAAATTCTTCAATATACAAGTTCCAAGTTCAGTCCATTTTGTTCAGCTAGCATTGTAATTTCTGTTTTGATTTTCCAATAGCAAGTTTAGAAGTTGAGCATTAGAAGTAAAGAAGAAGCAATTTGTGTATGTTCTGTTTTTCAAAAAACCTAAAACTAGTTTGGGAAAAGTCTTGAAAGTAAAAACCAGAACTCCATCAGATTGGCAAGTTTCAATTCATCTAATTTGATTTTTATTCTTTTATATCATTTTATTCCTCCAGAAGCTAAGTTTCCTTTCTAAGAATAGATAGCTGAAGTAGTGTTTCACAATCAGAATTTGCATACTGAAATCCACTATTCCTTTCAAATATAAGAAGAGAGCTACATTTCATTTTCCCAATTCACACCAATTCTTACAAATCATCTGACAACCATTCACCAAATTGTGAGGGAACTTAGTTACAAATTTTTGGACATCATACATTCATACCAAAATCGAGAATACAGAAGTTGATTCATTTCCCCTTGTGTTGGAAGCTTGCGTGAACAGTGCACATAAACAGTGCACATAAACAGTGCACAAAGTGTTTGACAAAAGTTTCAACCAACATTGTTCCTCAACAGGTTGCGCAGTGAAGGAGCTATCATCAACCTTCAAGGGGCATCTTCAAGAAAGCTTTGCAGAGAGTCGAAGATCTAAGGGCATTTTCAATTTATGAGATAGTGACTTGAGAAGATAAAGCTTCCACTTCATGTAGGAACAACTATTGAACAATTTCTTCAATAAAGGCAACTAAGGAAGAAGCAAGTGAATGAGAGCCTAGTAGGGCCTGAAAATAGCTATCAACATCATAAATAAATTGTCTCTATGTTTGGAGTAATAAGTCATTGCTTTCTAGAGAAAAAGTTTTATTGGTGGCCTTTCTTATAAGGACAAATCCATAAAAAAGGAGATGTTTTTATTTCTATCTTGCAACCATTTAATTCTAGAGAGTAATCAAAGATAACAGCTTGGGAATAGTTATTTAAAGCAAGTTTTTCTACTTCCTAAAGCATCTAGTAGGTAGGATTGAGATAAAGATCATTTTGAGCCTTGTCGAGAGTATATTTAGCAGAGTTGTGCAGATGCTGCACAATTCCTACATTTACCTTATGAAAAGATTTAACCTTAGCAAATGCAATTCAACTTCATAGAATATTGATATTGCGTGGTACCACAGAAGTAAAGGCAAAGACCTCTTTTAATAGTATCCTGGAAACTAGATAAGCTTGTTAAGAAATTAAAATGAAAAGGGTACCTAATAGGAGGGCTCCCAAGATCAAACTTAACAATCACTAAAAAGAGTGATCAGATATACTTGGTTAGGATAGACAATCTCAGAATTAGGAAACGCTTGGATCCAATAGAAATTGGAAAGACCTCTGTTTAGTTTCTTTCTTAAGAGAGTTTGATTTTTGTGTTTATTGCTCCAAGTGAAGAAGTTACCCCTTCCCTAAGTAAGTCTGACACATATATTTCAACTAGGAAATTCTTTAAATCTTCACATATAGGCTATTAGAATTATATCCCTCGGCTTTATCTTGATGTACTATAGATTTAAAGTCACTAATTAAGAGCCAAAGGGAGTGAATGCCAAGTGATATTTCTTTTAGCTTCCCCCATAATGATAGTCTCTGAAAACCATGATTAAAAGTATTGATGAAAGAAATGTCTAAAATTTTATGCAAACACTTATTTTTAACCTACAAATGAATCAGTTGATCATTGATGATGGAGTTAACTACTTTCTTGTCACTTTTTTAGATTACTAGGATCCTTCCATTGGGATGAAAATCCTGATTGGAAATAGACGTCCAACCACTGGGCAAAGCAGACAAAAAGGTTACAAGTGTTTCTTTTCAATCTGGTTTCCAAAATACTTGTTAGACAAGTCTTATTTTTAGTAACAAAATCCCTACTAGTTTATTACTTAGCAGGGGAATTCATACCCCTAATGTTCTAAGAAAAAATATTCATTTTTTAAAAAACATAAGAAGATTGATTCTTCTTTCTACTTGACTGGCTTCTGGAAGTAGTTTTAAACTCAATTTCAGGAACAACTTCTAAACCAGGTTCTTCAATTGTGATTTCCATTTCCTTTTTTTTAGGTGTGCATTTCGACTTTAGTATTGATCAAAGAAGTCAATGGAATAATAGGCTCATTGATAGAGTTAATAATGGTTATCAAGATGTCATGAGAAGAATTTAAAGTGGAGGGTATTTCCTCTATGGGAGTTATAGGTTATACCTAAACTTCCTCTTCTACTATCAATTCCAAAAAATTACCTATGTTAAAGATTTTACCAGTAGGTTGCTAGGATTTCTTAGGCTTGATTGAGGGGGACTTCCAAGCATATATAATCTTAACTTTGTCTTTGATGAGGACAAGATTACCATCAAACTTTATAATAGAGATCTCCTTAGGTGAATCTCTTACTACATTAACTACAATATAGATGCTAGCAAAATTAACTCTTTTGATTTTAGCAGTAGCTTAGTAAAGAAAAAAAGACTTGCCAATGGAGCTAGCTAAGTAGCTCAATCCTTTCATAGTCTAGCATTCTAGAGGAATTCCATCAATGCAAATCCAAAAAGGGTTGTTGTTCTACCTAATCTTTTCAAATTTAACATTAGGTCTCCAAGCTTGAATAAGAAAAGGTTCGTTTTCGATTTGCCAAGGACCAGACTTGATCACTTCAACGAAAAATATTTATGGGAGTTAAACTTGAAAGAATATGTTGTCCTTGTTAACTTGTCAAGGAGATCAAATTATTTCAAATCGTTAGTTGCCCATGTTTTCAAGACTAGAAAAGGAACTATCTTATTAAAGAAGAAGTCAACTATAGTAGACTTCCACTTTTATACACAAGCTTGGAGAATGAAAATGGGAGGAGAGACAACCAGGTGATCATAAGTAATGTTAAGGGGAAAATAAGAGAGCTTGGCTTCTGGATTTAAGATCCCAGTAAATTGCATCCAGTGTGCTTTTCATGAAGAGAAGGGGTAGTGGAGGGAACTGGAACGGAGGATGCAGGTTAAAGATTTAAAGGAGAAGGAGCAGTAGGAGTAGGTACAAAAAGGATATCTTAAGGAATATATGTTGCAAGAGTAGGTGCATATTGAATTTTTCCCAAGGGCAAGAAATGGTCTAGAGCTATGTTAAAGTTTATGACCCAAATTAGATATGGAAAAATTAAATTACATCCCAAGTAGGGCCCACATGAAATTTGGGTTTGTTTTACATACCTTGTTTTATGCTAGGGTGAGTTGTAATATCTTGTGAGCCACCCTAAGCTCTCCATTATTGTAATCATCTTTTTTATAGTGAAGTTCTTCTCCCTTACCCATAGTTTTTCTTCTCAATCTTAGGATTCCACGAAAAATCGTGTTGTTCTTTTGTTTCTACTATTTTCTATCATGTTTGTCTTCACAAACTAGTATTAGAGCAGATTCATTGATTGCATTGATGGCAGCCATGAAGTACGATATTCTGCTGTTAGATCGCAATACCAGGTTCTTGTTATGGTAGGTTAAGATGTGTGTTATACTAGCACAGATGGATTCGGACGACGCATTATTAAGGTTTGAAAAGATGCCGTCATCATGGACCAAAGAGGAGAAACAACGTAAAGATCACAAAGCTCTATCACAGATACATCTTCACATCTTGAATCAAATTCTACAGGATGTTTTGAAAGAGAAGTCTTTCGTTTCGTTATGGTTGAAACTAGAGTAGTTATGTATGACGAAAATCCTAACTAGTAAATGGCACTTGAAGCAAAGGTTGTATTCTCACCATTTGAAAGAAGGTACATGTTGGGTCTGGGATTTGGTACCGAGGCACATCGGCCCCGCATACCCCCGCATACCCCTGCGACCACAACCCTGAAAGGTACTATCCTCTTTGGTCATGGGTGAGGCCACGACTCGAACCCATGACCTCAAAGTTTTATAGCTTCCACATGCTCGCCTAGCCAAATGGTAAGAGACGAGCATGTGGAAGCTATAAAATCTTGAGGTCAT
>JANKOE010000001.1:4586464-4618207 GCA_026284465.1 Erythroxylum citrifolium | reverse complement strand
AATTATTATAAATAATTTTATTTAATTTTTATCCAACAATCTGCGACGTCTTCTGAATTAGACGTCGCAAATAATGCTTTTTCTATGACGTCTTCTAGACGTCGTTAGAACTATAAAAATATGTGACGTTCCCTCCCGACGTCGCAAAATATCCCTCCCTTCCCTGACGTCTTCCTCAACGTCGCAAAATATGCGTCCCTTCCACGACGTCGTCTATAAGACGTCGTGGATACCTATTGCCTACCCATCATCCACGACGTCTGTTGTGACGTCTTAATTAGACGTCGTAGAAGTGTTTCCCCGACGTTTAATGAGTTTCTGCGACGTTAAAAAAACGACGCAGAAGGGATACTATTGTTGTAGTACAAGCAACTTCTCTCAGGATAAAGAGGTAGAAGGGAACATATCTTCTGTCCAAAATTCAAATTCTTACCCAGTGCCAACAATTCTCATCCACAAATTTCTTTTGTCATTTTTTTATTGCGAACCTTGTAGAAAATAGTTGTTGGCACGAGATAGGACCTGAGTAAACGGGACAGATGACTTCATCCTATAGAAAGGAGTAAAAGAAGGGTATAGAGTAAGTCACTATCGTCATCTCTACTAATCCCTCAACATCAGTCGCTACCTTTCATCATCGTCATTACAAAATTTGAGAAAAATAGAGTTTAACAATGATAGACCTATCAAGATTAGAGAGTCCATCAAGCCAGTGACGCTTATAATTTGTCAGGACAATGTTGAGCTATTGGTCATCGGTATAACGTACAAAACATATAAGTTATAGACTTAAGTAATAATTAAAAAGCATATATTTGTGTATATTTTTATAAATTCATATATAAATACTCTTTTATGTAATATTTTTCATGTAAAAATATAAGTTTAAGAAACTTGTCAAAGTGTTATCTGAGCCATTGAAGAAACAAATCAAAAAAGGAAGAAGAGCGAGAATCATCACTTACAAATTTATCATAGATTTAGGTATGACAAAAACAAATCAATCCATTAAATTGTCTTACAATTAGACGCGCGATGATTGTGGAGTAGTCCACAATGGATGAGCAAATTTTTTGGTTGAAGATTAGAGATGGATATTAGAAAATTAGAAAAATTTGAAGGAATGTTGACGGTGAATTTAGAATTTTTGGCTGAGTTTAGAGCATGGTCCACTAGCATCATGTGAAATCTACATTAGTATTAATTATATTTACAAGAAAAACAAAGGGTTGAAAGGCAAAACTTGTTCTATATCTTTTTTTGTGCCAAATAAAATAAAATTTTCTTTTATAAGATAATGGACCCTAGCCCAAGGATAATGCGCAATACAACTACGATCTCGTTCAGTGCATGTGGAAAGGAGCTGTGCCACAAGAAATTGTTGGGTCCAATTGTCCGTACAATACTATTTGGCGTTGGGGCTGCAATTAGATCGAGAGCTACTCACTACGTGCTGTCTGTTTCTGAAAATTCCAGGACATAAAAATGGCCATTGCAAATAAATCGAGACCTACGCACTACCTGCTCACTTGTGCAAGTTGATCATAACTCTGTCTGTTTCTGAAAGTTTCGGGACCTAAAAATGGCCATCCTAAAGTAGAATGGACCGCTATGCTAGTTGTTGCTGTATTTCAGCTTTCATGTTATTAATTAGATCGACAAGGGTAGCTTCGCTACTGAAAGCTAAGCAGCTTTAAATGTGAAGTGTTAAGAACACGAGTAATCCTGCGGTGAGGATCCAGTCTGACCCATCAAGAGGAATACGGTGAAGCTAAAGCATATTCAGAAATTCAAGCTAAAACAAAATTCAGTGACTAATAACTACCATTCTTTAATTCTGTGTTAATAATTTTTTCTTTGATAAGTTTTTGGACGTGGATTAGCCAAAATATGCAAGTCCTGACACCATTTTGGTGTTTAACAAATGAATGAATTTGATCCACTTGCTGCGGGAAATTGGATGCTGTCCTGCTTGCTAAGCGACGGAATAGACAGGAATCTGATATCTCAGGAGCTAGATAAAGATATCCACACCGAATGCACATCTCATCAAAACTTGACATTGGGAAGGGAAACAAGCTGTCGAACACTGTCTAATCTTGATGGATCGACGAGCGTCGTTAGCATAGAGACCAACTATGTTTTCGTTTCTTAGATGAAAAATAATGATTTTATCATAATCTAATTTAGAATCACAGGATCCAGATTTTTCTGAAGTTCATTTATCACTAAGCTAATACAGACAGAAAGGAAGAAAAGAATCACTTTCGTCTGAGAAAGCTTTGAATGAGCTCAAGTTGGGGTTAGGTGCATAAAGGAAAAGAGCGAGTCAAGACGGATTGATCACCTCCACAGTACTGTTGATTAGATGATCAAGTTGAAGAAAAGAATCACTTTCGTCGGAGAAAGCTTCTGAATGACCCCAAGTTGGGGGCTAGGTGCATAAACGAAAAGAACGACTCAGACTGCATGATCACCTGCACAGTACTTTTGATTAGATGATCAAGTTGCAGGACACTACGATTTGATAGTTTTGGATGTGCGACACTTAAATCCAGTCAATTAATGTGAGCAGTTAGTATCTATACTTCTCGTCTCTTGCCAGCTGCCACTGTACGTGGAAATCAAGCAAATATCACCTGTACCTCTTAGGTATCTTATAGTCTGCTTAACAGCTTCCATTAAAGTTTTCCCAAGATTACGCATAATCCTGCTTACTACATTAACTGCATATACTAGATTTGGTCTTATGTACACCATAATATACATCAAACTCCCGGTTGCACTCAAGTAAGGAATTTACTTTATGTATTCCTTCTTAGCATTTAAACTAGGTAATTTACTAATATCAAGTTTAAAATCTACTACCAAAAGAGTGCAAACTAGCTTTAATTAATCCATTTGAAAAGTCCATAGCACCTTTTCAATGTATATTGGTTGCAATTAGAACAAACGTTCTTATCCCTCCAAATCTCCATTCCTAAGACATTCTCTTGGTTGTTCCAAAAATCCTTCATCTAAAACCTACTACTTAACGAGCTCATCAGACTATTAATTTTATCCTTATTATTAGTTGTAATTAACATATCATCAACGTATAGCAAAAAATAGATTCATGAACCATCCTAATTCTTCCTAGAGTAAACATAATTATCAAACTGATTTCGAACAAAAATATTGGAGACGGATTAGCCAATATATGTAGGATAATCTTAATACAATTTTACTGTTTAATAAAAGAATGAATTTGGTCCACTTGTTGCATGAAATGTGATGTTTTCCTAAATGTTAAACAACAAAATAGAAGGGATTATGTAATTTCATGAGCTAGATGAAGAGTGTTGATAAATCAGGGCATGATTTGATTTTACAAGCAGCGAAATAATTATGAAATCATTTTGTATTGATTTTTTGAAGGCCAATATCGGTTAAATTTCTATAACAAGATTAACATATAAAACGTAATAAAGCGTTAACTTTAAATTTGTAACTTATTATGAAGCTTGATACTTTTCTTATTGTTTTCCTCGAATCGTTTCTAAAATGAGCTCACCTCAACTATCATAGATGCACAAGTGTCTAACTTTTAACAATGTCCACAGAACGTGTTGAGACCTCTATAACTATTATAGCGAAAGTTAAGCAAAAAGTGGTAGCTTCCTTGAATCTTAAACCTATTTATAATAGGTTTGAATATTTTAGTAATCTAATTGAAAAGAAATTCTAATTTCACTTAAAATTTAATTAGAATTACAATTAATTCTAATTAAATATCAATTTTGCCCAATTAAGATTCAATATCTTGTATTGATACTTATTTGTTAATACTTATTTGTTAAATATCTCATATTTAATTCTAAAGTTTCTTAAACTTTACAATCAAGTCCAACTTGATTAAAAGACGTTTTCTCTTTTCAACCTGTCCTTTGTATATGACTCATTGGTTCCTAAATACGTTAATAATAATTATTATTATTATCAAAAAAATGTTAGTAATATTCATAAATTATATTCTTAAATTATATTTAGAATTAGAAAATTTTAAATCCTTTAATTTATCTTTAATTCCCTAATTAAACTATTTATATACATAAATGTATCTAACAATGCATCATGAGTACCAAATATTTTAAAATATTAAAGTAATTTTAACAAACTTTACGTGCATGATTTTTCTTTATAATTCTAACATTTTATCATATAGTGTTTAGATTAGACATATAGATGGAATTAATGTCTACTTTATTTAAGTCCAATGCATCATTAGTTCTCCAACATTAATATTTGATTCTATTAATATCATTTGAAAACAATTTCTAAATTTCTATTCTACCTTGGCCAAAGATTTCTAAGTTAATATTAATCTAGATAATAAAACATTCTCCTTAATTACTCTAAAGTGATGAATCATATATTAATCACTCAACTACTTCCATATAGCTTATGCTATATCTAATGTCTACCTACTGAGCTACTATTGACTATAATAGATTATAAGTAGTATCAAAATATAACAATCCTTATACGAGATACTTTGGAGATCTCAAGTCAAATGATCAATTATATAATCATCATAATAAGAATTTTCATAGATATACAAATATTCTTCCAAATGGATTTCTCATATAGGGTCAGCTTAATGAACTGTTCTTTAACAAGTACCTACAAAATTGTTTAAATATCTTTATACTTTAGTCTATGAAATTGACTACTTCCTTTATAAGGAAAAACATAATGTGTGTTATTCTTTTTATGCTCTATTAATGCCTAATTTCAATAGAAAATTACTCTGAATAATTTAGAAATAATAGATAAATGAAATATCAATCTCATTATTATGATTTCATCTTAATTTCATTTACAATGTATATTTACCTCATACACTTTATCATACATATCTAAATATGTATAAGATAAAGAGTGCCTTTAAATAATTATGTCATTAATCTACAATAAACGGATTAGCTATATGGTATAAACCAATGAAGAGATCTTCACCTAATGCATATCTTATTAAAACTTAGCATCAAGAAAGGAAATAAGTTGTCAAAGACCGTCAAATCTTGATGGATCAACAAGCATCATCAATATAAAGGCCAGTTGTGTTTTTGTTTCTTAGATGAGGAAAATCAATTTTAACATAATCTAATTTAGAATCACATGATTCAACTTTTTCTAAACTTCATTTATTACAAAGATGATACAGAAAGAAAGGGAGGAAAGAATCACTTTTGTATGACAATGCTCTAAATAAGCTCAAATTGGGATTAAGTGTGTAAAAGAAAAGAACAACCCAGACTTATTGAGCGTCACTTGTAAAGTATTATTGATTAGATATTATAGAACAATTTACTTCGATTTGATAGTTTCATAATTGGGACACTTAAATCTAGTCAAATGTGTGTAGTAGTATATATACTCCTCATCTCTTGCCTACTATTATTATATATGGAAATCAGTAGTATTACTTTTTACATACAATAGTCTTTATAATTATTATTTTCATGTAAATGAAAGTAATATAAAAATAAACAAAATAAAGATACAAAATTTACATGATTTAATCAATATGTTATCTATGTTTACACGTAAGGATATAATTTCTTTTATGTATGTAAAAAAGACGATATAAGGATAAGTATGACAAAAACAATAACTTACATAACCCTTAACATATTATTTATAAACTAAGGTTACATGTAGGAAGTTTAATTATAGTGAAACTTTATTTTCATATAAACTTAAGATCAATGAACTTATATTTCCATATATGCCTAATATCGTTAAACTTCTATTTCTATATATGTATAAGATTAGCAAATTTATATTTCCACTAAAATTTAAGACATATCTTATAATTTTATACCTTGAGTTAAATTCTCCAATATTTAATTAAGAATCAGCCCCTACCATAAAATCTCTAAAGACTTCAAGCTATTGCAAACATTTACCAAGTTTAAACTATACTTAAAGCTATACATAAGTAACAACTTCTGTCAATATATTTGTTGAGTTCTTAGTTGTTTTTATCTTACGTATAGAAACATGATATTAAAATGTTCTAATATCTTATAATAGACATGATTTTTAACCACACTCAGTGTACTCTAACTATCATAATAAATAATAAAGTTATATACCTCCACAGACTATATGACCATATACATTCTTTAACCTCTTCTATCAATGACATATATTCCACTTCTGTTATAAACAACATAACTATCATCTGAAGCATTATTTTCTAGCTGACTAAATGTCTAAACAGGGTAAAGATAAAACAAGTCAATAACCTCCATCTCAAGATAGTTCCTCTATAATCAAAATCTGAGTAGCCATGAACATCACTAATCAAATACTAAAGCTATAAATCAAGCAAATATCACTAGTACCTCTCAGGTATTGCATAATCCACTTAATAGCTTCTTATTAACCTTTCCCAAAATTACTCATAAACTTGCTTACTACACTAACTGCATGTACTACATTTGATCTTGTGTATACCATAGTATACATCAAACTTCCAATTACATTCAATTAAGGAATTTGCTTCATATAATCCTTTTGGGCATCTAAACTACGTATTGCACTAGTATCAAGTTTAAAATGTGTTGCCAAATTAGTGCAAACTAGCTTCAGCTAATGCATTTGAAATTTCTATAACACCTGTTCAATGTACTTTTGTTGCAGTTAGTATAATAAACTAACTCTCTTATCCCTCTAAACCTCCATTATTATGATATTCTTTTGAATTTAACAAAATCTTTCATGTCAAACTACTACTTAACAAGCTCTTCAGACTATTCATTTCAGCCTTATTGTTAGTTCTAATTAATGTATCATCAATGTATAGTAACAAATAAATTCAAGAACGATCTAAATTCCTGATAGAGTAAACATTTCAAACAAAATGATGAGATAGCATGAATGCATCAAACCTCTTGTACTATTGCCTCAATGAATGCTTCAATTTATATAATGATTTATTTAAGAAACATATACGATCCTTCCTCTTAAAGCGAAGACATCCTTTAAGTTTTGACATATAACTCTTTGCTTCTAGATTCCCATACAAAAACACATCTTTAACATCATCTTGCTCCAACTTTAATTTAAATGTGCTTACTATACTAAAAGAACTTGAATGGTCTTATGCTTCACAACTAGTGAGAAGATCTCATAATAGTTAATTCCCTTCGAGTAAAACTTTATGCCATTAGTTGTACCTTAAATCTAGCTAGCTCAACTTTAAGTATACCTTCTTTTTCTTAAATAACTATTTGCATCCTTGGCTTTACACCTTTTGGTAAATGTATAAGCATCGTGTCTCATTCTTGTATGAAAATTACATCTCCTTATTTATGACAACCAACCATTATGATGCTTCTTTAATATCCACTGCCTCTGTATAAGTCCTTAGTTTATCACCATTTATATTCTCAGGTACTACTAATTAAGAAATGAGAGATATGATTAGTTTCATAACCATCAATATAAGCTAAATACTTGGTAGGTTTCCTAATTTCTCTTCTTGTCCTCCTTGTTACTATACTTTGTGTAGATTTTTCCTCCTACATATCCATAGACTACTTTCCCAATGTCCTACTTGAAGTTTCAATTTCAAAACTCCACCTTTTAGTCAGCATCCTGATTTTTTTCACCTGTTAAATCACTATGTTCCTTTATATAGACAAACATAGTATATTTATCAAAAGAAAGATCTTTGCTAACCATAAAATTTACATTTTTATCCTTTTCAATACACCACAATCTATACCATATAACTCTAGCAACATACTTTAGAAATTATGCACTCCATTTTTTAAGTTCCAGTTTATTGTCATTAATATGAGTTTAAGAAAGGAGATTTAATTACTAGACAAGTAGCAATATTATCTACCTCATCCTAAAAGTGCCTCGTAAGTCTAAAATTTAATTGCATGCATCAAGCTTAATACTTGAGTGTTTTTTTCATATGTTTTTGCAATGCTATTTTGTTGTGATATGTGACATTCAATGCACTGTCTCACTAAACCTTCCTTCTTGCAAAACTCATCAAATGGTTTATTCTACTTTTGGTATGTTTTTCAACCATTGTCTTCCACTCCTTGAACTTTTCAAACACCTTATCCTTTAATTTTGTAAGATGCACTAATATTTTTCTTAAGTAATCGTCACTGTACGTGTAAAAATAAATGTGTTCTTTATGGGATTGAACTAGAGTTACCTATAAATTTGAGCAAATATAATCAAAGATATTAGTTGAAGTACATTTATTGAAATTAAATTTGACTATAAGCTACTTACTAAGAACACAAGATTCACATAACTTCGTCCTCCCAATCATAGTTTCATCTAACAACCATTTATTATTTATTATCTCATGTTCCTATTCACTTATATGATGTGATGCTACAACTCCATACCATCATCATTATTCCTAATAATTGAAACATATTATCGATTCCATTATTATCTTCAAATTATAAATATTCCATGATAATTTTTTCTTTTATCACATTTAACATATCTTTTGTCACCTTAAGCTAACTATCATCAGTAGAAAAGTTATACCTTTGGCTATTAGAAGCAATCATAGAAATTGGATTCTTTCAAAGCTCAAGAACATACTTGGCATTCAATATTATAACAATCTCTTCATGCATCCTTTGATAGTATGCCCTCTATCATCATCCAATTTGATTGTATCATTCCATTCTTTAAAAGAACAAAACCATTCATAATTAAAGTCCATACAGTAAAATGTGTTAGAGTTTATCACTCAACAATTTACATAATTAAAATTACTATTTGTCAAAACATTAGTGCCTCTTCTATCCTCTTTGTTAGAACTCTCTTAGATTGTAACAATACTTTCCGTTTCATATATTTTCTTAATAATAATCCCTCATAAAGTGTCCTTTCTCTTTATAAAAGCATTGAACAAATTTAGTCTTCGATTAATATAGTGACTTTCTCTTATTCTTAGTCATTTACGTACTTTCAAACATCATCAATATTACTTTTGACACACACAATTCGTAAGTTATCTCTTTTAATACTTATTTTCAAGTTATTTCCACAACAAAGCAACGGTTTCATCAACCACCTCTCTCAGGACCTCGACATTACACTCAAAAGTATTGTGTTGTGTGTCTTTCACAGTATCTCTTCCTTCTTTAACTATAAAAAGTTTCTTCTACTTCTAACACTATTATGCATCCTTACTGAACATGAGTAACCCTTATCTTCACTTTTCATAACATGAACTCATTCGATCTATTAAGTTTTTTGATATCAAACTTGTGAAGATATAGTAAAACTTCTATTTTGACATTAATTATCATGTAAATAGAAGAAATATAGGAATAAAATAAATTAAGAAAAATCTATAATTTATATGGTGTTGTCAATATATGACCCATATTCTTAGGCAATGAGATAATTTTCTTTTATTCCTATGATAACAGATGATACAAGGAGAAATATGATAATAACAACTTACACAACATTTAACAAGGTATTTATAGACTAGGGTTACATATAAAAGTTTAAGTGTAGTGGAAATTAATTTTTATAGAAATTTAAAGTTAATAAACTTCTATTTCCACAAATGTCTAATGTTAGTAAACTTCTATTTCTATAAATGCCTAAGGTTATTAGAATTATATATTTACAAAAATTCAAGGCAAATTTCACAATAAAGCTCTGGTGGGAGCTGATGATTTCAAAATCTTGTTCATCAGAGTACGTATAATTAATAATTAGTTGTTTGGATTATCATTTTCAAATAATATCATATAAAGATTTATTTTCTATTCTAAAATCTAAAATTCTATTTTTATTTTACACTTTCTAGCTTTTATATGGCAGAAAATTTAGGTATGTGAAGCCATTAATTGGTAGAAAGTAGGTTGGTATAGATGCCTTGAATTATAGTAAAATAGAATTTTAATGACCTTAGGATCATATGGTAATAAAGTTTCACTTTGATTAGACTTCTTAATATAACTCTATAATTACCTTGTTAAAAGTTGTGTAAGGGAGTATTTATGGCCATACTTCTCTTTATGTCATCTTTCTTATAGTAATAAAAGTATGTATTTCCTTACTCATAAATTCTTTTGTTCTTTGCTTCCTTATTTTTCTTATATATTGCTTCTTTTTATGAAACAATTGGTCTCAGATCTAAAGTTTATTGTCAAGATTTCTTTACATAAGTTTGATATTGAGAAGTTTAACAGATTAAATGACTTCACTCTATAGAAGGTGAAGATGAGAGCAGTTTTTCTTTTTTAGCAAGGATGTGCAGTAACATCAGAAGAAGAAGAAAAACTATTGAATAATTTAGGAGTGTCAAATAAGAAAGAGATTTTATCAAGGGCATACATAATTAGGAGACCAAGTCCTAAGAGAATTGGTTGATGAAACTATTACTACCTTTTTGTGAAAACGACTTAAAACTAAGTATCATAAGAGATCAGTTACATATCATTTATATCAAAAGCAATGTTTGTATGCCTTGATGATGTTATAAATTACACAGCCAAAAGATCATATTAATACTTTTAAGAGGATCATCTTATATCTACAAGGTGTTAGGTTTAAAATTGAGAATGAGGATCAAGTCATAATCCTTTTATGTTCCTTACCTAATTCATACAAGATTTTTTTTATACTATATTGTATAGTAGGGAGACTTTTTTTTCAGTGATGTGAAGGATGTTATATAGTCTAAGGAATTGAACAACAAGGTTCTAACACATATGAATATGTATTAGATATGGATTTGATTATTAATAAAGGAAGGAATGAGGAAAGGAATTATGAAAATATGAGTAAGTCATAATCCAGATCAAAAGCCAAAGATATTTTGTTTAATTGTAAAGTTAAAAGGAACTTTGAGAGGGATTGCCCACAGTAGAAGAAAGGAAATGTGAACAGGGAAATAGATGAAAAGTAGGTAACGTTGTAGTCTAGGAGAGTTCTGATGAAGAGGATGAAAGAGGTAAAACTATTTTAATAATGAGTAATTCTAATTCTAAAAATCGATGAGTAATAAACATTGGCGTCATTTATCATATAACTTTTATAGGTAATACTTTTGTTCTTTCAAAGAATGGAATGATATTGTAAGATTGGGTGATGATGGAGAGCATGATATCAAAGGTAGTGATTCAGTATATATTCAGATGCAAGATGAAATTGTTAGAAAATTACATCCTTCGTATGTTTCTAAAATTTAAAAGAATTTGGTATTTATGGTTACTCTTGATAGACAAGGATATAAGTTTTTTGGTGATGATGAATAACTTAGGTGATTAAAGGTGCACTGCCTGTAATAAAAACAAAATTACAACATGACATTTATGTCTTAATTTGGAAAACAATAATGAGATCGGTTGCTGTATCTCAATTGTCAAAGAAAAAAGAAAGTACTGCAATATAACACATATGGGTCAGTCATCTTGTTTAGCGAGAGATGATGGAACTTCATTAAGGAAACTTATTGAAGGATGATAAATATGAGAAGGTAAACTTTTGTAATTTTCATGCATCTGGTAAAAATTTTAGCATAATCTTCAAGGATGTGGTGTTTAAGAGTGATATATGTTGGGAAAAACATAAGAAATGCTTGTGTTATGTTTAATAATGAGTAGTACTACTTCAAAGGTGGCATTAGAACAACTTGGAATAAGAAAGTTGAAATTCTAGCTCAAGAGATAGAACAATGTTACAAAAAAAAATCAACACCCAAAGATAGAGCGAGAAGGATCATTAGGTAACCAAGGAGATATGGTAGCGGAGACTTGGTTTCATATGCTTTGCACATCAGTTATGGGGTGATTATATCTTTCAGGGGGACTAGAGAATCAAATGAAATATAGATTTATGATGGATATGATGAAGGATGTAAGGTTTCACAAGATTGAGAAAAAAAAATGACAAGATTGTGTCCATCTTGTCAGATCTTGTTAAACAAAATTCACACTTTAGAGGATGCAATTGATACATTAACAAAGTTTTTACCTTTAGAGAAGTTCAAGTGTAGGTTAAACTTAATGAATGCTCATATATCTTGGAGCTCTGGGGGCATCTGTGATTGAGAATAATTCTTAATTGGACTTTAGATAATTCAAGGTGGGAAATTGTGAGATATGTCTTGAATTTCTAATAAAATAAAATTTCAATAACCTCATGATTATGTAGTAATAAAATTTGACTAAATTTATACAAATATCCTAAAATAAACAAATATGACTAAATTTATACAAAAAATTTAATAGCATTCTCTTTTGTTCTCCCATCCTGGCTATTCTTTTGAGTTCAACTTACTAGCAAGCAGCCTTCTTTCATTGGAATTTGACTCCTCAAGATATTGTGCAAGGTCATTTTCGTTAAAGTGTATTATTAATTAGTCACTTTGGAGTGAATTTGTAATTTGATTTAAACCCATTAAATTGTGAATTTACTGATTGGATTACCTTATAATTTGTAATTCTTGTTCTTTCAAAGAATGGAATGATATTTTAAGATTGGGTGATGATGGAGAGCATGATATCAAAGGTAGTGATTCAGTATATATTCAGATGTAAGAAGAAATTGTTAGAAAATTACATGCTTCGTATGTTTCTAAACTTTGAAAGAATTTGTTATTTTTGGTTACTCTTGATAGACAAGGATATGAGTTTTTTGGTGATGATGAATAACTTGAGTGATTAAAGGTGCACTGCCTATAATAAAAAGAAAATTACAACATAACATTTATGTCTTAATTTGGAAAGACAATAATGGGATCGGTTGTTGTATCTCGATTGTCAAAGAAAAAAGAAAGTACTGCAATATAGCACATATAGGTAAGTCATCTTGTTTAGCGAGAGATGATGGAACTTTATTAGGGAAACTTATTGAAGGATGATAAATATGAGAAGGTAAACTTTTATAATTTTCGTGCATTTAGTAAAAATTTTAGCGTAATCTTCAAGGATGTGGTGTTTAGGAGCGATATCTGGGATAATAATATATTTCAGGGGGACTAGAGAATCAAATGAAATATAGACGTATGATGGATATGATGAAAGATGTAAGGTTTCACAAGATTGAAAAAAAAATGACAAGATTGTGTGCATCTTGTCAGATCTTGTTAAAAAAATTTCATACTTTAGAGGATGCAATTGATACATTAACAAAGTTTTTACCTTTAGAGAAGTTCAAGTGTAGATTAAACTTGATGAATGCACATATATCTTGGAGCTCTGGGGTGTTCTGTAATTGAGAATAATTCTTAATTGGACTTTAGATAATTCAAGGTGGGAAATTGTGAGATATGTCTTGAATTTCTAATAAAATAAAATTTCAATAACCTCATGATTATGTAGTAATAAAATTTGACTTCTTACATATAACTCTATAGATATCTTGTTAAAAGTTGTGTTCGGTAGTAGTTCTTGTCATATTTTTCTTTGCATCATCTTTCTCACAATAATAAAAATATGTTTCTTTTTTCATAAATTGTTGTGTTCTTTGCTTTCTCATTTTTCATATATATTACTTCCGTTTGTGCAATAACATTTTTCTGGAAAGTGATACTGTTCACCATTTTTCTTAATCGCGCGGCACGTGAATATGAGATAGGTTTTCTTGTTGTCCCGAGGTGGGTCTTCTCTAAAATATGCATAAACGATAAACAAGATAATAAATGCTTTGAAAGATAACATCTTACCTAACCAACACCAACTTGTATTATGTTAAGTGGACCATGTAATTATAAAGTCAGGCTATAAATGTGATTATAACGTCAGCTTGATACATTATAAACTATATCCTGATGTTGAAACTTGCAGATACAGTCGTATAATTTGATAAAAAGGCCTTCATGATATCTAATGCGATCCATACACACAAGAAAGAGAAGTTACTGTCTCCAAAGCAAGATTACAGTTATCATTTATCTCTACTCATACGTTAACAGTTAGAATCGAGTAAAGTGATATATCAGGATTATTCCTATATATGGACTGTAAAATTCCGTCGAAATTGTATATGCAAAGTCTGTATACGTACTATATCTTGAACATGCATTTGATGCATTCATTTATCAATAACAGAATGGAATTCCTGATTTCCAGGCATTGAGTCTTACCAAGGTTAAATGCACTGACTGCTGCTATTTCTCCTGTTACTTTCAAGCTAGAGCGTTCCTATCTTGCATCTCATTTGACTTCAGGGTGCAAATTACAAGACGTGAGCTTTAGTTCAACTGCAGCATCAAACAGTTCTTATTCTAATATTAGCCTAAATATTAGGTTGTGTTTTAGCTTAATGTCCATAACCAACAAGGAATTAGCTAGACATAAAGGAAAAGTTATGCTTCACATGGTGACGAGTGACATGTACCAAGGATATGTTAGTCTATTAGTTATTAACAAGATTTATATTAGTCTCGGCCCAGTGGTCGTTTCGAGCGTGGAAGTAGGGAACATGCAACTAACTGAGGACATGGGAATTAAATGCTGATGGTCCAGAAGAAGAGGGCACTAAAAGTGAGGCTTCTTGCAGCTTCAGAGGCTGCAGCTGCACCACGTGGTTGATGTGTTTTAAGAAATCATAAACTCCAATAGTTGATCTTCATCCATGTATACATGACGGGGTTTCTTTAAAAGCCGCGATTTCTTTCTTACACTGCACTAAGAGATCTATACTGAAGTTAAAATTTTACCAGAAATTAAAAGAGGAATTTTACTAACTGAAATATAACTAATTAAGACGAAAATGTAACTGATAAAAGAACAAGTTAGTGGTTGTGATAGCAGATTTAAATTTTGAAGGACGAGGAAGAGAGGTAAACTCAAATTATCGATTTATCCTACATCCTCTCTTTAAAGCCTGACATTTTTTAAGCTTGTAAACATTTAATTTTATTTCATATAATTGAAGACAACCACAACATCAATTCATTGAAAGTCTTGCTGATTCGTAAGGTCCAAAGATGTCCAGTTATACGTAGTCTTATCTCTAATTAGTAGAGAGACTGTATTCGATATATAATTGACCAATAAAGATAAGATTGATGACTAAATTAGAGATGCCATAAATTTTAAGAAACTAAAATTAAAGATAGATACATGATCACTAAGAGTTATGCCTATTTTAGTACCATTGCAAGTAAACATGATAGTAGAGCAATTAAAAGGGATAACATGTTTAAGTAGTACCTCACAATCACATGATCGTAAAATCCTCAGTAGCAAAACACAGATAGAGGAAGATACAAATTTTGAGATGACATTAAAAGAATTAAAAAATGATTTGTTTGAGTAGTGTCTCAAGGTTATTTATAATAGTAGAGCTTTTAGTGGCAATAGACTACATGAAAATTATAAGTTACCGATGGAAAAAATTATCTAGTAAATTAGTGACAGAAACAACTTTCTGTAGGTAAAGTTGTTGGGAAAAAAGGTAATTTGCGATGGAAAAAAATTTGTCGGTAAAGGAGGAGACGAAACTTTGTTGACAAAAATTAGCAACGGATTAGTGAAAGTCGACGTAAAAATAGGTGTCAATGATTCACGGCAAAAAATGCCTACGATATTCAACGACATCAGATTGTTTTCTTAATTGGAAGGAAAATAATTGTTTAACCACAAACGACGTTGTTTCCTTATCACGTTTAAGCCAAGGCGTCAAACCCCTCTCCATATCTATCAAAGGTGTCTGAAAATGTTGTGAATTTTTCCCTCCAACCTCGCCGTTGTCGTCTTCTATTTTTCTCTGGTTATACACCATCGTTGTTCTCTGTCTCCGGTTAGTCGTCAATCGTGGTTAAGTTATTCCTCCTTTCCACTTGGTTTTCTTTTATTTCTATTTTTTTTTGTTAAGGAAGCTTTTATTTGGGTCGATTTTAATTTGGTTGATGTCCTTTGTGTTGTCTATGTTTATTTTAGCTATTAGTGGTTCATTGTGCGTCTGAATGTTTTCTTATTGGTAAAGAATGTCAGGTACTATTGTTTTTGTTAATAGTTAGGGATGAATTTGTTATACATATAAAGTGTTCAATGAAAAGCTTAAAGGGATAAATGTATTTTGTTTTAGTATGGTAAGTTAAATGGATTCAGATACAGTGTGGATAGGATTTAGATACAATGTTTATACTTTAATAACAAAAAGCAGTGTAGTAACACCTAAAATTTTTTAGTTTAGTGAAAATATATAATTAAACTAGTATATGTTTTCCCAAATCTTAATTGTTAACAATAATAGAAGGTTAAAACATATAATAGGGAAACAAATCATAACGATGATGGTGAATTAAGTATAAGTTGATCAGTTTTAGAACTGAAAGCAATTAAATGAGACAAATCATCCATGACATGGCATTGGTGGGGATAAATATGAATTTGACGTGTATTTTGCCCCTTTATTATATTGTACATTAATTATACTCTTACCTAGGGGCTGGGGATTGAAAATAACAATGCAATACCTATAATAGATATTAGGTCTTCCAATTAAATTGAAATGCCAAAGTTACATCTTAGGGCTTAAAAATAAAAAAATAAATAAATGGAATGCCTATAATGAATATTAGCTGTTAGAATCTAAAGAAAATGCCTAGAGTAGTTCTATAAGATATATATACTTTAAGATATTCCTAGATTTAGAGAACTCACTTTATAATCATAACTTATGCATTGAAGTTTGATAATGTTCAAAATTTTGATCAAAACCACGACAATATCTACATTTTATAGGATAATTTACAAAAACATGACCAATTTGATGATAATTCTTATAGAATTGATGGTCAAATTTTAAAGCCAGGATTAAATGGATGTAATAACAATTTTAAAATGCAAAATTTTATCTAGATTAAGGCGAATCTTCTAAAAATAACTTCTTAAATAGCATCTTTTAATGTAGGTAGTGAATTTCAATAAAATAGAAAAGCTCAAACAATTTCATATTCAAGTCGAAAAGTCATGTGAACTTGACTAAGATAAAAATTAATTTTTATTAATTTTAGTTTGAGATATTTGATTCCAAATTAATCGTACTTGCATAAGAAAATCAATCATAAATTGACCAAGTTCTTATTTTAAATAAAAAGTAGTATAATGTGCAAATCTAGTGATTTGATATAGATTATTAAAAAAAATCAAATTTCTTCCATTAGAAAATTCCTTAAGGTTGGACGACAATTAATTACAATTTTAATAATTTTAATAAATTCACAATTAAACAAATCATATTTGATCATGATAAAAATAATAAAGTAGCCCAATAAAGGATTGGGTTAATGGGCTGAAGTTCAATGAAGAAAATGGACCTTAATTAGTATGGACTGGACCTGTATTAGGCCTGTCCTAGGAAAGCCCAATATGGATGTTATATATATAAGGTTAAGGTCTGTTGTAGCTGCTTAAGTAGATCGTGAACATATGATTCTCTGACCTGTTAAGAGACTCACATATTAAGAAAGTTACAGAAAGATCTTAACGATGTTCTGGTGATCAACTTTTGAAAAGGTCGTTGAGGAAACACGTGCGTTTTCGACTCTAAAAAACTCAGCTAAAGTTATGGAAACAAAATTAAGTATTTCTTTTGTGTTTTTCTTCGTCTATTCACATTTACATTTCATCATGCGCATGTAACGAAGGCTCATGTTACGCCTTACACTGGCACAGAGCGTTTACATAATCGAGTGAACATAAACAAAGATTTTCTCCATAAGGATATCGAGAAAATCAATGTTTTTAATTACGTACTGATGCTTAAATTGAGGTGAATTGAGTATAGCATTAAGAAACGAAAGCTTGGAAAATTGTCAAAAAGTTGTCAAAAATCACCATTTTTTGGTTATAAAGGAGACGGGAGAAGGAGATAATCGGGTGTGTGTGTAGGACCTCGGCCTCTCAGGCCTCGCGCCTATCCGCTTGTAGATATTGTCCGCTTTGGGTCTCGACCTCTCGGGCCTCGCGCCCACCCGTTTGCAGATATTGCCCGCTTTGGGCCTCAGCCTCTAGGGCCTCCACCCTCACGGTTTTGTTTTTCCACAGGATTTCTCAGGAGGTCACCCATCCTGGTACTACTCTCACCCTAACACGTTTAACTTCAGAGTTCTGATGGGATCCGGTGCATTAGGGCATGGAAAATGCGTCTGCAAGGGGAAGGAATTCACACCCTTATAAGGGGTGCTTCGTTCTCCTTCCCAACTGATGTGGGATCTTACAATCTACCCCCTCAGAAGCCCAGCATCCTTGCTGGCACAACGGCCCGGGTACTAGCTCTGATACCAATTGTAGGACCTCAGCCTCTCTGGCCTCGCATCCATAGGGCCTCGGCCTCTCGGGCCCCACGCCCACCCGCTTGTAGATATTATCCGCTTTGGGCCTCGCACCCTCACGATTTTGTTTCTCCACAGGACTTCCCAGGAGGTCACCTATCCTGGTATTGCTCTAGCCTTAGCACATTTAACTTCAGAATTCTGTTGGGATTCGATGCGTTAGGGCATGGAAAACACGTCTACAAGGGAAAGATATACACAACCTTATAAGGAGTGCTTTGTTCTCCTTCCCAACCGATGTGGGATCTTACAGTGTATGCCATATGCACGCCCAATGACTCTAGAGTAGCTAAGTTAATGGGCATCTAAAGCATATGGCATATGAGCCAGACATATGTCCACCGTGTGGGGCACATGAGTGAAGGCCCGTGTCAAGCACTTGCAACACAAGTGTTAGAGGTGGTGGGCAAGTTTACTCGTGCCTAAAACGCACCAGATAGGTACGAGAGGCGTGGGTGCACGTAGGCACATGAAGTAAATACACCTAATCAATCCAGAGGCGTGTTAGGCTCGATAAGTGCAGTGCACATTCCATTCACTTCACCTGCATTTACGTCTCTATTTAGTCATGCTAACATCATTGCTATAATAACGCTGACATCGGCTACATTACCTAAAAATTCAAAATTTTCAAAATTCACATAATGATGTGTCGGGTCGTATTGAGCCAGTTTTCAAGTTCGATAAAATTCATAATGTGAGTTGTTTGAATTTTTTTGGATTTATTACAATGGTAATAAGTAAGGTTTAAATTCAAAAAAATTAATTAAAGGATACTAAAGCCATTTTTGAGTGAATTTTCATGCTTTGAACTTCAAATGTGAGAGGTACATGAGGTTTTGGTATCTTATATGGTACCTTTATTGTTTAGTATTGCATGATAGTCACTTTGATTGAGATTTCTTTTGATTAATTATCAAATTTAGTGAATAGAAGTACTGATATGTGATAATGAGAATGTGCATACGGATTTTACATTTATTGATGATACATTGTCATATATTATATACCCATAAAGAATGTGAGGATAATATACAGTTGTAAGCATTGTGTTTATGGATCTGTTTGGATACTAATGAGAATGTAGTTACCACAGTGACCTTTCAAGTTAGAATTTGGATTATTCTGCTTGTAAGTTTGGGGATGTCTTTGGTTTTGTATTTGGTTATTCTTCCCACAAGTGTTGACCTTATGTGAGAATTTGAGATGTGAATAAAAGCATTAGATAGAGGAAGCCATTGCTTGAGTAATCTATTCACCCATATGTGGTAGTGTTATAAGAGTCAGTAGTATGTACTCTAATCACTTTTATATGGAGGCCTAATCTTCATGTATTATGTATTTAGCCTACAGATGTTTCATGATATGTGTGATAAGATTCTCGGTACAGACACTATTTTTGGCCTCGAGTATCGTTGTTATCCTACATTTGTGTTGACCATTACATTGTCAATTTTGCAGTCATTTTTTCTTTAAACAACAAAAGTGTCACAATTGAAACCTTAATTGGTTTCAATTTCAAAAAATGGAAACAGGATGTAGAGTTTGCATTAGAGATGACAAATAGTAATATGGACATAATTACAGATAAGCCAACTCCATCTACATCTATCAGTTCAGAGGCTAATAGAGCAGTATATACAGCTTAGGACTAGTCAAACAAGATGTGTTATCTGACCATTAGGAGATCCATTCCGGACCATTTGATTAGTGAACTTTTGGAGACCACTATAGCTCGAGATTTCTTGAATAATGTCTCCCAGAGGTACATAGTCTCTTATAATGTAAAGATAAGCACCTTAATAAAGAAGTTGTTCTCCATGAGATATACAGGAACAGGGGAGTGAGGGAATACATTATCAGGATGGTCCACCTACAAAGTAAACTAAAGGCATTGGACATTATCATCCTTGAGACATGTGTTGTACATCACGCTCTAAATTCTCTTCCTTCAAAGTTTGGTGTTCTGGTGACAATATACAACTCCTTGGATGAGTCTTGGCATATAAATGCTCTAATTACATGATGCATTGCTGAGGAGGAGAAACTAAAGAATGTGACTCCTACAGTCCTCATAGCAACCAAAGGAAAGACAATGGTGAAGCCCGCTAAATTCAAAGGTAAAAGGTCTAAATTTTATCTACTCGTTGATGTTGGTCAATCTAGTACTGGTAAAGGTCCTATGGACATAAACAAAGGATTGCTAGAGGTGGAAGATCTAAAAGGAAAGGCAAGAATTGTCAAGCAACTCCTTAGCTTGTATGATCTATTACTCTAATCTCGCTATAGCCACATCAAGTTCTTGGTGGGTTGATAGTGGAGCTTCTAATCATGTTGTCTCCACAATGCAGGGGTTTATACGTAGGAGAAAGCCAGATAAAGAGGAGGGAAGACTGATGGTGTCCAATAACGAAGAAATGAATGTGATATCTTTAGGAGATGTGTGTTTGAACCTTGATAAAGGGTTTGTTTTGGTTTTGGTTTTACATTACACATTTTATATATAGTTTTGTTATTAATGCTTTTGTTGTATAGTTTCGTTTAATGCAAAACATATTGGTATTGCCTTCTTACCATATGGTTTGTATAAAATGTGTCTTGCCCTGAATGAGAGATATGCTTCTTCATATCTTGCTGAATAGTTGGTGAAAAAGAGAGCCCTAATAAAGGATAACTTATATATGTTGGGCATAAAAGGTAGGGCCATATTTCTAGAGATAGGGTTAAGAGATTGATTAAGGAAAATATTCTCTCAACTCTAGATTTTGATAATCTAGAAACATGTGTTGACTACTATAGGGGTAAGTTGACTAAAATAAAGAAAAATGTGTCAACTCGTGCATCTGGCTTACTGGAAAACGTATGTGCCTTATAAAGTTACCTTATGCAATTCTAGATATTATCTTACATTTATTTATGACTATTCCTGTTGGACCTCAAATTTGTTCTTGGAAGTGAGAACTATTGTATATGAAGTGTTAGAGAGCTAAAATTTGGAAAATGTTACATTGATCATGCCTTGATGTTTGGCCATAAATTTTTCTCTAGTTATCGAAAGGAGGTGAGTTTTGATTTGGATTAAAATAGAGAAATAAGACTATAAATTATTTGTTGGACTCAAGTCCCAATTTAGCCTTTAAGGGTTTAAATTTTTGGATGGAAATTGAGCATGAAAAGTCGTTTCAATCCAAGACTAGTTTGGTAACGTTTGGGATAATCTTCAATCTACCAAACCAAATTGGATGATTTGTGGTGTCATTAGAAAAATTTAGACAACGAGGAGCAGTTGTCTATAAGGAAGTCTTGGCAGATTTCTTCAATTAGTCTTTGAAAATTGGTTGAGAAGTTAGAAATTTGAGCTGAGAGGTTAAAAAGGCAAAGGAGGGTTAAAGAACCCTTGTCCGTTAAACGAAGAGGTGTGTCCGTTTAACGGACACTCTTGGGTGAAATAGTGTGCCTCTCCAGTGTGTGTCCATTTAACAGACACATTCGGGTGAATCTGGCCTCGCTGCCCAGCGCATGTCCGTTTAATGGACATGTGTGTCCGTTTAACGGACACGCGCAAATAAAAGAGCAAATCAGAAGAAAGAAAGAGAAGTGTCGTGGAAGCTTGGAGAAAATGAAGAGAGAGCGTGAGGGAGAGAGAAAGGAGAAGAAAAGTCGAAGACCCAAGGTCAAAAGGAAGAGATTTTCGTGGAAAGGAAGAAGATTCAAGCTTTCCTAGGTAAGTTTATCCTTTTCTCCTTCTTGTTTTGTGTTGTTAAAGAGAAAATGGGTTAGGGTTTTGGTTGTGGAAAACCCTAGAGAGAGAAAGAGGGGTTTGAGGAAGAAGATGATGGATTTCATGAGGTTTTGAGTTGCTAAGCTAAATGATGGGTTTTCTAACCTAGGTTGAGTATGGATATGTTAGATTGAAGTTGATTAGAGTTTGTGATATTTAGGGATTTTGGGGATTTGTTAAATTAAGTTGGAATTAATGGAATTTTGGTTGTATTTAGACAGTCAAGGACCTTCAAGGGCCTTTCCAAGGATGAGAAGAGGAAGCTATTGGTTTCGGAGTTTGCAAAGCTATGAGGTGGGTAAACCCTTTATGGTTTTTGGTGCAAATGGGCAAATGTTTATTGTGTGCTAAATGCTTGGTTAAATTGTTGATAGTTCATTATGATGAATGCCACTATGATGAAATCATTGAATTGTGTTGATGACATGTCATGCATGGACAATGTTTGACATTTTGCTTAAGTGCTATGCCTTGTATCATGGCATTCTGTTTAAGAAAAATCATGAGAAAATAAGAATGTGATTATGCCATGTTATGCATGAATAAATGCTTGGCATTTCGATATGATTGTATGCCATTGAGTTGTAATCATGGCATTTCGATATATGAATATTTGAATTTGGATTATGTGCTTGTGTGGGCGAGAGTGGAACCGTTTCGAGTCACGTGCACGTCGACGACCCTAAGCCTTCTCCCGGCTGCCCGCTTTGGGCCCACGAGATCCAAAAATGGACTCGTTTCGTTCACGACGCAAACTTCGGTTTCGTCGTTTTGTTCACGGAACCCTCAAGCCATTGAAGTGTGCATTGCATTTGATGTTTGCTATTCATGGAATTACATTGAATGTGTGAAGATGATGTGAATTATGAAATGTCAACTGAGTTATGATGTTAAATGCTAATTATTATGCCTATGCCTATACATGCTTGTATGTACATGTGTTTGGATGTTGTCTGGCTCGAAGCCATTGGCTATAAATGGTTTAGCCACTAAGCTGCGAAGCTCAACCCATCATTTTTCCCCTCCTCAGGTGCAGATTGAGAAAGATGGTAACTCCTTGCAAGACATTTGGACCAAAGTCAAGAGATTAGTTAGACTTTTGGATAGTTGTATAGCATGTTGAGCATTGATCATTTATTGTAATATTTGTATGTATATGAAGTTAGAGTGGAGTTTGGTAGCATTGGAAGGGCTTGGAAGAAGGTTTTGGGCACTTTACCCAGTGTGTGTCCGTTAAACGGACTGGTCCGTTTAACGGACCTTCTTGGGTGAATTTGGCCATTTTGGGCAGTGTGTGTCCTTTAAGCGGACATCCATGTCCGTTTAACGAATTGTCTCGGGTGAAAATGGTGTTTTTGGCCAGTGTATGTCCGTTAGGCGGACATTCGTGTCCGTTTAACGGACAGCTTCGGGTCAGCTATAGTAAATCACGATTTTGACCAGTTTAGAGTTCGAATTTTGATTTGCAGCCTCTAATACGAGTTGTAGATCTCGAGCTTATCTTTAAAATGGCGTAAGAACGAAGGAATTTGGACATTTTTACAAAAAGTTATGGCAATTTCTCCAAAGTATGTTCAATGTGATTTTGGGGAATGAGCACGGTATGCTCTTTTGATCATAACTCCCTCCTCCGACCTCCAATCGAGGGAAATCTTGTGGAAATGGTTTTCTAATACATGTAGCTATCTCCCCATAACATTTTGTAGCAATTGGAGTTGATTTGAGGAAGTTTGTATTAGGGCAAGTAAGAGGTCGGCTAAGAGAGCATAATTAGGGATTTGTGCACGTAGTGGTATTTTGATGATATCTCGAGCTATAGAGCTCCGATTGAGGTAATTCTTGAGCCAAATTAAACAAGAATCATAGAGCTATGATTTACATAAACAAGTCGAATTGAAATTAAGGTTTTAAGTTTTCCAAATTTGGTGTACGCGTAGGAGAAATAAGTTCAAGCATGGTGGTTAGGTGGCATGGGCACACTATGGAACTATTGTAAGTGAATTTTGGGATGTTATAAGCTTGAAGATGTATTTCATAATGTCTTTAAGGGTTCAAGGGATTAAGAATGACAAAAAAAATTATAACCCTTCAAAGTTATATGCACGCTCAAGTTTCACAATTTTAAGCAAGAGAGTTGGGTTCCGGTAACGGGATCCGACACCAACAATGGTGGATTTCAATTTCTAAACTCCAACTTGGAGAATGGAGATAGGTAGAGAGACAACTTGGCAATCTAAAGTGGAACTAAATGGACAGAAGGACAACTTAGCTTTAAGATTGTGACTCCCTGTAACCTGAACCTAGGTGCGTTTAACAGTGGAAGCTAAGACTGCAGGAGGTTCTGAGGTGGAAGCAAGTGTAGAATTAACAAGAGGAGCATGAAGAGTGTTTGGTGGGTTGAGGGAAGAAGGGAAAGAGTTTATTAGAGGCAGGAAATGTTTTGAAAATATAGACATTATTAATGACTGATAGTTAAAAGCAAGAACTAAAAGATAATAGGCAAGCGGTAAGGGGAGTGCATAGAAGAAAGGATGAACTACAATGGAGATAAGAGAGGGATGAAGACAAGAATTTAAAAATTACATTTAAAGGTGCACAGGGCAATGTAATGAAGCCAAGTTGAATAAACCAAAACAGAAGAAAAGCTTGTCAGGAAGAGATGAGAATAAGAATCAACTTCGAATAAGAGGAAGAGAAAACTTATGAAGGCAAAAGAAGACTCAACTGCTAGAAGAAGCTACATTATTAAAGACTTACAAATGAAGCTTCCTGGCTATAATGG
The DNA here is from genome assembly GCA_026284465.1 of Erythroxylum citrifolium. NCBI lineage: Eukaryota > Viridiplantae > Streptophyta > Magnoliopsida > Malpighiales > Erythroxylaceae > Erythroxylum > Erythroxylum citrifolium. Next base: position 4,593,301 of record JANKOE010000001.1, on the reverse strand, counting down.
TTTACCATATCTAGAAAAGACTTACAATATCATTATAAGGGTATTCTTAATAAAGAAAATGCATCCTCATAAGGGTTAATTAATGTATGTCAAGAATGACATTATTAAAGATAAAGTTTTAGAAGTAAATTGGTTCATCACGAGAGAATAATGACATGTAATATTATTTACTAGGTTTTTCATTCATCTTAGAATTTACATTTATTTTACTCATTTTATTTAGCCAAATGCACTTTGAAATTCATATCCTTTAGCTTAAATTAGTTTCTTTTAATCAATTGTATTATATAATTCATATCATTCATTTAAGTTTTCTTTAATCCAATTCATCTCATTTGTTCAAAGCATATTTCCTTTCTTTTTAATATCCAAATAATAAAATTTAATCATTTTCTCAAAATTTTTAATCAATTCAAAACTCTAGGTTCATCTTTTCGTATAAATGATTTGCAAATTCTTCACAGGTCAAAGTCCTTTTTTTTAGAAATACAATTCAAAAACTTAATTATCCTTTAGCCATATGTTTTACCTTGCTTTTATTGAATAAGAGGTCAGATTCCAAATTTAAAATCGAAATTGTTTCTTTTAAACTCTTCAGAAAACACAAAAGCATCATAAACCTGGATAATTTATTAGGTGAGTAGAATAATAGACTTAATACTTCTCTTATTTTATAATTTTAATTAATTTTAAAATTTTAAACTTTTTTATTTAAATTTTTATCTTTTCTTAAAATAGAGAAGGTGAGTCTCTTTAATCATAAAATTAATTATTCAATCAATTCCTTTTATTTAGAGCATGGTTCAAATTTAATTGGAGCTTATCACAATAAGTATATTACTACTTGTCCTGACAAAAGTTTTGTACAACCATTTAACGGAGATGAAATATAATGAAAAGAGGATTGGGTTTAGCTGTAAGGATCTTGTTTCACCAAAATGAGGTCAAATGTTCCGGCAAGAGAAGAGAAGGAAAAGTGCCATGCTTCTTTAGCTGTTCCCAACCTTTACGACTAAAGTGAAAATTCCATATGCTTTCGAAGTAGTAAGGAAAACAATCTGAAACCTTAGCTTGATGCTTAGGTGCTATCGTTGCCCTTTCCTGTGAGTTGAAAGTCGCCATAGATTTTGATTTGGCTTCAAAAGCTCAAAAATACTACTGTTGATGTGCGAAACCATCTTCCAGTCAAAACTCAGCGTAATCACTTACACCTCCCACTGATCATTAGACTGTAAAGCAAGTTGACATCGCATTTTCATTTTATATCAATTTCTTTTCAAACTTTTGATTTATTCTCGATGGCCTTTTCTTCCGATTGGTTAACATCTTATCTGATATCTTCTTTCCTGGAAAACAAGATGCGATCCAATTGTTAAAACAATATTTTTTATATGAAAATGGAAGTTGTTATTCCAATCATCAAAGTCAAATAAAAATACGAAAATGGAATGAAATTGGATGCACATCACATGGAACCGATGAAAGATGGGGTTCTCATCCATTCTGTTAAGAAGTTGAAGGACCACTCGACATTGATGGTATTCATTGAATCACAATGCAAGCCAAATTCACATTTACCAAATATACAATTTGCCACTTCTGATAGAAAAGGGAGGGGATGCATTGTCTATTCCGATATATTAATATCCTTATCTTCTTCTCTTTTCAAGTTTCCCTAAAAGTATCCATCAACCACTCAAAGTTATTACAGAAATAAACATGGAGAACTTTTTACACTTTAAGAGTATCACGGTCCTCAGTGTTCCCTGATTCCCTCATAATTTCACCGTCCTGCTGACTCAGATAACCTTGTTCTTCAGCATCAAAGCTGGCATGAACACTGTAGAAGACATAAACGAGCACAGCAAGAGCTGAGAAATACCCGAAACGCTGAAATGACGGACCATCCAGAGATCCCATGAGGAATATGTTCAAGAAAATGGATACACATGGTGTCCATGGCATTAATGGGACACACCAGAACTCTGGCTTTCTAGCCTGTGGAACCATGCAGTGAAAGAGTTGAACAATTACAATGGCCACCAAAATGCATGAACCGAGAATAAAGGCTTTTGGCTTGCCTAGAGGCATGAAATGCCAAATCAGAGTGAACAAGATTGAAGTGAAAGAAAAGGTGCACAGGAAAGATACTGTAGGGCATGAACTAGTTGTCCCTACTGCGACGTAACGTCTGTAAATTACAGCATTAGCCACCATATAAAACACAAAGAGTGTGCCAATAGACACAAGGTTGAGTAGGACGTTCAGATCTGTGAAAAGGGCAATTGCAGCGGTGAAGATTCCTGGAAAGAAAATTACAAGTAGAACGTGAGAAGACGGATCGAGTACAATTAATTTTCAGAAATATCTGTTACGCTTAATTGATCTCTGTCAAACTATCCTCAGTTCCTCACCAATTTCTACCAATATTTCGAATTCTCCACACAATTTGACCAAGCCAGCCTTATGTAACTAATCCACCGACTGCTTCTACATAGAACACCTTAATCGTGACAAATTATTGTTCTAGAGATAATGGTACTGTTCTATACAAATGCTGATCAGGATGTATATATGCATATCATCCACAAAAAGAGTCGGTAAACAAAAATAATAATAAAGCAATCACGTTCCTATCTTTTTCTTTCTTCATCACAATTTAATTTAAGCTTAAACCTCCTCCATAACCATATTAGCTTAATTAGTGTTGTTGACGAATTAAGTAGGCATTAAACAATCCATAATTCGCTCAGAAAAAAAAAACGTAGACAATGCACCATAACAACAGCATTAAATTACCAAAACCGAAACGGTTGAAGTGGGACCCATCATCCAACTGCCTATCCTCATGAACAAACTCGAAACATAAAAAATTGCACACGACTTCCTCACTCCCATAAATCAATGTATTACAAAGCCTGGACACAACTCAACAACAAAAAAACGAACATCTTAATACGAACTAATCAAGAACTAATCCTTAATATTGACACACGTACCCAGAAACACGGAGGCGTTGACAGGAGTGTATGTCCTGGGGTGGACCCTAGCGAACCACATGGGGACCACTCTTGACCGTCCGATCACGCACATGTAACGCGCTTGGCCCAACATCGAAACCAAAAGTGACGTCAGAATTCCAAAACTGGCCCCACCCCCTATCACGTTTGACACCCACTTCCACCCCACCACTGATTCCCCACTGAACGCTGCAGAGAACGGCGCTTCCGTATCAATCTACATGCTCATCACCCCGATTATTTATTATCATTAATAGCAAACATTCTTTTTCATTATTAAATAAAAATAAACTATGCTTTTAGTTTCTTACCATGTCATAAGGGAGAAGCATGGACATTGAAGCAGCCATGAGGCAATAAAGAACCGTTACAATAACAACTGATCCTGAAACTCCGATGGGAATATCTTTGACCGGGTCCCGAACCTCTTCAGCCATGGTGGACACGGCGTCGTAACCTATATAACTCAAATAAACCATAGCTGCTCCATTGATCACTCCTGGAACTCCGTAAGGAAAAAACCCAGACGGATTTTCTGGGTTTGCCGGTTGTGTGAAGTTCTTCCAATCTCCTTTCAAGAACCCCATTGCTATCATAAACCCAATGAACAGAATGTGCAGAGCTGTTAATGTCAAGTTCAACAACGAGCTCTCCCGGGTACTTTAAAGCAACATGAAAGAGTTGTTAGATAGGAATATGACATCATACTTAGATGGGAGGCAAATTAAAGCAAGGTACGTACCTGTAACAAATGATGAGTGTAATGAGCAACACAACGAGAATAGCAACCGGATCAATTTGATTGAACCCTTTGGGCAGCCCATCAACGTGGAGTCTCCATTTTGAAGTGGAGACGCCGATTGCTGTACCAAAATACGCAGTGAAACCTCTCGCAACGGCTGCGTTAGACGTTACGTACTCCATTATGAGATTGGCTCCGGTTATAAAAGCAGCAAACTCTCCTGTTTTAGAAAAATAACAGCTCCGGTTTGTGTTGGTGGTGTTGATTGGGTAGGTTTTTTATATCATTAAAATAAATATAAAACTGACCAAAGGTGACTCTGAGGTAGCTAAAGGCTCCACCAGCAACGGGCATATCAACGGCGAACTCAGTGTAACAGAAAGCGGAGAGGAGGGCGCAGAGGCCAGCAATGGCGTAGGAGAGTACGACAGCCGGCCCCGCATAGATTCGGCTGGCACGACCGGTGGTGACGAATACGCCTGCGCCAACCATGCCGCCGATGCCAAAACCGACGAGGTCGTACCATCGGAGAGTCTTGCGCATGTTAGAGCCGGAACGGGAGCGCACTTGGCTCATTTCTTCGTAAGAAGTGGATATTGAAGTGGCCCGCCTGGCCAGACGAACGGGAGTCTGGGCCAGAGCTCCAAGGTAGGACCTAACGCTTGAGAAAGAGGACCCATTGCTTTGCTCCATTAATTTACACCTATCTCTTTCTCTCTCAACTCAGAAAGGAGAAGTGGTGAGAAGGAATTGGAACGAACGAGTACTGGAGTTCACTGACTAAACAATGGGTTTTATAATTGTATTGTTTGTTAAACACATGAAAAGCCAAGCTTCCGTATGACCTATTTTATTGTTAAAATTATGTATTTATGGCCATAGCAATATAACTTTATTGGGAAATTTAGTGCGTATAGGTTAGCGGAACGCTTTTTCCTTTTTTTTTTTTCTGTCTATCCGCACTATATTTAAAAATGATATTCCTTCTCCATCACCGGCCTTGGATTTTGGTACACATCCTTGCCGTGCATCTTTTTTTTTTATATTGTCGTAAAAATCGGACCATACAAAAAAGATACAATTTTAACTGATATTAAATTATTATAAAATTAATATATAATAAATAAAAATAAAAATTACAAAAATAAAATATTTTTATGGTACATCAAGTACCAGTGTCCCAAGAATTCAGTGGCTTTTAATAAAGAATTTAGATCTTTTGTCTAATATTACAGTGTTTTATTACATCTAATAAATTTTAACTATTTATTTATACAGGTTTAATTTAAATCTCACGTGAAACTAGTTAAATAAATAACTGATATTCTAATTTATAAAATAAAAGAGAATAATATCAGTAAGAAGATATATACTTTTTAACAAGTCACACATCGCACAGCTTTTAATGCATTGTTAGAAAAGATAAGTGCAATCTCTGTAGTTATAATAATATATTAATATTTTTTCAATCAATGCAGAACTCCAAAAGTATATCTCATTTGTCTTCTCTGTGCTCGCTCTCTCTCTAACCTAAGCCTATCTCATTTGTCTTCTTGTTTGTGCTAGCTCTCTCTAACTACAAGTCTATAATGTTATTGCCTCAGTTTCTCTCCTTGTTTTTCTTTCAATCTTTATCCTCCATTATCACCGTCGAAGCTCCGTTGGGTTGTGAGGTGAAAGTTGGGTGCCACAGTGTTAGGTATATTTTTTGTTCAACGCTCGCTGAAGCTTAAGCTTCTTCCAATGAAGGTCCAGCCAGTGGATTGTTATACACCCGAAGTACCGTGGAGGCGACTGGAGCACTGTGGTCAAACTCTTATTTCCGGTTCTTAAGGGTTCACTCACAGCGATTAAAAATAAGAATCAATCCAGTTTGCATCTCACTCGGTCAGATCGACCTAGGTCCAGTTTTTACATCATTACTTTTTTCAATAAATAAACAAAATCACTTTACTGTTAAGCCAGGCATGCAAAATTATGCAATGTTTTCCAATCTTTTATTTCTAATTTTCCACATTGCCTGTATTTAAGGTTTGTTAAAGCTTTTTATCTTTGTTTTTTTGGTTAAGATAAATCATATATAATAAAAACTTTAAAACAAAGTTTTGTTTGAATACAAAATATAACTTTTGTATCTTCAAATTTTTTTTGAAGAACTTCCCCTAATAAGCCTATCCATAGTACCCCATATAAGTAAATGAAATCAATTGTGTCAGTTTTGTTATTCTAATCATGTTCCAATTCATCTCATTCACGCATTAATGTAGGTTGGAACAGTAATATTGGTATTCCTGAGGCCTCTACTTTGGATAATAACTACGCTTGGGTGTAAAGAAAGAACCTAATTCCAGGATCAATAGGCTAGAAATTGTGAGGAATTTTCATGAAAATCTCGATATCTATAGTCATGCTGAAATTGGATATTAAAACTCTTGAAATATAAGATCAAATGAGAAAGAGAACAAGCAACAACAATATTGTAAGACAAATCCTTGTAATTAACCTTTCGGAACTATAATAGACCACTAATTCAGATACCAAAATAATATTGTAAATAACATGTGTTCGAATTCAACCGTGATCGAATCACAGACGCAGTGGAATACAAAAATTGTATAGATTTTGAGCGGATGGTAATTGAATAAACTTGAATAAAACATATAACGATTTAGAAATCATACCTTGTTTGCTTTCTATTGAAAATTCTTTGAAACATTTTCTAATTGATCAATCACGATCTGTTCAAGTGTCCAACCTTTGATAGTATTTACAGAGCAATTCTCAATCTGATTTGAGAGGAATAAGACAAAAAGTGCTAACTTCCAAAAATCTCTTCCCTTTTTATGAAAAAAATCATAAGTCTTTTATTAAAATTAAATATCTTTAATTATAATTAAAATCAAATTCTAATTATAATTAGTTTAATTTTAATAAAATTAAATATCTCATATTTGATCCCCAAGTTTCTTAAACTTTATAATTAAGTCCAACTTAATTAAATTGATTTTTCTTTCACAAATTGCTCTTTGACGTATGACCCATTAGGCTCTTAATAAATTGGCAATGATTATAAAT
>JANKOE010000001.1:4559575-4570418 GCA_026284465.1 Erythroxylum citrifolium | reverse complement strand
GGGCGCTGGGAATTAGGGTGCGAATTAGCCTCGGCGTTGTCCTCTAGGGCTACGCTCTGTTCTTCTTGATCTTGGTTCTAAAGTTGTGGTGGTTCGTCCGGGTGCGAAGATTAAGTGTGGGACTCGTGATGTGGTGGCGGGTGAGTGACGGGTAACTGCAAACCCATCCGTTGCAGCGCAAGGGCCGTGACGGTAGCCATATCAGGATTGGCTCTTGCCGCCTGACTGACCTGTGTGTTTCTGGACGTGGTGCCCTAATTTCGGGCCCCACGGTGGGCACCAACTGGTTCTGCCTGAATCTACTGGGGCTGGACGTTACTGCTTGGATCCATGGTCGCGACCGACTTCAGCTTAAAGGACTCCTGCAAAACAAAAAAGGCATGCGAGGGTTGACTGCCGGCAGGCCTCTCTGACGCTCAAGTTAGTCTTTTTTGAGAGGGTATTGGCTGCTAGGAACAGAGAAAAATAGGGTTGTAACGTCGTACTTGTATCATGGCCAAATAGTACTTTATATACGGAATAACCGCTAGGTTTAGGTCTTTGCGTAGGTGTTTATGTATGCATGGGAGGTTACCAACTGCGAATGGGTCGTCGGTGCATGGGCCTTAGGCCGGGCCTAGCATATCCGACCCAACCACTTGTGATAGCGGAATACTCTTGCTATTTACAATTTCCAAAGTTATTATAACATGAATAAAGTAAATCATTAAAAGATTACTTACGAATTATTTATCCAAATATTGTGCAATCAATTATGTTTTGTCTTCATTATATTTTGTTTCACTAACACCTCTCCCTTCCAACTCAAGATGAAGAGAATGAAGTTAGCTTGAGCTTTTAATTAGTTTATTGAATCGGTTCGATAAATGAGTTGTGGTGAAGATATCAACTAGTTGATCACAAGATGATAAGAGACTAAAGAGAAATTTCTCAACTAAAAATGATAAGAAATAAAGTGACAATCGTATTTAATATATTCTATTTGTTCGTAAAATACATTATTTTGAACAATTTGAATGGCACTATATATGATTATTATCATAATAAATAAGAGTAGTTGATGAATTAATGTTCAATTTTTATATCATATAATAACCAATGTACAACAGAAGTTTAATTAAATGTGTAGCTTCCAAAAAGATTTAATATTCAACTACAATACTAGAATGAGACATATTAGTTTGTTTCTTACTTCACCATAATATAAGAGAATCACTAAGAAAGAAAGAAAATCCAATTGTAAAGCATCAATTGGTAGAATCTCTAGTCTAACTAATATTCGAATATTCATAGATCTCCAAAGAATAGGATGATCATAAGAGTTGGATACCATGAAACAAGGTGCATTTGACATGGTATAGACTATGAAGCACGGTAATGTAATGAGTGATCTGAGAAACTATTATAAACTAACTCGTAATATTAATTGTATAGGTTATATCAAGACAAGTAATTATAAGGAATACCAAACTCCCCAGCAATTGTTTATACAAGGTAGAGTCATTTAGAGGTTGTTGTGAAAATCGACCGGATTAGAGCAGGTTCGCAGCTAAATAGGACTAAGAGAATAGTACTGAACACACAGATTTTACGTGAAAAACCCCCAAATTAGGGTAAAAACCACGGGCAAGGATAGAAGACTTTTACTATTGGAAAAACTGGAGAATTACAAGGAGAAACTAGACCCACAAAAATATACAAAATATTTTTGCCTCTCTTTTTCTCTCTTTTCTCTCTCACCTCACTTCTCTCTTTTCTTTTCTCTTCTCTACGTTTGCTTGTTTTCTCTTCATGCTGCTCCTGCCCTTTTATAGGCAGGAGAGGCAGCCATCTCCACCAACCTTCAAAGTTGGTGGCTGCCAACGTTGAAGTTGGCTGCCCACGTTGAAGTTGGTGGCTGTCCATTTTTGACAGCCACCTTGCCCACCAAGGTGGACGTTGACGGCCACCTTGGTTGACAGAGGTTTGTCATCTTATTAATGTGAGACGAGCATCACTCTCAATAAAGGTGGCTATAATTTTATTATCACTTATATCTATGGAAAAAAAGAGATCAGTAATATATTTTATTTGTGAGAGATAGTAGTATGAATCATCATATAAGAACTTTTAAGCCAAAGAAATATATTAGATGTCTTGGATCTTTCATTTGTAACACCACCAAAGTCATCATCAGTAATGACCATATCATCTACATAGAGTAATAAAAGCATGTACCTTCTATCTATATATTAAACAAACAAGAAATTATTATAAGGATTGGAAATAAAGCCAAGTTAGTGAAAAATAGGGTTAAATTTGGCAAACCACATTCAAGAAGCTTGTATACGTTCATAAATAGCCTTTTTAAAGTGACAAATAGTATTTGGAGGATAATCATAACTTAGAGATGGGTGTCTATACACTTATTTTAGAAAGGTTACTATTGAGAAAGGTATTTTTGAAATCCATTTGAAATAATTTCCATTTATTAATGGTAGCAACAACTATGAGGAGCAAAGGTCTCCTTATAATTAATGTCATACTCTTAAATGAATCTTTTGACAACAAACCAAACTTTATAATGTTCTTCATTAATGGCAGCAACAACTATAAGGAGCAAAGGTTTCCTTATAGTTAATATCATACTCTTGAATGAATCTTTTAACAACAAGCCAAACTTTATAATGTTATGATGTACCATTTTCCTTTGTGTTGATCTTATAGACCCATTTATAGCCACTAAAGTTTTACTTGGAGGAAGTTAGGCCAAATCTCTAAATATGAGTTTTCTTTAAGGCTTTTAATTATTCTTTCATAACTTAATGCCACAAAAGATTAGCATTAACTTCTTTATCGCTCTTGGGCTCTTAGAGGGAGATGATGGTTGAGTTAATAGGGTTATATATAAGATGAGGGAGATTTACAACATAAGATTATCATGATAATGGAGTGTATTGGTTTTATAGGTTGTGATGACTAGAAAGATTTAGGAGAAATTAGATCATCTAATAGAGCTAGATCCTCAAGTGGGATAGATGATCTTCATTCTTTAAGACCTACAATTGGGAGAGAATCAAATAAAAATTGGTGAGTCAATATTATTAGCGAATAAATTAATAGAGGGATTAGTGAAGAAATAAGTGGAAGGTGAGACTTAGAAGAAAGAAAAGGATGAGAACATTTTATATTCTTATAAGGTCACAAATTTAGAGATCCAGGGAAGTATAAAGAAATGATCTCATCATCTATATCCCTTGTGTTCAATTTCATTACTTATAAAATAATATAAATAGGCTTAAGCTTCCAATTTGAAATGTTCATATGACCAAAGAAATACAAAACATATATAACCAAAAGCTACGGTAAAAAATAAGTTCATAGGGAGATTGATTACATATAATAGCATGGGAAACACAATTGATGGTATAAACATCAGTAAGAGCTACTTCTTCTTAAAAAATGCTCAGGATAAGAGGAAAAAGTAAGGCTTTGATTATATTACGACTATAAGTAAGGCCTTAATTATATCAAAAATGTATATATGTTTCCTTTTAGCTCCCCCATTTTATTGGGAGTATTTGGACAAAAGTGATTAAACATTAGACTATATTGGGAAATGAGAGAAAAGAATGAAGTATCCTTATAGTCTAAGGTATTACTAGTTCTAAAGACTTTAATTATTTTATAAATTTTACTTTTGACCATTTAAGCAATCTAAACATTTATATCCTGCAAGTCCAATTTTGCATGCATCAAGTAAATCCAACTACATCAACAAAAGTCATTAGCAAAGATTAAAAAATATTTTAAATCTCACATTGTAGCAATAAGAAAATGACCTTAAATATCTTAATGTGACTTAGATTGCCATTATTAAAAGAGAAAGCATAATATAGATTGCTATTATTAAAAGAGAAAGCATAATATTTGGCTAACTAATAAGATAAATAATCAACTTATTTCTTCTTTAACAAATCCTAGAAAAATACTATAAACTAAAGCATTCAAACATTGAAAAGAAACGTGAACAAAATTGGAGTGCTAAGTTTCAAATGTGATAATGACACTATAACTAGATTAACTCGATGATAGATAAAGTGAAGTAAGCTCAAACAATCATCCTTCATTGTGCCATATCCCAAAGATCTACCTCATCTTTCAATCCTACATGAAAACCACAACTTGTAAATGAACATCATGACCAATTTCATATAGTTGATAAACAGAGATTTGATTAAGTAATAACTTTAAAACTAAGAAGGTATTTAGTAATATAAGGTTACATGTAAACACAGTACTAACATGACTAAAAATTATAGTAAAATTATCAATAATGTGCATAGTAGGTGTATGGAAAACTAATTATTTATTTTTTCATAATAAATGTATAAAAATCATATAATTGCAATATATAGAATCAAGATAATAAGATCTAGTACTTGCTATGAAAAGCATGGTTAGGGTTTTATAATTACCATATTGAGAAGAAAGAAGTTTTTATTTAATGGTATCAAGGATAATTTGATCAAAAAGAGTAACAAGTTCAAACTCAAAAGGCTTAGTGGAATCCTCGGTGGCCACAACAATGAAAGAAGAAGGCTCATGTTATTTTTAACTAGACTTTTACTTCGGAACCTTTTTTGGTGGCCTAGTTGAGCATTCAGATAACCAATATGTAGTGTTTTCTTCAATAATTACAATTTTCCTTTCTTGGAGGATGAAAACATGTAGACCCTACAATAGCCAAGACAATCACTACAAAAAAATAAGACAATCTGCAACGTTTTATCAATTGTGAAAACTTTTGGTGAAGTTTTTTTAAATGTCACGAAAAGTTCGAATTTTTCGTGACGTTTTATAAAAACTTCATAGATTTTTAACACTTCTTACGACGTTTTATCAATAAAATGTCACGAAATAGAAACCGCGACATTTTATTAAATAAAACGTTGGTGTTGACATTTGCCTTTTGTTTAATTAAAACATGTTAAACGTTTTCTTCTCTGGTTTCTTCTCTCCGCCTTCTTACCGCCCAAAATTGGTTTCTCTGGTCTAAGAAAATTGACAATTAAAAAAATTCAAAAGTCAAATGGATTGAAATAACTATCTCAAAGAGGTAAAAAGGCTTGGGAATAGTTTCTATAACTCAAAGATAGGGACCATTTGATCACATTTGTGCCTTATTTAAAGAAGCTGAAGAAGATAGGGACCATTTGTTCTTTCAATACAGATATTCCAAAACTGTGTGAAATAGAATCTTGCACTTGTTGGCTACTTATTGTTCTTCATATGACTAGAATGTAACTCTCAATTGGATAACTAGAATTGCCAAGTAGCAGAAGCTCCTATAAGACAACTTTCATAACCACATTCTATTCGCTATAGAAAGAAATGAACAAAAGAATCTACAACGGGGAAGAAGAAAACAAACACCAATTAGCTGAGGAAATTATTAACTAGATCCGAGCATTAATGATTGCAAAATTAACCCAGCATAACTTTTCTCCAAAAATCAAGAGTAGATGGAACTTGTAGCTTACTGATTATGTCCTAGCCACTTATATCTTACTAAAAGCATTATTTTGGTGATTGCATGGTAATGTTTGGATGGCTTTGTTATAATTAATGAAATTTTTATCCAATTTCCAAAAAAAAAATACAATAAGGCTATAGTTTTTATAAAATGAACTAGCAAAGAAGATATGTCGATTTCAAAATATTTTTATAAATTAAAATATTTGAATGAAATTTCAAAATTAGATACAAGTGGGAAGATCAATAAAGCCCATTTTAGAAGATTTCTCATTCATGGTTTAAAAGAGTATACACCTTTCATTACATTTATTTAAGAATGGAAAAATAAACATATATAAATTTTAAAAAAATTGCTTCCAAATTATAAGGCTTTGGCTAGATAAATGACCTGATCATTTAACTATTATCATAATCTCATTCTTTATGGAAGAGGAAAATCAAGTTTGAATGATTCTGAAAAACATGCCAATAGGATTAAGGTGACAAGTAACAATCCACAAGATAACAATTCTATCAAATGTTACAGATACAGAAAATTTGTGCATATTAAAAAAAATGTCATAAGAAGATTTTTAGAACAAATGAAGTTTGTGAACATGAAGAAGAAAATGATCAACTTAAATGGGAGCAATATTTTCCTAATAAAATATTCTGAAGGGAGAAACAACATTGCTCTTAGATTAGTGACAAACTATGCTTACATTAACTATAGTAATTTCAAAGAGGAATGACTTATTGATTCTATTTACTTACATCATGTGACCATCAATGATTCATTTTTTTAGAGTTGCGATAAAATAATAGAGAATGAGTTATTATTACACAACACAACTTATCTTGTAGTAAATGAAGGTGTTATGAACATAGGTGTTAATAGCACAACTATGAAACTAGACAATATTTATCATATTCCAAGTTTAAAAAAGAATTTAGTTTAGCTTGTTAAATTACTAATTTTGAAAAATATGTTTCATTTAGTCCAAATAATATAAAGGTACTTGAAAATATGAAGAATGTAGTAATTTATGCCATTCTTGCTAGTAAGAAGAAATACTCTTTATTTGTCATGTTAGTAAGGGAAATATATATATATATATAAGTCAAACTAATAGTACAACAATAAGACATGCTAGACTTAGATATATAGGATATCAAATGTTATGACAAATCTCTTCAAAGAAATTACTAGATGACTTGCTAATACTAAAAAAAGATCAAGGTTACCAATATGTCAAATCACAACTTTTCTTTTCAAAAACTCATCTAAAACACATGTGGACTCCTTTAAACTTAGTTCACATAGATTTGATGGAATCATAGCTATAGGAGTTATCAATATGTCGTGATATTGGTAGATGACTATTCAAAGTATACTTATGTGAACTTTTGGCAAGGAAAAAAGTTCTATCCAAGCTCATCAAATATAACATATTCATTTTTTAAGAAGCCATTAGGGTGGTGAATTTACGTTAGATGAGTTCCTTTATTATTGCAACAAAAGTGGTATTCAATGACAACTAACATATTCTAACACCCCTCGACAAAAATAGTGTTACAAAAAGAAAATTTGACATCTTACTTTAATGAGTCTTTCGTGATTGCATAATAAATATCTTCCACGAGAGCTTTGGACAAAAGCTATTTAATGTGCGTCTCATGTGATAAATCATTTACCTCTATAGTCAGCTAAAGAAAAAGCTCCTTTAAAATTATTTTTTAATCAAAAACCAAATATTAATTATTTTCAAGTAGTTAGTTCTATTTGTTGTTTTCATATTCCTAAAACTAATCCAATTTGAAAGTAAAGATGTGTCTTTGTTGACCACCATACTTCATACAAGTAAAGATGGAGATACATGGATCCAAAGACAAAAACTTGTCAACTTTAGATATGTTGTGTTTAATGAGACATCATCTATGATAATTGGCTCAAAATTCAATTACTAAAAGCACTACCCTTAACGAGGACCAATATGATTCAAAGATATTTCCTAAATCCGATGCACAAAAACTGATGAATCTTCGATCCTTTAAGTTTAGAAGAGAGTGAGCAAAAAATTTTGAAAATCATTGAGAGAGAAAAGGCAACCATATTACCTTTAAGATTAAGAGGTATAACTAAATCATTGACTTCATGCTTCTTTGTTAGAGCACAAATTATAGAAGAAGCACGTCATAAAGTAACAATGCAAGAAGTTAAAGCTTCAAAGAATAATGATACATGTGAGTTTGTGTTGAAACTAGAAAATTACAAATCGATCACTTACGCATGAGTCTATCCATTGAAAAAGAAATCAGACGACATAATTATCTAGTACAAAGGCCATCTTATTGTTAATGAGTTTTCTCAAAGCTATATGCATACTACGAAAAGACTTTCTATTCGGTGGCCAAAATAGTAACATTAAGAATAATTTATTCACCTGCTGCCTTTAGAAGTTGGAAAAATTGACCATTTAATATAAAGAATGCAATTTTTTAAATTGTGACCTAGATCATAAATTCTAATGAAACAACTTCAAGGATTTATGTTAAGTCATTTAAATTGCATATATTTTGAGCGTAATTGTTGTCAATGTGTTGAAATTATTATCTGGAATTAATGGAATTGTTTTATAATTGTTTACAGATAGTTTTCAACACTCTAAGGACGAAAAATGATCAAAAAGAGGCAAAAGAAAGAAAGAAATTCGAAATCCCCAATCTGGACGAAATTCAGAGATTAGGCGTGGGCACGCCTAAGGACGGAATCTTAAAACTGCAAAATTTTCCAGAATTTGTTTTTGATTAGAACACAATTGCCCAAGATCTTCTGGAGTCTTTTTCAAGAAGTTTCCCACCTAAACTAGAAGATTATCTAATTAGGACGAAATCCAATCAAGATTATGAAGAGATTGAATCCAAGGAGGAAGTTTCATGTTGATTGCCGCATCTTGTATAAAGGGGTATTAGGGTTGGAAAGGAGGCATCGTAGATTAGCTGTAGATTAGGATAGATTTAGGTTAGGGTTTTCTTCTTGGCTGCCGCAACCTTTATTCTCTTGGTTTTTCTGTCAAAATTCCAGTATTACTTTCATAAGTTTCTTGTTTTGGAGGTTGTCGCACCCTTGTCTACCTCTGTTCACGTTTTGAAGTCCTCCAACAGCATCATCGCATTCT
This sequence comes from Erythroxylum citrifolium, assembly GCA_026284465.1. Taxonomy (NCBI): domain Eukaryota; kingdom Viridiplantae; phylum Streptophyta; class Magnoliopsida; order Malpighiales; family Erythroxylaceae; genus Erythroxylum; species Erythroxylum citrifolium. The sequence continues at coordinate 4,561,743 of JANKOE010000001.1, read as the reverse complement.
CTCCTTGGCTGTCGCAAATTGCTTTAATTAGTTTTATGGCTTATTTCTTCTGCACTTTTCAAGTTACAAGTTCGTAGATTGAAGACTCTAGGATTGTCGTGTTTCACTTTCTTCTTATTGTTCATGTTTTCTTCATAGTTTCAATTAGGGATTTAAAGATTGTCTAAATTCTGGTTTTCTTGTTTTCAATTTCTGCACAATTTCTATTGTCATTATCGTTACTTTCCTTAAAGACTGATTATGGAGACAATTTCTTTTATCAGTTCTTTTGATTTCAATTTAAGTATAATTAACTAATTTTCTTGTCTTGGTTGAGGGATCCATGTTCCATATTATTATGGTGAGATATTCTTAATCTTTTTCATGTTGTTAATGAACATTGGATAATTTCAAATCTGTCTTTTTAATTGGATTTGTTAGTTTCTAGGTGCGCAACTATGAATTAATTGATTCAACAGCTAGGTTAAAAAAATCTGACGTTCAATTTTGGTAACCACAAGTAGCAATTATGATTAACCCCTCTACGTTAGAGTCGGAAAATTTTAAGAGATTATCCACCTGCTTGATTTCATGTCGTACATGTTAATCACTTGTCATTGGTTCTTAATGCTATTATTCAATTTCATCTATGATCGTATCTAGATTATTGTTTAGTAAGGTTGCTAGGATACATGTTTCTAGTCAATACAATTAATAGAATATCCCCTCAATGAATGTTCGTTAATAATTACAATTTTTATCAAGGATCCACAATAGCATGGTAACATCGGTGACCGAAACTAAGGTATTTCTTCTATTGACTTTTCAGATTTAATTATTATTTCAGTTTGCGATTTTTCCTTTGATTTTCATTATTATTTCAGTAAGTAACAAAAATCCCCTTTTTATTATTTGAGCCGTTTGAATTCGTAAATTCCATAATCGCAAAATTCCTCGTGGGAACGATATCCGCTTACCGCTACTGCATTAATTTGTTTTAACGAGAGTGAAAATCTTTTATATTTGGTTGCAGGCGACAGCATCACCAAATTTTGGCGTCGTTGCCGGGGACTTTTGACAGTTTATGTACATTACGCGTTCAAACCAATCAGATAATTTACAGTACAATCCAGAGATCGAGAAGACAGCGGAAAGACTGCGGAAACAGACCAAACACTACAAGGAAATGCAGAAGATGGATAGAATAATTGCCAACCGCACTCTTCGCGAACTCGCTGCGCCAACTGACGAGCAACAACCCCACTGCATCAATTTTCCGAATCTAGGTGATAATAATACTTTTGAATTAAAATCTGGACTGATTCACTTATTGCCTATTTTCAGGGGTTTACCGGGGGAAGATCCATACAAGCACTTAAAGGAATTTGATGTAGTTTGCATGGGTATGAAGCCGATCAATGTGACGGAAGAATAGATCAAGCTGAGAGCTTTTCCGTTTTCCCGTAAAGATGATGCGCAAGATTGGCTTTATTATTTAGCTGGAGAGAACGTGCAGACGTGGGCCGAGATGAAGAGACTTTTCTTCGAGAAGTATTCTCCAGCATCGAGAGCCGCCAATATTCGGAAGGAGATTTGTGAAATTCGTCAACATACGGGAGAAACACTTTACAAATATTGGAAAAGATTTAAAAAATTATGCGCTAGTTGTCCGCATCATCAGATAACTGAACAATTGTTAATTCAGTATTTTTACGAAGGACTTTTGCTTTCTGACAGGAGCATGATTGACACTGCCAGCGGTGGTGCCTTAGTTGACAAAACACCAGCGGCCGCAAGAGAATTGATCGCAAAAATGGCCTCCAATACTCAACAGTTCGGAATTCATACAGGTCATGGGTCAAAAAGCGTGAATGAAGTTAATACGACCTCGGTAGAAAAGAGATTGGATGACCTCACTTCTTTGGTGCGACAGTTAGCGGTCACAAGAAAAGAAGAAGTTAACGTATGTGGAATTTGTTCAAAGTTAGGACATGCTACTGATGCATGTCCAATTTTCCAGGAAGACAACGCTGAACAGGTGAATGCCATGGGTGGATTTAATGGGCCAAATCAAAGGAAGTACGACTTATCGCGGCTTATCATTCAATTCAGAAATTGATCCTTGGAAACCGGTCAAATAAAATTTATACCAAGGATTGCAATACAGGATGCAACCTCGGGTCGACTCT
>JANKOE010000001.1:4468922-4480912 GCA_026284465.1 Erythroxylum citrifolium | reverse complement strand
GAACAATGTTTGTTCTACCTATTGAATCGCCAAGCCGTTGATCTACCATTCCTTATTTTTCAGTATATGGTCGAGGCAAAGAAAGATTCGACCAGTTACCCGTATGGAATGATGTTGACGAAGATATTCAGACGTTGTGGAGTTCTTCTGGATAATGGAATCAGAAGGAAGTGGAATGTGAAGAGGTTTATCAATTCCGCAACGTTTAGGGAAATGGCTTTGAAGAATCTGGACAGAGAAAATGCAGATTCTGAGATAACAGCAAGGACTGAGGTGGAGCATACCAAGAAGAGGAAGAATGATGATCGACCTACCTAATAAATTTTGATTGATAACAAACGAAACATAAGATTTAGTTTTGACGTTCTTAGCTGTGTAGATTTTTTTTTGGTTTTTGATAATCTGTATATGATTTTCAAATTAAATTTTTTTCCCCGCTGAAGTTATCTTCATCCGATAATTTTATAATATATAATCATGTTATATAAAGAAGTCGCCCTCGTCCATTTCCGCGAAGCTTAGAAAAAATATACATATTACTGAGATCGAGCACTAAAAGCGAAAGTGAGACGGAAGAACAACTCAAAGTAAGACGAAGCGAAAGTTAAACTAGGAGGAAGCGGGAAGAGAAAAAGCGAAAATAACGGCTGTCATTATTGAGTGATTTCGGCTTAACATTATTATCATTATCATTATTCAACTTATGTGGTAATCTTACCATATATCGCTTGCCTAATATATTATGATTTGTTAAATTTTCAGAATGCCTTGAGAAAAAATTCTGCGATGATGAACACAATGCGACGTCAGAAACTGATGAGGCATCTTTTTCAATGACCCCCTTTCTAAAAACTTTATGAAAAAGTTAATTTTTCTCTGAAGTATTGAAATTTTGTATTATGAACTATTGAAATTTATTCTCTAAGTGCTTGTATGAAACAGCAACACTAACACTTAATAGTTCACTGACAAAGTCGACATGCCACGTATATTTCCATGTCAATTTTTTGTCGTCTCACTTTGGCTTCCGCTTCCATCTCACTTTTCTATCGTCTTAGTTTGGCTTCCGCTTCCCTATGACTTTTTTATCCTCTCACTTTCATACTGCTGCTTCATCTTACTTTTGTTCATACTAACATTTATTATTATTATTATTAAGAGTCGAAAATTTTATAAAATAGAAATTAAATTTTTTTCCTCACTAAAGCTATCCTTATACCATCATATGGTAAAAAAACTTTCTTTTTCTGCAAACCATTCAAAATATGTAGTATGAAGTATTGCAATGTATTCTCTAAGTGCTTATATGAAAAAGTTGCATTCAATCACTTCGTCTTTGTTTCCCCTTCTTAGCTTTCCTTTCGTCTTGCTTGTCTAAAGAAGTTGCCCCCGTTTATTCGTTTCTACTTGTGTCTTACTTTCGTTGTCATTATTTCCTATTCATTAAAACTCTTACATCTAAAGTTATTTCGGGTTCACATTATTATCATTATGATAATTCCAGACGAAGCGGAAAGAAAAAATGACAAAATAACACGAACTGGTCTCATGTTCGTTTCTACTTCCATCTTACTTTCGTTGTCATTATTTCGTATTCATTAGAACTGTTACACCTAAAGTTAATTCGGGTTGACATTATTATCATTATGATTATTCAAGATGAAGCGGAAAGAGAAAATCACAAAATAACACGAAGCGGTCTCATGTTCGTTTCTATCGGCTTAGAAAGTAAGAGGGAAAAAAACCAGACGAAAGCGCTAAACTAAAAAACAGATGAAACCGCTCTCTGCAGACTGCAGCAGTCCTAAGTTTTCCTTTTTTCCTTTTTTGCATTTGCTTTATTTTATTTCGTTTTTGTCTTTCTATTGATAATAATGAATAAAAGAAAGTAAGACGGAAACAGAAGAAAAGAGAAACGGAAAGAGCAAAGCCAAAAATCAGACGCAAAAAAACAGGCGATGTGATAATCAATCGAAAATCAGACGATGGAAAGTCAGACGCAAGGGGCAAATAGAAAGTAACAGGGAAAAAAACCAAACGAAAGCGCTAAACTGGCAAACAGACAGAACCGCAAAACCCAAAGCAGACGGAATCGAAGCTCATTATGATGTAAAGCCGAAATGACTATATTATAAAATTTTCGAGCGAAGATACATTGGGCGACAAAAAAATTGTTTATTTCAAAATCATATACGGATTATCAAAAAGCGGATAACAAAAATTATGCAGCTAAGAACAACTAAAAACTCATAATCTACTTATTCTCTGTCCAAATCAAATTCTTCAGACCCATTTTCTCAATTGTTGCCGAATTTATTGCATTTCTATTTTGTTGTCCTCTTTATGACTGCATTTCTATTTTGCTGCCCTCTGATTTTCCATCCCAACCGTCCATTTAATTCAACAGTTATATTCTCTGCCTCCCACGCAATCCATACAAACCGTCCATTTAATCCAACGGTTATATTCTCTGCCTCCCACGCAATCCATACGAACCGTCCATTTAATCCAACGGTTATATTCTCTGCCTCCCACGCAATCCATACGAACCGTCCATTTAATCCAACGATTATATTCTCTACCTCCCTATCTGAAAGTTCTTAAGATATTTTTCATTGAATGTTGTGCCTTTATGATAATATTTTTCATTGAATGTTGTGCCTTTATGATAATATTTTTCATTGAATGTTGTGCCTTTATTATCATTTCTATTTGTTCATTGATTGTTGTGTCTGTCTCTTTATTATTACTCTCCCTCTTCCATTCATTAAGCTAGAGTTATGCAAAGGTTTCTCTCTCTTCCTTTACCTCTCCGCCCTTGCCTTCCTGTGCAGCTCTCCGCCGCGACCACGTGTTTCTCTTTCGGCTTTGGTAAGTTTTGGTTTTTCCTTTTGTTTCTCTTTCTTTCTCTGCAGGTGTGATAAGTTTTCCTTCTTTTTCCTTTTTTTTTTCTTGAGTCCTCGTTTCTTTGCAGGTGTTGAAGTTTCTCTTTGGCAGGTGTTTCTCTTCCGGCTATGGCACGTCGTGTTAGTTTTTGCATCGTCTTACTCCACGGGACATGAACCATGACGCCAAATGCAGAGATCCAATCTATTCAGCACATAAGAACCAAAGAAGCCGGTTGGGATTAAAAGGAACCCTGTACCCTTCGTAGCTTTCCTTTCGTCTTACTTGTCTTCCTTAGCTTTTGTTTCGTCTTACTTCTGTTTGCACTGTTCCGGTACCTCTTAGTTTTAGTCTTAGCTTTTCTGTCTGCTTCATCTTACTTTTAATAATTATCTTAATAAAAAGAAAGGTTTGCTGTATCATCTTTATTATATTTTTTTCCATTACTGAAGATATCTTCGCGCGATTATTTGATAATATATAATCACGATATATCAAGAAGTCACCCCTGTTCACTTTCGTATATCTTAATAGATCGACCACCGAAAGCAAAACTGAGACGCAAGAACAACTGAAAGTAAAAAGAAGCAAAAGTTAAACCGGCTTCGTCCTACTTATGTTCGTCCTAACTTTTATTCTTATCCCAACATAATTAATTAATTGATATGGTAAATTCCTGATTTAACATATCGTCTTAGTTCTCGTATCCGTTTTACTGCTATTGTCTTAAAACTTTGTCTTACTTTTGTCGTCTTAAAATTTCGTCTTATTTCTGTCGCCCCTCCACTTTTGTAAATCTTAATAGATCGACCACCGAAACCGAAATTGACACGTAAGAAAAACTGAAAGTCAAACGAACCAAAAGTAAAACTGAGACGAAACCACTGATTTGTCCTAGTTATGTTCATGCTAACTTTTATTCTTATTGTAACATAATTAATTAATTGATATGCTAAATTCCTGATTTAGCATATCGTCTTACTTTTCGCATCCTTTTTACTGCTATCGTCTTACAACTTCGTCTGACTTTTGTTGTCTTAAAACTTTGTCTTACTTCTGTCGTCTAACAAATCTGCGTTATTCTTACTGTGATTTATTTTTAGTACTATATATATTATATATATAGATATTATATACATATGTGTAATATGAATTATAATATTTACATGAATATACGAATGAATATGTAACCCGCAGAAAATCAGACGATGAAAATCATATTTAATTTTTTGTTGTTGTAATTTCTACTATTATTATTTTTAACGTTATTATTATGAATCTTTTATGCTATTATTGATGTAGCAGTCATGAGTATATGTAGTTATTGTTGATCATTCAGAATAACGATGTTAAGGTTTCATCTGATTTCTCCTAATCTTTCTTTACTCAATAACTTAGTGAAGATGTCTACCTATTGATAGTTTGTCTGAACTTCGTCTTACTTTTGTCTTTGCACTTCATCTTAGTTTTCTTTACCCTTACCAAAAAATATTTACCATGATTATATGTAATTATAATTCTAATATTAAATTATTGTGATGCTTTATAATTTTGAATTAATGTATTGCTTGAGTTCATATGATATAAAAACCGTTATATTTAATGAACTCAACCAATGATATGTGTCTTTTTAACTTCGAACCCTCAAAATCTATACGCCAAGCATCGGTTTACAATTATTATAATAAAATTTTTTGATTGGGTTGAAAATTTACCTTCACTAACCTTTTAGGGGATGCCTTGATTATTATCGAATTGCTCTTCTTTTTCACAGGTTGTATTTCTTCTGTCACTATGATTCTCAAATCTTCTTTCCTCAGAAGTTGAGAGGTATGAACCTGTACCAGACTGAGTTCTGCTAGTTCCTCCTATTGAACATCAGTGGGAGTAGCCTTCTCCTGACTAACTTCCTTACTAGTAGGAATACCCGTTTTCTGACTAACTTCCTCAGGAGTAGGAGTAGCCTGTTTAACATCAGTAGGAGTAGCCTTCTCGTGACTAACTTCCTTAGTAGCGGGAGTAACCATTTTCTGACTAACTTCCTCACCAGTAGGAGTAGCTTTCTTATGACTCACTTTCTTTTTTGTACTTTCAGTCTCTGTAGCTTGTTTGGCTATATCATCCGTTAGGATAGAGACTAAAGATCTTGTAGCCTTAGGTGCGTCTGTCTCAGAGTCATCTACTTGACTTACCACTCTGGGCTTCTTCCCTTCTTCTTGTCCCAAGGTTCGAACTCTGGATAATGTTCTTGCTTGCTTAGGAATTTCACTCAAGAGTATATCTCCTTTCTTTTTCAGAGCACCTTCGTCTATTTTCCGTAGTTGACTACTTGCTTTACTATGAGAATCTGCTTCTACATTCTCCAGATTCTTTAAGCCCATTCTCCCAATGGTTGCTGAGTTGATAGAACTCTTGACATGCTTTATTAGTCTGTTTCCTCTGTCTAGAAGAACTCCAGAGTCTCTGAATATCCTTGTTAGCAACATACCGTATGGGTAACTGTTTGTATCTTTCATCGCCTTAACCATATACTGAAAAATCAGAAATGGTAGATCTACCGGTTGACGATTCAATAAGTAGAACAAGCACTGTTCATCCAAAGTTGTCACTAAGTGCCTTAATCCAGCTCTAGGTAGGATGCAATTAAACAGAATTGCATGTAACACCCTAGCCTTCGGCACCAGACTTGAGGTCTTCCTCTCCGTTGGGTCATTTTCTCCGTACAGCTGTTGATTAATATCTTCTTCCTTCATACTGAACTTTGTCATCCATCTCGGCTTGCTTGTAAGCTTCTCTCCAGCAGATGGACACTCAGTTACTTTCTCAACCGACTCCGTTGTTACTATGATAGACACTCTATCTACTATAGAGACAATAGTTTTGTCTACAAGCTTCACATTCTTCCAGAAATCGTACACTTCTTCTGGATATACAGGTTCTCGCACTTGGAAGAATTGTCTCCACCCTGCTGCGACTATCTCTGGTTCGACGTCCATGTTGTCTCTCCTCAACGACTCAAAATCAACATTTGTTTCGTAAACCATTCCTTGCTCCATTGCTTCTTCTGTGCGTAAAGAACTAAATACACAAATTTTTTCTCCGAAACACTAACGTTGGTTGGAGAGATTTGAAACGGCTTGAAGAATGAACAGTTTTTATGTTCAGAATACTCCGAAGGTCTTATCAGGCGTGTTCTAGAATAGGTGAAGTTCTCAAGGGTGTGACACTTTTCCCTCCAAAACTTCCTTCTGAGAGAAGTTACCAGCTGTAACTCACTGTTACGAACGCTGTTAACTTCCACGACCTTTTCAACTTAGTTGTGACCTGTCAGATGGTTGGTCACTTAACATAACCATGTTGAATTTCCGTCTGATTTCCTTGAAACGTTCTTCACTTAGTGGTTTAGTGAAGATGTCCAACTCTCGCCACTTTTTAACTTGGCTGATACGTGTCAGACGGTTGATCACATGACATAACAATGTTGAGGTTCCGTGTGGTTTCGACAAAAATACATGAAGTTTTTAATTTCACTGCTATTCCGTGTAAGGTCATAATTATATACATGAAGTTTTGGTCTGTTTGTTTTTTTTCTGTTGTCCATCAAAATTATCTACCTTAAACCGTCTCCTTTTCTGTTTTGCTTCCGTCTGCTTTTCTTATCTTGTTTCAATACTATTATTTGTTCTTCATCAGAATCCTCTATATAAAGTCATTCTGAGTTAACAATCTCCCCCTTTTTCATGATAAGAAATAATCATATTAGTAAGATAGACAAAAATATGTACACAAGAAAATAGATAAGAATCTCTTCTTCTCTTCTTAACTTCCAGATCTCCTTCTCCGCCTTTCCTCTCTCCCTCTATTTCTTATTGATCAAAAAAACATTTTGATAAAAAATGTTTCGATACTTCCTTCATCATGTCCTTCATCTCCTTTATTTCTCGACTGAGGAACTTGAAGTCTTTTTGTAGTTTTACGATGTCTTCTCGTAAGTGATCATCCTTCTGTTGTTTACCAACTTCACTCAAACGTGTCTACGCTTTTCTTTTTAATGAACCTTCTTCAATAATCTGCACTCGGCTACTTTCTCTTCGGGTGATGTCCATTTAATCCAAAGGTTACATTCTCCCTCCCTCCACGCAATCCATCCCAACTGCCGTCTTCTCCATGCCCATTTAATCTGACGGCCTATATTTTTCATAGAATGTTGTGCCACGTATCTCACGGCTTATATCTTTCATTAAATGTTGTGCCACGCATTCCATCCCGTTCGTCCATTTGTGTCTTTGTTAATCCATCCCGTTCGTCCATTTTATCTGGTCATTAAATGTTGTGCCTTAGAGCTTTCTTTATTACTCTCCATGCCTCGAACAGTTCTACAAAGTTTTCTCTCTGTTTCCTTAGCTCTTTGTCCTTGCCTTCCTCTGCAAAGTTTTTTCTCTCAGCGCTGGACGTGCTTGGTCGTCGTCGTCGTCGCCGTCGCCGTCGTGGTCAGATGGCCTACGGTTTTGTTCAACATAGTTCGACTTTTGTAAGTTTTCGTTTTTGCTTTTGTTTCTCTGTAGCTGTGATAAGTTATCCTTTTCCCTTTTCCTTTATTTTTTTGCTTTTTTTTTCTCTGCAGGTCTTGTTTGGTAAGTTTTCGTTTTCTCTTCTGTTTCTCTGTAGCTTTTGACCTTTTTGTCATTGTGTTCTTAACTTTTTTCCTTGTTTTGTGTTAAGTTCTCGGTTTGATCTTTTGTTTCTCTATAGATGTTGCAGCTTCTTTCTTCCATGTGGTTGCTTCTTTCTCCCATGTTTCTCTTTCTACTTTGGTAAGTTTTCCTTTTTTTCTTTTTGTTTCACTGCTCTGCAACTGTGATAAGTTTTTCTTTTTCCTTTTCGTCTTTTTGTTGTTAATTTGTCGCCTTTTTCTTTTGTTTCTCTGCAGGTGTTGTAGTTTCTCTCTGGTAGCTGTGAGGTATCGTTGTTCCTCTTCTCCTTCGTTGGGCTTTGGTAAGTTTTGGTTTTTCCTTTTCTTTCTCTCCAGGTGTGATAATTTTTCCTTCTTTTTTCCTTTTGGTCTTAAGTCCTCGGTTTGATCTTTGTTTCTCTGCAGATGTTGCAGCTTCGTTCTCTCCCATGTGTTTCTTTCTACTTTGGTAGGTTTTCCTTTTTTGCTTTTGTTTCTCTGCTCTGCAGCTGTGATAAGTTTTCCTTTTCTTTTGTTTCTCTGCAGGTGTTGTAGTTTCTCTCCGGCAGCTGTGGTATCGAGTTGCTCTTTGGAGTTTGGTAAGTTTGCCTTTTTTCTTAATTGTCCTTTTTGTCTTTCTGTGGTTAAGTTCTCTTTTTCCCTTTGTTTTTCTCCAGGTGTTGTAGTTTCTCTCTGGCACGTTTGTGGGGATGAGACAACACCTTTCTTTGAAAAGAATAAAAGAGGATTTGGATGAAGTGGGAATGAGATTCGGAGAGTCTCGTGACCGTCATATCAAATGTACGGACAGGGTAGATTACGTTGTCGTCCATGAACTACGATAGTTTCTCTTTCACCGTTGGTAAGTTTTCGTTTTTCCTTTTGTTTCTCTGCAGCTTTGATAAGTTTTCCTTTTTCCTTTCCTCTCCCACTTTGTTAACTTCTCCTTTCGTGCAGGTTTTTGTGTGTACAGATGCCCTACGATTTTATTAAACATTTGGACAAATGCGTTGGTCAAATGATGCCATGATGCCACTTTGTTAAAAAGAAAAGCTAACGGAACCAAATTAGACGGAGGCAAATAGAAAAAGGAGACGGAAAAAAATAGATGAAAGAAAGCAGACGCAAAGAAAAGCAGACAGAAGCAAATAAGAAAAGCAGAAGGAAGCTAAATTGAAAAACAGACGGAAGCAAAACATGATGGAGGAAAGTCAAAGCAAAAGAAGACGGAAGAAAGCAGAAGCAAAAAGCAGACGCAAAAATATAGAAGAAAAAAATAGAATATTAAACCATAGCTTAATATAACATAGGTTTCCATTTAGCTTAATGTAACATAGGCTGCCCGTTATTTAATAGACACATCTAATTATCTTAATATAAAAATAGTACACGGAAAATGTTTTGCGTTTTACAAATTACAACGTAATTATTGTTAAAATTCTAATTACAATTGAATGCGAATTCATTCTGTTGCTACCTCTAAGATTGTTGCATCAGCTCCCACCAACTAGCAGATCGAATCCACCAAAGATGCTCATGAACTCTTCCAACCGTTCAACATTCAGTTCCTGTATATCAGTCACCTTCAGGAAAAATTCCACTTACATCATTGTTAAAGACTATGATTTGATCGTTCGGATTGCAAACAATGTTTGTTGTCCAAATTGAAGGATAATGTGTGCAAATCCATGTTTTTTTGTTGAGCCTCGTCATTTGCAGCCTTGTCGTTGCACATAGTTTTCAGATCGAAAGTCTCTTGTTACCAGTATTAGCTATTTGTTGTTTAAATCCCTCACCATTCATTTCCTCTATATCAATCATGTCAATCAAGTTCCCTGTTTGCTTCGTTTCCTCAGAACAACACCTGATTATGCTCTTATTTACCTCTGAATTGTCATCTGAAACAACATTCCACTAGAAAACATATAATAGTAATACATGAATAATATAAAGCATATTTCCACTTCGTCTTAGTTTCCTCTTCCTCTCACTTTGTTAACTTCTCCTTTCGTGCAAGTTTTTGTGTGTACAGATGCCCTACGGTTTTATTAAACATTTGGACAAATGCGTTGGTCAAGCGATGCCATGATGCCACTTTGTTAAAAAGAAAAGCTAACGGAACCAAATTAGACGGAGGCAAATAGAAAAAGGAGATGAAAAAAATTGACGAAAGAAAGCAGACGCAAAGAAAAGCAGACAAAAGCAAATAAGAAAAGTAGACGGAAGCTAAATTGAAAAATAGATAGAAGCAAAGCTAAGTAGAAAACAGACCGAAAAAGCAGATGAAAATAAGCAGACGCGAAAATCAGACGGAAGAAAGTCAAAGCAAAACATGATGGAGAAAAGTCAAAGCAAAAGAAGACGGAAGAAAGCAGACGCAAAAATACAGAAGACAAAAATAAAATATTAAACCATAGCTTAATATAACATAGGTTTCCATTTAGCTTAATGTAACATAGGCTGCCCGTCATTTAATAGACACATCTAATTATCTTAATATAAAAACATTACACGGAAAATGTTTTGCGTTTTACAAATTACAACGTAATTATTGTTAAAATTCTAATTACAAATGAATGCGAATTCATTTTATTGCGACTTCTAAGATTGTTGCATCGGCTCCCACAAACTAGCGGATCGAGTCCACCAAAGATGCTCAGGAACTCTTCCAACCATTCAACATTCAGTTCCTGTATATCAGTCACCTTCAGGAAAAATTCCACTTACAACATTGTTAAAGACTACGATTTGATCGTTCGGATTGCAAACAATGTTGGCTGCCCAAATTGAAGGATAATGTGTGCAAATCCATGTTTTTTTGTTGAGCCTTGTCATTTGCAGCCTTGTCGTTGCATATAGTTTTCAGATCGAAAGTCTCTTGTTACCGGTATTAGCTCTTCGTTGTTTAAATCCCTCACCATTCATTTCCTCTGTATCAATCATGTCAATCAAGTTCCCTGTTTGCTTCGTTTCCTCAGAACAACACCTGATTATGCTCTTATTTACCTCTGAATTGTCATCTGAAACAACATTCCACTAGAAAACATATAATAGTAATACATGAATAATATAAAGCATATTTCCACTTCGTCTTAGTTTCCTCTTCCTCTCACCATCACTTCCTCTTACTTTTGCCTCCCCACTTTGTGTTTTTTTGTCTCCTCGCGTCATCTTATCTTTGCTTCTCCGCTTCCTCTTACTCCTCTCTGCGTTCTTCGTCTTACTTTTGTCTTTCCACTTCATCTTATTTTTGCTTCTCCGTTTCCTCTTATTTTCCTCTTTCTACTTGCACTTGTTCTTTTTCTTTTAAAGCAGTTAACGTGAATGTAAAATGAATTGAGTTGGTGTCGTTTCCAAGTCCCATTAAGTTTCATTTATCAATTCGGTAATCGTTCTTCGAGTAAACGAATCGACTAATCCTTCTTCAAGTTAACAACTCAATCGCGCCGCATTAAACATGAAATCATTTATTTGGCCGACTTTTCTATTCGGCTGTGCACAGTTTTCAATTTCTGAAAATTTTGCCGATAGAGATTACATAGTTTACAAATCCGCTTCTCTTTGACCTTTTAAATGTAACAGTCATCATTTAATACCCATTCAGGTGTTACATTTCTCTAGGAAAATGATTTCTGTTCTACTTTATCATCCTCGACTGCTGCCCCTCATTTAATACAGCGCAACTGTTCAACTTAAGTCTTTCATTACACAGCTATATTGCTGCCCTAGCACACGCTTTCTCCTCTTAACTTGAATCAAACAATTTCTACCCTGTTCTTTTCCCCTATCCTTCTTTAACCTAAATTCATCGCATCATCCATTCCGACAAGATCGAAACATTCGAAGTTACGTCTACAATTTCAACCATCATAAGCAATTCTTTTGCCCATTACTTTTTTCCCCCAATTTTTAAAATTGATAATTTTAAATTGTCCGTTTGTTTCTCTCCCGCTTATTACATTTTTCCATATTTCCTTCACTGCCCCCTTTAACATTATTTCCTCGCCTTATTATTCTAACTACGTTTACACTCCGTTTTTACTCACAGAACATGTTTTTTCCCATCCAAAATTGGTCTGTATGTCTATTACAAGATAAAACCTGAACTCGTAAATAAAGTTATGAAATAATTTACACATTTATAGACTGATTTGCTTATTTTAATGGCAGATATGAATTCCAGCTATTTCGAGCGCAAGAGGTATTTGAAAAATGTCATAAAAGAGACATATGATCGTCAAAATGAGCTCGATGAGTTACTTGTTCGATTCCATGGATAGAATAAAAAGGCACAAAATAGTTTACATGCTTTTCGCTACCGCGAGATGTTTGAAACTGGTCGAAAGATAGAGATGACAAACAAACTCAAACAAGTAGCTATCCAGACCAGAAAATTTTATGAGGGACAAATTAAAAAGCTTATTGATTAAGT
>JANKOE010000001.1:4409579-4429372 GCA_026284465.1 Erythroxylum citrifolium | reverse complement strand
CCGTGTAGGTTCAGAGCGAGGAGATTAAAGACTGGGACGAGTCAACCGCAATGGCCAAAGGAGTCTGTTTTATATTTTTCGAAAATGTATTTTGTTTCGTGTGTTTGGGCCTGTCAATATTCTTTGTATTTTGTTCTGAGATTCGATATGTAATATATATGTGTGGGTATGAGTTACTAAATAAAAAAAAATACTAGTGTGATGTTTGTATTTGATTGTACTGTCTTGGGTGGCATCCACATAACCTCCCAGGGAGTATTTGGGTGTTACAGAAGTGACTTTTTCCTCCCCCTGAGGAATAGGCCCAATGAGTGCCTCTACCCTAGACACACATTAAGTCAAGTTGCCTACAGCCATTTCAAACTTTGGCTCTGATACCAGTTGGTACAAAGGTCACCTTTGGGACTCGAACTTTCATCGAAGTTTATTGCCAACACCCTTTGCACAAAAATTTCACTTAGATTCGTTTAAGCAAAATCCAAACCTCAACGAACCCTCGAAGTATTTACCTTGCACACACTCGAAGAAACAATGCTAAGAAAGCAATAAGAACAAAGGCAACAAGGAAACACAGAGATACGGTCAAAACCAACTTTATATACTTTCCCTCAAAAGAATACAAAGAATGCTCTCTCTAATCAAGTGAGAATAGCAAAGCTCGAATGAGCTATATATAGGCATCCTAACTTGCCTTCCAAGTTACATTCAGAATCCCACTATATCTGAACTGCCTAAGTCGTGTTAGATCATGTCTATTCTTATCCTTATCAGATTGCATCACGTGTACCAATTAGACGACACCCTCGTCTAAATAAGACTCTAACTGATAAGATAAGATAAGATAAGATAAGATAAGATAACAACAGGATAGAGTTTACATTCAACTAGGAAACTAATATCCATGTCCTCGAAGAACTCCGTTGTCTTCAGATGTTTAGTTCCACTGTAACTCTAACTCCTAGTCATTGCTACATCATCCAAGATCTCCCTACGATCTCTATCCGTTGATAATGCAGTGTGATATCGCTGAAGCCCACATAGCACATTGGCCTAATCTAATGCTTCCCACAACAAGTCCATTAGTCGTGGTCTATTCACTCGAGCGTGGCTAAGTCCTTTATCCGTTAAGTCCTAGCCTGGGTCGAGTCAATCTCCACAAGGCCCGAGACTCTACCAAAATTAGTACCAAGTCCGATCTCACTCGCCCACATTTGCCTTAATATTTTCGCATGCCTTCCTTATCCATGAATCCAGCTAACCTTCTGCCTAAGGCCCCTCACAAAGGTAGCTGAGAAGTGCTCCGAAATTTAGGGGTCTAACACTTGGGCTACAACATTGGTTTGTTTTTTTTGTTGGCAGGGTTTGACATCAACTTATATCTTCAATAAATTTCAATCTTAACCAAGTTCCTTCCATCATCTAACTTCATTAGATTAAGATTTTTAGGGAGTTCTCTCCCTATCTTAACTTCAACACAAATACGTTTGTATCTTATTCTCTTTATGCTGGTAGTGCATTCATCAAGACAAATAGATCTTATCTAACCAAATAGCTTAATCCTAAAGTGGTCTAATATTTAAGAAGAATATTATAAAAATTAATCCATAGTGGAACATATTTATATTTAAGGGTTGAGAGCTCCATTATTGGACACCATTTTTGAAGAAAATTGAGTTTTCCAAAACTTCCATCATATTAGCTTTTATGGTAAACTTGAAAAGGAACATGTCATCTCTGCTAAAGACTTCATCCAACCCTGATTTTCTCCCTGAAGAATTGATTCAGCATTACATGAGGAGAAATGTTGGACTCTTATTTGTAAAATAGCCCATGAGGGTTAAACGATTGCATGATATTTAACTACCAAAAGTGTTCAGATATAATTTAATTTTCAGTATTTACAAAAATTGCTAAGAATATCCAATTAAAGTAAGCAAATTATGAGCTGACCAGAATGATCAGTTTTAAAGGCTCCTATATAGTATATATGTAACGAACAATAATGAACAAACATGTATCCTGCAAAATTTATGTGTATACTGTCAATCAAATCAAATCATTATAGACAAACTATATCGATACAAAATGATATCGATCATCAAATAACAATATCGGATGAACCCTAAAAGTGAGGTATTCAAATGGAAAAAAGAATGAGTTATTCTATCTGTCTATCTACAAAAGCAGCAAAACCAATCCAACGGTCCAAAACAGAGTGAGGCCCCAACTAAAATCTACAAAATCAGTCCCACTTGTTTCATTCTGCTGAACAGACGCTGCCGCTGTGGCGTTGTAATTGGGGTTCGTACCGTACAACTGCTGAATCCCCTCAATATCGTCGCTCGCCAATTCAACCTTCCTAGACCTTGCTGAGAGTGTCGGATACATAATAGCTCCTACGTCCGATGAATGTCCCAAGCCCAATAAATGACCGATTTCATGCACTGCCACCGATTCTAAGTCAACCGCTGATGCGATTGCGGAGTTCGCAACGTCGCCGGAGACCACCCAGTTCTCGTCCAAGTCCAAATGGAACCGTCCACTTGGCGGCGAAAACGCATGTGCTAACGTCCCTAATACCCCATCAAAAGGCTCCCCGTCACCGTGATCGCCGCGAAAGAACCCGATCCTGATATTGGCCGTCTCAAAAACATCCGACTCCGTGAAGTTTAACGGTATCACCTCTGCCCATCGCTGAAACGCTCGTGAAAACACGCTCTTCACGTCACCCTCCAACTGGTTATCGGGCGAAAACGCGTAGGTCAAGTTTCGGCTGCTCCGAGGCCAACGTGGCGTTCCGGGAAAGAATGTGTAATGGGCAACAGTGTGAAGCTCCGACAGAGAATCCGCTTTCCCGGAGTTCATGCTCGTCGATCCGTTGACTATATCGGCGTTGCCACATCTGGGTCGCACAAGTTGTTTCACTGTTGCCTCGTCGAGTTGTCCGGTGACGTTGAGATTGAAGTTTTTCTGGTAAGTTTTGAGAGCCGACTCGAGCTGAACGTCGAAGTTGTCGGTAAAGTTTTCGCCTTTTTCTGGGATGTACCCGAAGTGATGAAAGTACTTCTTGAGCTTATCTAGTCCGTCGAGTCGTTCCCCGAAGTGACAACCGGAGAAATTATGAAACGAATCCCAAGCAGTCTTTGTTACGTTAGGCAGTAGATTGTGAGGCATAGAAGAAATATTCGGCGGCAGAAACCTGGCGGAGACACATAAATGAAGCGATAAGAGTATTGAAAATACAACCAGAAACACATTAACTCTCATGTTTTGTAATTTTAACGTTAACAAGAAAACCTAGAGATGATGTTTCTTGTTTGAAGGGTTTAGAGATAGAAGGTTTGGGGTCTACGTATGAAGGGTTCTTAATAGTGTTAGCGTGAAATAAAAGTCATGGACTTTGGTGAAGGCCGGCAACCTATGAAATGTCAAATTTAGTTAATGTCTAAATGTGTTCGCTTTGGGTTCTTCGTCGTTCCTGGAAGCTAATGCTAGTTACCTTCTTTGGTTTCTTGTACTTTTCACATTTTTTGCTCAATTTTCTAAAATATTTTGAATATGACGTTGAAAGATGAATAGAGGATGAGATCGTTCATGACAAGAGGTGATCATTTGTGCAATGTTTTACACATTGGTTTGTTAAAGTTGTCGTTTTTTTTTTAATTTTAAATGCAGCCTCGTTTGACTTAGAGAGAGAGAGAGAGGAGATTGAGGGCGGAGTCAAAGTTGAGGGTGGAGATGCAATACCAGGTCAAAATATCCTTCAGGGGTTTTTGTTAACATAATTTTATAACAATGAGGGCAGTAAACTCAAAGCAATTGCATGCCCATCAAATAGATTGGAAATTGACGACGGCCGGTGATATTGAAGAATGATGCGGATTCAATTCAACGAGGACGGATCTTTTGTTCTATATCTTGTCCCTTATTTTATACCATTAAATTTCAGTCATCTATTTATGTGAATTTTACGTAAATGAACTACTAAAATTTAATAAGACAGGATAAACAGAACAGGGGGATAGAAGATGCTGGCATCAATTCAACTGCTTATCTTAGCGGCCGTCCGGAGAGGTACTTATGTTGGAATAGACTCGTTTTAACCATATCACATGTTTTGATCTTTCTCCTTTCATTTTCAAATGGAAGGTTCTTTCCAGTCTTTAATTGGAGTAAGCACCACGATCGACTTCGTGAAGGTTTGCGGAGCAAGTTTTGGCTCGTTTCACACACTAATTGACCATAATGTCTTCATTCCGCGTTGAATGTTGAGGGGAGTTTGGCAAGTTCCACCAACTGTGTGCCATGTGATTCCAGGAAGTTTTGGCCTTTTTCCAAGCAGCCAATACTAGATGCTAGACCCCGGAACATTTGTTTTTATTCTTTGTTGCTTTTAAAGCGCACACGTAACGTAACAAAAACAAAACTTGCTATTAATTCACCTTTGCATATGTTGTTATCTGTAGGCCTGCAAGCTCTCACAGGCAATTTAAGCTTCTATTAATTCACCTTTGCATATGTTGTTATCTGTAGGCCTGCAAGCTCTCACAGGCAATTTAAGCTTCTGAGTAGATGCTTAGGTGGAAATAGAGTCCATATCAGCATAATCAGCATTTTAGGTATAGCTGGGAACCTGTATCATATATTCATATTGTGCCCATATTTTTCTAGCTAGAATTTTTTGTCCATTTTATTATGTCCTTATCCTATCCCATAAATATCAGCCATTTATTTATGTAAGTTTCGTGTATATCCCACATAAATAAATGACTGAGATTCATAGGACAGGATAGGGACAAGATAACAAGGACAGAAAATCTCGTCCCATATTTTTCTGGTTTGCAGTTCAATTTATATTTATCATTCCTGGAATTAATAGACGCTGATAAACAAAATTGCGGAAATAGACGGTGGAGATCTCACCTATTTGGGTTTTACTAGGGGAAAAAAAAACTAGAAAACGGCTTATTCAAAGTTTACCCTTCTAATTAAAAGTAACGCATGCATTAAGCAGAGGCTTTAAAATGTTTATGAGATGAGAGAATCTATGTACTTCCAACTTTTATGCTCAACGGCTAACGGTGACGTTTTCACATAACATTGTCTTGACCTTTTAAGTGGCTTAATAAAACTGATTTTGTGACAGTCATTGAATAAAAAGTTGGCTTAATTAGTTACGACAAAGTAGTAATCCTCTAATTAATGCAACTACAAGAACAAGTCGTTTTAACCAAAACAAGCAAAAGAATAAGAAAGCTTCTAATTGGATAGACAGAAGTGAACTGGAATGAGTCAGTTTTTCTGTTCCTAAACTCTTGGAAGCTATAGAATTGCATACCATAAATTCGGCAGGTTTAATAGCATTAGTTGGGGGCATCTACAAAACGGTTAAGAGTGGAAACTATTGTTGGGAGTTTCGGAAAACAGACCAAAACTTGGAATCAGAACTATAAAACAAGCAGCACAGCGTTACCATTGTTTCAAGCCACTAAATATAAATACAGTTACACAAACAAGACCTCTACAAGAAAGCAATAACCAGTTCCTTAACCATTTTGATGGATTCAAAAAGTACTTCGTGGGCTGATCAATGGGGTAACCATGAAGATGACAACAAGAACAGTAATAACAATGGAGGAAAAAGCAAGTATTCAAAGAAAATGGAAGATTGTCTGAACAAAACTAAAGCAGCTGCATCTACAAGCGTGAAGAAAGTGAAGGTCGGAGCCTCTGTGAGTAAGTACTGGATCAAAGATAAGTACCAGAGGACGACTCAAAAGCATTAGTCCACATAATATAGCGAGCTAATATTGTTTTTTACTCTTTACTCGACTGCTAAATTCACAGGATCCAGATGCTTCGTCCATCACAGGGTTCTGCATGATACTGTATGAAGCTTGTTTGTGTGTTGGCACATATTTCTGTTGATTTCGTCGAATTGTTCGTTAATAATTCATACAGCTAATAATGTCATGTATAGACTTGGAAAGATAACTTGGTTGGCATTTCAAGCGCTTCTAATGATTTTAAAATGGAAAAAAAGAGCATACTAAATGAATCGTACATATAATTTTATCTTTTCTAACAATTTGTGACCATAATTTATTTTCAATCATTCTTTCTTTAAATAATTTAAGATTACAAGTTATCCTTACATAAAGGAAGACCGAAGATGGCACAAAATAGTCCTAGCATATATGGTTAACTCCAACAAACAGCACTATCTATACTTTCCAGCGTAGATATGAGAATGGAAGCTCTGGATCAAAAAATGTAACAGACAAAGTCTCCCATTATTTCACCTAAGTAGGCAACCAGTAGCTAAAGAGACCATGTTGGAGGTAGAACAGGGCTGCAAATTGCTTGAATTTGATTCATCAAAATTCGCTCTCTTCTAATGGATTACTTCATGCATTACCTAGTCCCTGATCTTTCCTTTTGTTTGGAGTATCCTGATGGTCCTTTCCTTCCAGATGGATTACATTGCACTTTCACAAGCAAGGATGCAAATAATTTGAGTCTCTATCTGAAGTATTCCTCTTTTGCTCTCCCTTGTTTAAAATGTCAGCATAACTTAGGGTAGCAACAGAGAGTCTACACAGCTCCTATATCATGATACACATATGTACAGAAAATTCACACTCGAAGAAGAGATGTTGTAGTGTTTCCTGCTCTTTCTTATAAAGGTAGCATATTTGAAGGATCGAGGAACTTGAGCTTATCCATGTCCTTAATTTATGTCTATAAACAAGCTATATGAGAAAGAATACTTTTATCAGTAACTTCTTGCACTATATGATCCCAAACGAAGCCATCTTCTATATATTAGGAAGCAGGGAGGTCCTGCAAGAGGCATTAGTATATCTTCTTGAAGTATGCTTTAACCAGATACAAAGATTTTCCATTCCTTGACAAGGTTTGTAATCACGAATCAGTTTTCAAGTAGAGAAGAGTTGTTGGCCCAATCATCCTCCTTTATTAGTACTTTAACCTTAGAGGAATTAGGGAACAGGTGTTTCGGTGTTAGCAATAAGTTAGTCTTATAGATGGGGCCTAACTTGCTCCATTTATCAAACCAACACTGAAGCTTGTTCCTATTTCCAATTCTACTTTCAATGCTCATGTCAAGGGAGTACTTGATTTTGAGTAGATGAGTCATAAATTAGGAACGAGTGATTTTAATCCTAACCTCGCAAAAACTTTTCCTTTCAAAGAAGTAGGTGTCTAATCATTGAACCTAATTGTTGGTCAATATTCTCCAAATTCTGCTTGTGAATAGGGTTTTATTAGCTAAAGAACTGCAATGATGCACTGACCTTCAACTTTTCTTTGCTTACATGCCTCGGATTATAGAAAGCTTCTCATCCTCCTCTATAGTCATATCAATTATTTTAAGGGGAAAATGTGTGAGGACTAGTAAGTATGGAGAGAATTTAGTATGGAATTAATTAATTGAATCCTTCCTACAAAGGATAAAGATTTATTGCATTAACTATTTATTCTCTTTTAGGTATGCTCCAAGAGAGGAGAACAATCCCCGAAGCTCAACTTCCTTATGGTGATTAGGATTCCTAGATATAAGAATGGGTCCTTTAAGTTGTGAACTAGAAATAGAAGATAACCAAGGAGCTATTTCTTTTGCTTTATCCTAGATAAGCTAAACCAAGAAGCTATTTCTTTTGATTTATCCTAGATATGCTAGAGCAAGAGAAAGTGTTTACCCCTCTTTTTGTAGAGATAGTTTTACGAAAAAAAGAACTCTTTTCATCACCCTCCTTCAAACATTATACTATTTATAACGCCGGACTTTCTGAACTCTTTAGTGTTGTATTGTATTTGAAGATACTACTGTATATTGATATTTACATGGTTGTATACGAGTTCAAAGATGTATTTAAGTCATTTGGGTGTATATGTCGGCCCTTTGGTGTTGTACTGTATTTGGAGACACTACTGTATATTGATACATACATGATTATATACGAGTTCAGAGATGTATTTAAGTCATTTGGGTGTATATGTAAATGATTTATAATGTTACATGCCCTTCCATTGGTAATGCAAAATCTTAGAGATTTCCGACATATGAGTTTTTAAGTGGATAAAACTGAGTTCATTAGATGGATATGACCATGATGGTTAAATTAAATGTGTTTTAAGCCTTTACTAATGGGATGAACAACCTTACATGGAGAAGGGTCTAGAATATCGACCCTTCTTTGACCAAAATATGGTCAAATTACCTTTTTTGCCCTTAGGTTGTATAAAATTACCATTTTACTCTCCAAAATTTCCTAAATATGCAATTAAGTCCATAATTTGAGAATCACTAAAACTTTTATTTTCATATGGTTTTCATCCCTATTTCTCTATTTTACTCCAAAATAAAAATCATCTCATTTGTAATCCTATAGATCCAGATATAATCAAAACACTGAAGTATGTTCATTAAATTAATCCTATTTACACTGTTCCAACAGATTCCCACACTTTCATTTGATCAATCTTTTTCAAATCAATACCAATTGCTACCAATATTTATGGAGAGATAGAAAAATATGTTAGGAATCTATTGGTTCAAGAGTCACTTCATTTGGGGGTCGGATGGTAAAGTTATGGCCAAAGGAATCAAACATGATTATGTCCTCAATTGTATTGAACCTATTTTGGTAAAATTGGCATAACTTTTAATATAGATATTGGATTAAAGTCATTCTTAGACTTTTTGAAAGAGAACTTCTATATCTACAACTTTCATGAAGAACTCAAAGCAAGATTTTGCCTCTAAAATGGTCAAACTCATAATTTACTGTAGCTATCTTGCATATGTCCGTTAAAGGACATATATGTCTGCTTAACGGACATTGACAGGCTTAGGGTGCTTTCTAGACCTGAGAAGGTCCGATTAACGGACCTAATATCCGTTTAATGGACGTAAACTAGTCTAGGGGGCCTTTTTAGACCTGATAAGGTCTGTTTAACGGACTTAATGTCCATCTAACGGACATATGTGACATAAAACTCCCTCCAAAGCCTCTCCAATGGTACCTACATCCATTCTAACATTATATTCACCCATAATCTTCTCAAATTTAGCTCTTCTAGTGCAATACCACCTCATATCAATTCAAACACCAACTTTGTTTCATTAAATCTTCTAATCTCTACTCAAATGATTCATCACATTCAACTACATCTCATAATTCAAAATTTCTTTCTTTTTTCCATAACATATCTTATTCCTAAGTATCAAGCATGTCATATTAAAAAATCATCATTTCAAGTTGATGACTACTTCATGTATACCTCGAGCTTAGCTCAACATCATCCATACCCAATTCATATTCCCTATTTGTTCATAAACACCCAAAATAGAACACAACATATACATTCATCCACAATTTTGCTGTATCCAGTTCCCATTTTCATATCAAAATTTGAGACTCTTAAAAGCAGAATTTAAAATTGACGTCTTCATAAAAAGTGTAGCCCTATGTTTCTAGTTTAATCCAAATTAAGAATCATCCCATTTGGATAACTAGAGAAAAAGTTATAGCTAAAACACAGAAGTATACTCAGAGATTATGTTGCTGCTACATTTTCTAGCTCAACTACCAATTTTGTTTCCCAATCTTACCCTAACACAACCCATATAAGATCACCTTTTCTATTCCATTTAATCCTCATTCTCAGCTCCTTTCCAAATCATTCCTACACTCATCCATTAACACAAACAGGTTATAAACGCAATTCTATACTCATCAACTTCCAATTCTCATTAAACATCCCTTTCACAACCAATTCATATTTAAAACATGTGTAGCATAACTCATAGTTTCTTACTCATCATATACAACATCAATCAACCATAAACAACTCCTAACCCATTATGTAGCATTTATATGAAACAAAACATCAATATATACATATATACATATTCATTTCTTCATCAACATTCTAGCACATACAAAACTCCTTGGAATGATCATTTAATCTCCAAAACATTTCTATAAATCATTACTCATCAATAAAAGCAATAAATTTACACACCCTTCCCCATTCACAACACCCACATACCCAAAACACCATTTCATGAGATTAACCTCTAAATATCATAAAAAAATGCTTCATTTAACCAAAACCCAAGATATTTGACAAGATACTTACTTGATTTAGATTCCAATTCTTCAAAATCTTCAAGAAAATAAAAAATCCCTAATCCACCAACAACCCATGATCATCTTCATTTTGAGCTTGAAAGGTTTGGGTGTTTGGCAAGAATGGAAGAGAAAGCAAGATGAAAGAGTAGGATGAAAGATGAGAGGGTTGGGTTTAACATGAGTGGAGATTTGAAGAATCAAGAATCAAGAAGAAGAGAGGAAGAGAAGCTACGAAAATGAAGAGAACAAAAATAAACTCTAATAGCTCTTTAAGAGATAGCAAAAGAGTAGTGGCCTTAAGGCATTGTTTGGCAAGTGACATTTGTCACTTGCCACATGACCCATTTCTAAAGCATTTTATTGGTTCTTTCATTTAACTAGTCCCATCAACTTCAATTTCTATTCCAATTATTCCCTAATTTTCAATGACACTTGTCAATAAATCCTAAAGTCATTTATCAAAATTTCCATTGCCATTAGACAGTAATTTTATAGCATTTAATAATTGCCTTGCCACTTGGCAATTTTCCTAGTTCAAAATGCCCAACAATTTCCAAAAATATCTCCAAAAAGTCCAGAAATTCTAAATCAACAAATACACTTTCCAAATCAATTTTTCAACACATAAAACCACATTTCTCAATATACTCACATATATATATAAACAATTATAGCTAGAGATTGTCAATAAATGCATGTACAATTATTTTTATGCGCAAAGATTCAATGTTCAAGTGTATGTGCATATCATGTAATACATGAACATGAAACATGTTTCTTAATTTCTCAGTAATGTCTCACATTTACTATTTTATCCTTAACATGGGTAATGGGATGTTACAACTCTCCCCTCCTTAAAAGGAATTTCGTCCTCGAAATTCTTACCTGATTGTTCGGACAGATGGGGATATTGTCTCATATGCTCCTCCGTTTCCCATATAACTCCATCACTCAAACACTTTCTTCTAAATGACCACAGTTGATAGACTTAATACGTCTCTCAATCACTTGTTTAGATATCACACTTTCTTAACTATTTCCTTAATGAGTTTCAGATTACTCAAGATTTCACTTCCAGCTTTAGTAACATATATATCGAATCATAACGATACTTCCTAACATATCCATGTAACACTGTGTGAATCTGAAACATCTTTTATGGGTAATACTAACTCATAAATCCATAGTTCTATTCTCACCATAGTTTCATATGGACCAATTTATGTCAAATTTAGTTTCCCCCTTTTTTCCAATCCTGTTCACACCTTTATCTCTATCTATGTGCACCTTGACAAGGTGATACTCATAGAAGTATTTCATCTTTTGCTTGATATTTCACATCTCTTACACTCAACTTTAATGTCTATCTCACGATATTCCATAACCTCGATGTTGATCCACTTAACTCATTCATCATTATTTTGGATAGCTTAACTCCTATTACAAATTCATTTCACTCTTCAATAGTATCTCGAATCAATTCTGGCCTTCAACCAATTTTAGGCCCTTTTCATTTCAATGTAGGGGCGAACGACTCCTTTTTTTTGTATAATGCTTCGTACAGTATTTTAATGATGTTACTATGATAACAATTGTTATGCCTGTAGTCAATTAGAACTACACATCAATCTCATATTCCTATGAACTCCAAAATAGAAGCTTTAAGCATATCCCCCTATAGTTAGGATTGTTGGTAATTCAAACATTTAATCACTTAGTTCTACATTCTTACTCGCTAAATGTCTTTTCGGTGCATTCCTGTTTAGATGTATAGCTTAGGTTGTTACTCACGCTCTCTCTAACCACATCTTTGCTCGATCATCTTTATCGGCTACACATCCTTTTCATTCCAATCACAAAGTAACATTAGATACTTTTCATTTCAAAGGAAGGTATTATTAGATAAAAAAAGAATCTAATTTTAGAACTTATAAGTTGTTAAAGGAATGAAGTATACTTATGAACACAAATGTGTTAAATAAGTTGGTAAAGGAATGAAGTATACTTATGAACACAAATGTGTTTTAAATGATAAAAGTGATGTGTTAGTTATAATGTTTGAGAAATGGGGACTTAGGTGAGTACATGTAAAGTGTAATTACTTAATGTATTCAGTGGTGCATTTATGCTTTTGCTTATAAGGCATGATAAGTTTGTTCAAGTGAGAATGAATGGGTTCAATTTAAGCATAAGAAAATGAATTCATACTTATGGATTATTTCACTATTATGTGATTATGATATTGTGATAATTCTAGACCATCAATTGTCCGAGGAGTTTGATAATTGAGATTGTATTGGAAGTGCTATCTAATTGTGTGAATATATATAATGTATGATGACTCAATACATTTATTGATGCTTTAATGCATATGTTTGTATTTATAAGGCATGTTAAGTTTAATCAAATGAATAAGGTCATATGTTATGCACTACATCACTTACTTAAAATTCTGAAATATAAAATGGTTTATTTTAAAACTGTCAAGTCCTTATCGTGGGTAAATAGGCATATCTAGAAGGGTCTGCAACTGCTCCTGTAACCAGACACTAAGGTGTCTTTTGTGCCAGACACTCCGATATCTTTTGATTTTAGACACTTATATGTCTTTTGTTTCAGAGGCTTAAGTCTCTTCTGTTTCAGATATCAATCATGGTATCTTCTGTTCTGGTCTCGTTGCTCACTTCTGTAAAAAGGATTAGCAGTCTATCTTGTTTTGTATTCTGATACATGTTTAGTTTTTATATAAGGAAATTCTGTTATGATAAAAGATAAACTTTGATCTGATACAAAACAAGTTATGTTCTGACATAAGTCATACCTTAATTTGAAAGGATTATATCCTATTCTAATATTCAATTCTGATATTTGTACATTCTGTTTTGATATTTATAAGTTTTGTTTTGATGCAAGAATGTTCTCTACTGATTGATGAATCATATTATGTTCTGAGACATAATGTTTAGATTACTCTACATTATGAACTATTAAAAATTGTTGTGATATGATTTAAATCTGTATATATAAATGGTAGACGACTGTTAGAAATAGTCACCATTATGCATTATGTTTAGTTATTCCCTACTAAGCTATATGCTTAGCACGATGGTTTTGCCTCCGTGTAGGTTTTAATAAGAAGGTTTAAAATACTGGAACAAAAACAACCGCAGTAGCCAAGAAGAATGTCTTTTGTTTTGAAAGATGTATATTTGAGTTTTTGAGTTGTATCTGACAATATGAGACAATTTGTAATTTGTTTAATGGTTTGTAATAACCTTATTACATGATGGATTATGTTTAACGCATGTATTTTGATAAGTTCATTATATATGAAGTATAGTTTACAACAACATTTAATGATATGTAATGTATGTTTTGCTTGAGTTGTTGAAATGCATGTAAGAAATGTTTGGTATAATTTGGATTGTTTCAGTTCTATTTTATGTGATACTTGCATATCCTCCCAGGGGGTATGTGGGTGTTACAAGCTGTCTACACTCTCTGTCACGATCGTGGCAAGACAATTCACGATCGTGGCCTACTTCTATACTTCTAATTCTTCTCTTTTCTTCAATTTCCTACTTCCATGCACTCAAATACACATCAAACATCTCTTGAAACATAAAAATAAGATCCAAATCATGCTCAAAACCATACAAACACTTAAAATATAAACAAACACTAATAATAACATAATTATATGCCTATATACGATTTAAGAAATACTCAAAAGAACACTTAAACATCTATCAAAACATAGTATAATTTAAACCTATCAGCTATGTTTTGGGAATTAATTTTAATTATTTATTACAATAAAAGATGATTCTTTTTAAGCGATGATGATAAAGTTCTATATTATATATTTTTATTTATTTATTTGATTTAATATTTACTATAGATTTTTAAAGAAATTATATTTTTATTTTACAAGTTTGTGGTTATTTTTATTTGACAAATAAGTATTTTTATTCAAATTTAATGTTATTTCATATATTAAGACAAACAATATTAATATGCCACAATATTATTTTATATAATTCTTAAAAATTTTATAAGACATAGATATATCAGCTAGGTTCAAATTTAAGGATTTTATAATGAATCAAATTTTAGTTTGAAATTAGGTTTACTTTATGGGTCGGGTTAGATGTGGACTGAAAATTTTTAAATTCTTTTAAGTTGAAATTTAACTAAACTCAATTTAGTCCAGCCCATATAAAGGAGCATGTATCATGATTAGTCTAATCAATACATTAACATTGCTATGACAGTATTATAACGGAACTAATAACAAGGATGTTCAACCTGCACCTGTGATCTTCATCTCCTTAGTTGAATCATAACTCTTTAGTTTAAGTGAGATTCAACAACCATTCTGTCTAAAGAAACATGCTCTACTGACAAACTTCCTTCATGCAAAGTTTAACATATATTAAGTACATATCTCCATCATATCTCAAAACAACTCAATTGCAAATCTCCTGCATTCTTTCACCATTTCAGTGCAATGAAGAGTAATATTTGGATTGGAAGAAGATAAAAGTGGATTATATTTGGCTGTTTACCTAAATATGAGCATATAAAGAATAATCTGAGAAGATAACAGTGACCTGTCAAATTATTTTTGGAAAGACAATGGGGGATACAAGCTAAATATAAGTTCTGCATTGATCTTTACAAGCTCGATAGAGCGACAGAACACATGATCAAGGGTCAAGAGATGCACCTGTGAGATTACTCTGAAAGATGTGTCTGCAAACTAGTGGCACTCTTAACAGACATAAAACACGACAAGGTCATTAACATTTATTTCAGGTGACAGAAGAGAGCGAGCATGCTCAGGTTCAATGGGCCTTATCTGATCTGAAAATGCTTGAAAGTTGCATTTTCTTGGATAGTTATCTTAATCCTTCCCCTGTCATCCACCTGCCCACAGACCACATCTTTCAGCTCAGAGCCTGTACCTTTGCGGTTGGAGCCTTCTTGATGAGATTCAGCAGAGGTTTTCCTTCGCCGCTCGTTGTGTCCAGCCAAACGCCTGCGACAACTTCTCTTATTTTCATCAAACTCTGAGAGTTCATGGAACCTGCATCAACATGACAACGATGAGAAAAGTCTGTTAATCTGTGTATGTTGCTTAGCATAATTTTTTATTTGAGTTGGAATTAGCTAAATACAAATTTGGCAAGACAGGATGTTCAAACATTCTCAGAAACAGGAATTCAAAAAATTATAATGGAAAGTGAAGTTTGCAGCATAAATCAAGAAAATCTAATGGTTTAAATACAAGAGCAGCAAGACACCAAATTAAGAAGGAAGAATCAAGCAATGCAATTGAAACTGACAGGCTATATCTTACTTCAGCATAACATTGCCATCAGTTTTGCGTTCATAATATTATTCAGAAGGTGGAAAGTTTCGAGTAAAACAATCAACGAAGACAACCAAGGCCTCTTGTACTCAATCTGTCAAGATTGGTTCGACTGTTAAATATCCATCCATTGTTCTACTCTGCCAACGAGCATAATCAGACAGTGTGAAAGACATTAACTTTTAATAGAATCAGCTCCGCCGAGAACAACCTCGAATTACAGAAAATAGTAATTACCCAAAACTATACAAAGCAAGTATCCCCAAAACTATACAAGGCAACTACACAGTCATACCTATTTGGTCCAAGAGGAAAGGAGAAATCAAACATTGAATCATGGATTATTTAGACGCCAAATTGCACATATGAGCAAACAATAAGAAAGAGAAGGAACAATTGAAACCTGCTGCATTGTTGGCAAAAGCGTTGCCTGATGCCAGCCACAACCACAACTTCAGCTTTGGAGTGGGGTTCGCACACCCTGTGCCTCCTATGGTACGGTTTTGCATCACTCAGATCAGCCGCACACCTCTCAGCTTGGCAACACCTCAATCCTCCATTCCCACCACCCACTGGACCTTTCCTTGCACCACCACCACCACTATTCAAGACTCTCTTTTTCCTATAACTCTCAAACTCATCCTCTAGAGACCCATTTAGCTGCTGCTTATACCCATCATCATCAGATGACTCCTCACAATAATCATTTTCCTTCTTAATCACCCTTCCAATGGCCATACTTTGCTTCCCTTTGCCATCCATTTATTTGGTATACAAAAACCCCAGAGTGAAAATTAAATAAAAAAAGAGATCAGAAACTTGGAGGGGCCTTAAAAGGGTGGAGAAGTTAATAGAAGAAATGAAAAATAAAAGGGAAGTGGGGAATTATGGTATTAAAGCAGGAAAAGTGAAAAGTGGCAAGGACCACAAACTTTCATCCTCACTCTCTTTCACCACTTGGTACATTAACAAAGGCATGAATTTTTGGCTTGTTGGACAAATAAAGGAAAGGAGGGTAGTGGTGGTGACTGAAGAATGAAAAGTTAAAACCTTTTAAGATAAAAAGTCTGCGTGACTAGTTGCCTTAGAATCTTTGAGTTCGAACACGAAGCAGTAGCAATTCAGAATCTTTGAGGTCGAACACGAAGCAGCTAGGTATTTAATGTTGAAACTCAATCACATTAATTAAACACACAAAAAAAAACAAACATTAAATAGATAACTCCCTTCACATACTTTTCTTCTTCCAAGATGAGAGGGAGGGGACGGGAACGGGAACGGGAACGTGGTGGGGTTCTGGCTGCTCAGGACTTGTAAGTGGCGGTCCCAGCTAGAACGGATGTAGACAAAGTGAGTGATGAGTGTGTTTGTGATTTAAGGTTTTAATATTATCATCTACTATTACTAGTCTTAGTCACCTTTGAATGCCCCTTTTTTCTTTTGTACACTGAAAATGGTACATGTGAACATGTGACATGGACGCCGCGCAGACATTCATTTGTCTCTAATTAGCGTTTTGTACTTGTGAATGGAAGCAGCCATTTGTTTGGTATTCCATGCCCAGGTAAATTTGAAGACTAGACAGGTTTTCCTGCGTCGTTAAGACTTTTCAAGTTTCTTAGCTGTTAGCAACTTGGCATGTAATTCGTTTCCTGAAGCATGAGTCAAAGTATAGGTGGAGAGCCTGTTAAAGCGTCATAGGAACTAGCCAATAGGAAACTGAAACGCGTTGGGAGTGAGTGATGGTGGTGACTACCTGTTAAATAAAATTGAATGTGTCCTTTCAAGGAGACTGGTTCTGGTCGTGGGGATGGCTGTTTCTTTACACTCAGTAGGCCCCTAAGTAAAGGACCGGATTGAGTTGAACGGAAGAGTCTTCTCTGATTTATTTATGTCAGGAATCACAAT
Organism: Erythroxylum citrifolium; assembly: GCA_026284465.1. Classification (NCBI taxonomy): domain Eukaryota; kingdom Viridiplantae; phylum Streptophyta; class Magnoliopsida; order Malpighiales; family Erythroxylaceae; genus Erythroxylum; species Erythroxylum citrifolium. Next base: position 4,411,930 of record JANKOE010000001.1, on the reverse strand, counting down.
TCTCTTTTTCTTAAATAATTAATAAGTTAAATTTATATTAACTGAATTTTAAGTTAAATTTAAGTCTAAAAATTCAGGTGAATACCAATTTGAAAATATTAATAATTCGAAATTTTTAAAACAACGTTAATTTAATTTAATTATTAAAAATATTATATTAATTTATAAATAACATTTCAATCATATTCAAATGACATAAGACCATATTCAAATTATTTGTCTTATTAATATACCTAGTTTATACAAAACAATTGAACACAAAAAAATTTCCTTAAATTCTAGATTTCACTTGCACGTAGCAATTAGGAAAGCACTTGTAAAAGCTCTGCATGTTTTACTTATCCATTAGAAATTGAAATTGACATGACTATTATATGTTCTTTTATAGAAGTTAATATAACACATAATATAAGCCTTAGTTACGCGTCTCAGATCAAATGTGAAAGGGAAATAACAAAGAGATGCGAAAAATATCTAATTTTTATTCCATAATATTTGGAGGAGCTTTTCGAGGCCAAAAATAGTTCGAATCCACCGGCACTTTTACGGGATCTACTTATTGCGACGTGTTCAACGTCTTTCAGTAGTTTTCTTAAAATGTGAACCTTTGAATGAGTCAAAGTAACTTTATGTTTACTAATGAATTGAGTAACTATAGGAGACCTTAACCTCTCTATATAGCTTTCATATCAGGCTTCCTCATTACATGTCTAATACAGGTCTAATCTGCACTGATCGAGATCTATTTTTCTCCAGTATTTCAACCCATTAATTTAGACCATTTATTAAGTCACGTTATTGTCTTTATCCGGATCAAATTACGTAACTTAACTAATAAGTAATTGAAAAACTGAAAATACAATTAATTGTTGTCCACCAATGGAAAAATATCTAACATTCTCCCCTTGGACAATAATCAATTCCGTTATTGACTCAATTTTTAAAACCAGTTTAAAATAAGGTTAAGTTGCGTTACTGTATGGTCAACTAAGTTCAAAAACAAAAACATTTGATCCAAAGATAACAAAAGTTCATAATTCTGTCCTGCAAGACTTTTTGTCACAACCTAGTACTACATCGGGCACATGACAACCGTCGCATACCCGGGCTAAGGATAATCACGGTACCCTTAATCCGACTATGTAAGGTTAACTGAATATCTTTTTTGAAAACATTTGGGCAGCTCAACGACTGTATTCTCAAAATCTCAAAACTCAAGCAAAACACCTGCAAATCAATTTTAAACGCACTTCTATATTCAAATTAAAATTATACCACAACTTCTAGACTTTTAAGTCCACTCAACAACATTAAAAGTTCATACATAAGGTCTTTTACAAACAACAAGACAGTCAAGAGTTAATTTATAAAATTATAAAGCATATCAACATAACCATCCTAATAAAAACAGTTCATGAGCCACTATGCAAAAAAGTACAAAACAGAGACTATCCACGTGCAGTAATGTCCCGAAAATGGAAAAAGACACGACCTATTCAGAGCTTCAAATCCACTAAATTAATCTTCATGGTTGGAAAGCGGAGGAGGTGAGTACACTATGTACTTAGTGAGTAGGAAAAAGATATACCGTAAATATAACTCGATGGACACCAAGACGGTGTAGATAACCTATAAAGTGAGCATACATGGCATAGAAATACATAGGCATAGCCTATGACTCAACGCATACTGGTTAGGAACTACATAGGCTTAGCCTATTAATCACTCATCCAGTGAGCATAGGTTCTAGTTTTAGTACACAGAAGCAAAAAAACATCACATGTATAAATCAAATCTCGTCAGAAAACAAATATTAGAATAAGCCAAAACAATCATGTGTGTCACCATTAGTCAGCCAAACTAGTGTGCACACCCATCGATTCCCAGTGTTTGCTCGACTTTCATCCGTAGTGAGTCCAGATTACAGTCGACAAGAGCGTCATGACCTTAGGTGATGGCCTCGTCGGTGTCCAGACCCTTGGTGTGGAGTCACTTGTAAGTCCCGTAGAAAGGTGTCGATACAGGGACTCAACTTTTATATATCAACGTCAAAGGTACGAGGGTTGCTTAATCTGCTGTGCTTAGCACACAATTGACCAATTATTTCCTCACTAAAAATCATATACAAATATTAAGTACTAAAATCAATAAGTAATGCACCATGCCTTTATTTATCGGTCCAACCAATAAAATGGAAACTTGGCATGGCCCTAAGCCAAAATAGAACACATACACGCAGTATACATGTTGGCACCCATTACCGGATGTCCAACCTCTTACGAAAAACCAAACTGGAACCCGAATCCGCGTTGGAAACCTTAGACTAATCCGAAAATCCCGATATATTTTTT
>JANKOE010000001.1:4380139-4393613 GCA_026284465.1 Erythroxylum citrifolium | reverse complement strand
CTAATAAAAATTAAATCTTCAATCCATTTTCAAGGGTCCCAATTACAATTCCAAAATAATGTACCCAATGTTCCAGTACCATTTGACAGAAATTTTCGGTACCGAAAACCAGTCGGTTCGCCACTTGGCAATTTTTTCGGTCCGGAAAGTTTTCCCGGAAAATTTCAGAAAAATTTCTAAAATTTCCCTAAAATGTAAAACACACAAGGAATCACTCTAAATAATTTTTTAAACACAAATACCACATTATCCACAACAAAAGTTCATTTAGGTACAAATACCGGGAAATGTCATAAATGCATGTACAGTTATTTTTCATGTGCAAAATTTCACTGTTCACAAATAAAAGTATGCATGAAAATTTTCAATCAGTCCTAATCACTCTCACCCCTTTCTAAATTACTATTCTACCCTTCCCGTCAGGGGTGGGATGTTACAACATCGCTTATGGTAATTTTTAGTATAATTTTTTTTTACTAAACTAAATGATAAGTACTGAGTTACCTTTGAACCAAATTATTTTTGAAAAAATGCATCCTAAATGTTTTCATAATACAATTTGTTTAGTTTTTAAAACTAGTTGTAAATAATATTGTTTAAAGAGGAGAATATTAGAAAAATTTCTTAACTGAACAAATATTATTTGTGAATTTTAAACTTAAAAGTTTTCTTAAAGTAAATAAAAGGACTTAATTCATAACAAACTATAAAGGGTCTGATAATTGGTCTAATTAAAATTGACTAAACTCATGAAATCCAAATTAGATTATGAAACCTATTTGTGTGAATCACTTGAGATTAATATGAATTATAGAGATCTGTTTGACTTATGACGGAAAAATCAATAGAAATTTTATATAAGGAGATTAGATATCTTGCTCTTGTATAATCCAAGTATAATTAAGGATTTCTTTATCCATTAAAATTCTATAACTTAAAAAATTAATAAAAAGTTCTAATATGTGATTCTATAGCTCATAAATCAGAAATTATCGAAAAAGTAAGATTTTATAACCTTTTATTATTATTTCTATTGAATTACACAATTTGATGATAAAAATCTTGAACAAGATTTAAGATTAGCTGATGATTCCATAAAACAAATTTTTATAGGTAATTTATTGACCTAATAATATTATATAAAGTATCTCACACGCACACGTGAAGATTTAAATAATTTTACTTCAGATTTTAGTATTTTAATTTCTTTTCCAAACGACAACCCAGAAACTTAATTTCTATAAATACCTAAAATTTGAGATCTTAATTATTATTATTATTATTATTATTTTGTTTCTGTCTCAGGAAGACCTCAACTATAAAAAAACAACTTTAAATCATCCATACTTAAATTAATCTCCGTTCAAACCAAATTATTTTTGTTAAGCTTTAGGCTTTAAGCTTAAATGGACGTCTTGGATTATGTTCTATACTTGGCTGGGAAGGGCGGGGAAACGGAAGTTAAAATTAGAAGGGTCCCACATTTACCGAATATGGTTGGTAACACTATGAATCGGGACTTGGCAACGCGATCTACTAGTCAAACAACCTATATTTTATCTTAAACACACAGATGTCAGTGTCGTGATGTCCTTGCCTTCGTCGGTTTTCTGAATGGTCTTGTCGTCTACATATTCTATTACAAGTTGCATCCAAAAAATAAATTATGGACTTTTGTAATTGACAAACATAGAATCAGATATCAGCGGCAATACCAGGGGTAAACTTCAAAGCAGGAAACTTTGTTACGAAAATTTTCAGGGAAAGATTGGATCCTTTGTGGTTCAGAGATGGAGACGTCAGTGCCTGAGGTGGTTCTTGGCTCTAGTGGCACAAAAATGCCATTGCTGGGCATGGGCACTGCGACGAGCCCTTTAGTGGGATCTGAATCAACTAAAACAGCGATCCTGGAAGCAATGGAACTTGGTTACAGACACTTTGATACAGCCACACTTTATCTTACAGAGGAGCCACTTGGTGAAGCCATCGCAGAGGCATTTTGTCGTGGCATAATTACTTCAAGGGAAGAGCTCTTCATCACCACCAAGCTATGGTGCAGCGATGCTCACGGTGACCTGGTTCTTCCTGCTCTGCAAAAAAGTCTACGGTATGGTTATGTAAACACCATTTCCTTCTATAAATATGTAATATCACTGGTTTGTTTTCCTTTTGCTCTCATCGGAAAGCCTAAGACTGTGGTTTTCTTCTTGGGGGTCGTTATCACGCAGGAATCTGCAGCTAGAGTATATTGATCTGTATTTGATTCATTGGCCTGTTAGCACTAGACCAGGAACTTACGAGTTCCCAATTAAGAAAGAGGACTTTGTACCTATGGACTTCAAAGCCGTATGGACAGCTATGGAGGAGTGCCAAAAACTTGGTCTCACAAAGGCTATTGGTGTCAGCAATTTCTCCTGCAAGAAGTTGAAAGATATCCTTGAATTTGCAACCATTCCTCCAGCTGTTAATCAAGTAAGTTTTTCCAGTTTTCTTGCGACAACCCGTTTTTGCTTTTAATTTGAATTTGAAGTCACAATACCAAAGACGGTGTGTATCTTGAAAGGTAGAGATTAATCCACTGTGGCGACAGAAGCAGATAAGAGAGTTCTGTAAGGCCAATGGAATTGTTGTTACAGCTTATGCTCCTTTGGGAGCCAGAGGAACTATCTGGGGTAGTAACAGAGTGATGGAAAATGAAGTGCTTAATGAACTTGCAAATGCCAAAGGCAAGACTGTTGCTCAGGTTGCTCCTGAAAACTGGCATCTTAAAACATGATTTGGTTTTCATCTATGTAATGTTCCATACTGATTTTCTGGTCCAAATACAGATTTGCCTCAGGTGGGCATATGAGCAGGAGGTGTGTGTGGTGGTGAAGAGTTTTAACGAGGAGAGGATGAAGCAGAACCTCGACATATTCAACTGGTCACTGACAGAGGAAGAACACAATAAGATCAATGAAATTCCTCAGAGTAGAGGCTGCTGTGGAGAAGATTATATCTCAGAAGTCGGGCCTTACAAGACAATCGAGGAGCTATGGGACGGAGAGATGTGAAAATTTGCAACAACAAACTTGAAATTTGTAATGTACAAAGCGCCAGAATAAGATTTAGCTCTCCTATTTCCATTCTTGTTTAACAAGTATTCCTTTTTCTCATTTGAACATGCGACCATTAGTGTTCATTAATCATATTCCAGGATAAATGAAAAAACGATAGGCTATCAGTCAGATTCGGTCTTAATGCTCGTCCTCTCTCTTTAGGACTACCCAAATTCCAAAAGTGTATACCTCGGTATATCCTATTAGCAGAAGCTTGTGTTATCATTCCATGCGAATATACGAGGTTACAAGAGCTCAAAGCTTGTAAACTTGGTTTTTTATATAAGATTTGTGAGGCATAAATATGTTCATCTGACGGTGAACAACTTGGTGTTGTGTTTTGTCAAAAAAAAAAAAAAAACTTGGTGTTGTGTTATAGAACAGGCCAACCAGCTTTAAAGATAGTGAAGCCCGTAACTTCAATACAACAGGTTGAGAGGCTTGAAAAGAATTTACTTATCTGTTGATGGAAAGTAGAGATCGCAAGCAGGTTACGAATGCTTTTCCCACTTTTCTTCTCCTAGATACAAATGGTCGGTTTATTGCAGAAAGGGCTTCAACGCCTCATGCTGTAAAAGTGCAGCCAAAGTGGCATCAATGTGATCAAATGTAGAAAGTGTTCCTCCACCTTAAACAATGTGTCTTCAAATAAACACGTCAAGAAGCAATATAAGCCACCTCAGACGTAAAAATTTGTAAAACTTTTGTCTTGCCTTTAATTTACTATAGCATATAAATATACAATCACACATGGAATGAGTATCCCCGTATGAAGTGGAGAATACGTTGACCACATTGGCTAATTGTTCTGGATTGATTTCTTGGCAAGTTGAAAAATGAAAGGCTACAAATTGCAGGGTTGATACAATGATATCAACAACATTTGGAGATATAATTAGGTTCTCAACATCTATTGGGCCTATCGTAACTGGGAGGTAAGGATGGGCAGTTCTCATTCATGTTGGCATATGGCTCGATGCTGTTATATCCGGGCAATTCCATATGATACTCTCCCAGAATCTGGCAGAATGGAAGCCGATCACCATTGTTGCACCAATCAGGCAGGCGTGTTTGGTTACTCTCAAAAATTTTAAGCATGTATGCATCACGTATCTGCAAAGATCATCAACCATTTTATCTTAGCATGAATATAACCAGAGAATAAAGGAAATAAAAATATAAGCTGAAGATGAGTTCAACCAATGCTTACAACTTACAGTAAATTCAGTAACTTGAACAGAGTTGGCAATGGGCTCAAAGACTCCTGCCTGTTTGTACATTGCAAGAATAAATGAAACGCATGTTGTTGACTTCCCATCACTATATTCCCATTCATCCTTCTCCGGAATTGTAAGGAGTTCATCAAAAGTCATTCCACGCCTTTCAGTTTCAGCTATAATTTCATACAAATCCAAATCCTGTAAAGATGTTAGCGTGTACTAAATTTAGCTATTAATTAAATAAAAATAAATAAGAACAAGAATCTGTATTGATTTGTCTGCTTCTTCCCCTTCATGTTCCAAAAATGACTTCATCATTTGATTAGCCATTAATTAAATACGAGTTACTTTCTCCTTGAACTCATAGTTTGCTTATTAAAATTGAGGAAATTTGAATGAACGGATATGAGATATCATATACCTCAGTTTCAAGTCGCTTGTTAAGAGCCTCATTCCACATATTTGCAGCATAAGCTGGCTGCACACGTGTCCACATAGACATGACAGAAATGACCTGAAATCAGAATTTAAAGAGTTAATTAACACTGAACTTGCAATAAGAGAATGGATAGCACTCAGATTGGCTTTTGCATACATAAAAATGTGTATCAGTGAATATACATGCACACAATTATATGCTGAAATAATTTCAGAACATAAGCAGGAGATTGCCTCAGCAAACATTTTGACCATCATACAAATATAAGGTGCTGTCTGAAGTTTCCAGCATATCACTAGTTATGAAGTGAAGAGCATATGTGTACCCAGAATTTCTTTAAAATGATAAATTGCAGAAAGCAAGAACATACCAAGTGAGCATCAAGAGGGGGCGGATAGTTGTCACCTAACGTGTCAATCCAACTAAATATCATGTTATGATAACCATAAGGCTTGCCTTGCATGCTTCGAGCGTACTCCCAAGCTGCAGAATTGTTAAATTTTGACCGCACATCAGGATGTAAGGGAAGCAATGCTATTTGTGGGTTTGATACATCCTTTAGTGCCAATTCCCACCATTCCTCCCACCGGATCACCACTATAATCTCTTCACCCTGCAAAATTCAAGAGGAAATAGAGTGAGAACCAAGAATAAGGGGAAATCCCCGTCTCAAAATTTGGAGTTTAAATACTTGCATTTAAATATTAGCAACATGTAGAAAACAACTACCCTAGATATCTGACAAGCTAAATTTGCGCAGCAAGACAAAAATCTGAAAAGAAGATAATATTGAAGCAAACAGTAATGACAGCCCCACAACAAGAAATGGGAGAGTGAGATGTGGACCTGTTACATTGTCTAATCAAGAAATAAGTACTGCTATAAGGGCAAAAGTGTCATTAATCAAAAAATTAATCAAAAAAGAAATCAAGTTTTCCAAATGGGTTAGCTACTTCCTTGATTCAAAACGCTGACTAGATTTCTCAGAAATAGGAACATCAATCCTCCTAAACATACAAAAATATGGGAGAGAAACAAACAAAGGCAAACAAGAATCATTTGTCCAGAGGACACAGAGAAGGGACACTAACCAGGTACAATTGGTAAAAATATGAAGCAGTCATACAAAATGACCAAACATGAAGCAGTCATAGGTACATGTTATGGTTGAGTAATCTAAAATGTAAGTAAAAATATGATACAAACCTTTTCATTCTCGTGTCCTGATTCACCAACCCAAAGATTTCCCACTTCATCCTTCAAGCAAACTGCTGTGTGTCCAGCAAATGCACCAGTTACCCATTTCTCCAATGTCTCAAATCCACCCCATCTGCCACGAATCTTTGACACAGCCAGAAAATCGCCGGAATGAACATCTTCTGGCTTGATAGTTGTACGCCAAGGCTGAGGACGTTTCTCAAACGTAGCACCCATATGCTTACTTAAAAAAGCAAAGTTAGCACTCTGGCCCCATGCAGAGTTAGAGAACAGAGGTAACACATCTATCAAAGAAAGCATGGTCCCCAGCATCCCTGATGGCATGAGAAACACAGAGACACCATGCTGCTTCACCTGCGCCATGATCAAAAAGGAAAATCACACAATGCATTTGAGTACTCAAATTGTAAAATTCAAACAAAAAAAGAAAAAGTTATAGCCTACATATTCCATCTCTGCAGCCTCTTCCCAGGAATCAAATTTCAAAGTATGCTCCCGAGAAGCAAAATAGTAATCCCAAGTGACCCTGTATGGTGTTGCAAAAACATAAAGATCCATACAGGTCCAACTATGTGCAGCAGATGTCTGAAAAGAAAAGGTATATTATCATTAGCACTTCAACTACCTAAATTATCAATCAATACATCCCTCAATTCTCACGCAGTAAGCTACACATAATAAAACAACAATAATTATAATCAACACTAAGATGACAGAAATTTAAACACAACGAATTTATTCTACTTTTTAACCAACTTCTAATAGCATATACGCACTTCACAACAGTAAATAATATCGTACAACAGTCAAATAAGGACAAAATCAAACTAATTAAGCGGAAAGGTATAATACTTTAGCATTAGTTATTAAAACCATAGATAACTAAACTCAAATTAAGGTAAAAAAATCAAACCTTTAAATAGAGAACACCACCACCCAAACCAGACTCGCTCCGATCACCTTCGGTGAAATCAAGTCGAGCCTCGTTCTCGTAAAAGCAAGCTCCTTTCCACTGAATAGTCCCATTATAAGGAGTCACCGACCCGACGTAGAATGGCAACAAGTCAACGGCGCTGTGGAAGTTGTTCAACACCGGCCACGAAAGCTGACGTGGCAACATCGGAAGCACGTCATTAACCCGAAAAGGCACCGTCAGAGAGTGACCGGAATTGGAAACAAATCCTAACCCTAAGAACAGCAAAACTAATACCGACGCCGACGGTGTCAGTGTTCGTGTAGTTCTCGACATCGATCGGGTCGGGTCGGAGTATTGTCAACTTAGGGAATTTGACGGCGGTTGAGGAGTCCGCGTAGCTTCATTCGGGTTAGCAGATCGGGGTTGGTTTGAGAGACCGAAACTGCTTTTCCTTTCGCAAGATTATCCAACAGACTGGGTTTTCCATTAAAATTGTTTGTCATATTTATTAAATAAGAGGAAGCGTGGCAGCATCATAAGGGGACACGTTGTCGCTTAATATGCTCGTAGGTAACCTTTTCGTCAACGGTTACCATACCAAAAAAAATAGCTTATCGTCACCTAAATGGGGCTCTAGCTAGAGATCACAATAGGACGTAAAAAACGATGTTATTTTATTTTTATACATAAAGGTCAAGCTTTGGGCCGGACGCAGCTCGAGCTTGAGTCTGAGCCTAGCCCAAGGCTCGATCAATTCAGACTTGATCTGTTGATGTCAGGCGAAACTCAGTTCCAGTTATTATCCCTAGCAGCGATGCAAAGTTATTCATGAAAAGCATAAAAGGACAATTAAAGGATTAGCAACTTGATTACACAAAATTATTGACCTTTTAAGAAGCCGATAGTCGTGAAAGATAATGTTTTATTTAGGTCATCCCTAATCCCTCGTAAGATCTCTTCATTGACTTCTACCAAATCAGTGCATAGCATTGTTTCCAAGGTATACTTCAAATGGTTTAAAACTAACTTTGTTTGCTCCTACTATGCCACAAGCTCCTCAGGATCAGTAGCACATCGAAACTCCACTGCACCCATTATATAGATCTGGTCATAGTTGCAGTCTAACCCAGAATCACCTCAAGCCGCAATAACAATCTGATACTGACATAATTGCATCATTTATGGTGGCACTAACATCTCTTCTCCTACTCTATCCATTCTAGTACCCCCAGCTCAGGCACATTCAAAGCACGAATCAAATTATTGGACTGCCATACGAATCTAGGCCAGTATTATCATCTCCTTAAAGCAACCTAGATAGGAAAAAAACATATCAATAGTTTTTTTCACTTAATTTGTTCTTGGAATTGTAACTCACTCTGATATCACCTAAACGTGATGCTCCAATCTTTCTTTAACCGCAATTATCCAAAATGTTCCCCAATTATATCATTAGTTACCAAAATTCTCATTAGTTTCAAAAATGATATTCGTCGGTCACAAAAATATTCTATACAAACATAGCTATTTGAACTGCCACGTTCAAAAGTACATACAATAAAACAAGTTTACAATTTAATTTGTTGGCCCTACTTAGACTCTACTTTATCAATCACGTACACTGGGATTATCATCAATGTCTCTGTCTCCTAAAGAAATAGTGGCAAAGGGTGAGCTACTTACTTAGTAAGGGTAACTAACCATATCCTTAGAATAAAATAACTCAACGTGTATATATAAAAATTAGACAAATGATTAAAACATACATATAATACTAAAATATACAACAATACTCAGCCTATTTAAATAATTAACAAACATCCAAAGTTTTATCATTAGCAATGGCTAATACTAATATTATTTTATTACTATCATTTATGTTTTATCTCATTGTTAACTAAATTGTCTAGGTCTTGCTTTATCTAGGCTTACATCTAATGGTCAACCGACTCATCTCTACTCGTCATAATTACTCATTAGATGGAAATGTAATTAGATGTATAAATATTGGCACAAGGTAACTCAGTTCCTCAATATAATTTAATATACTGGTACCACTTTAGTACCTAGCCATCAACATAGGATATTTTCAAGACTTAAGATATCTCACTACCACTCTAGTACTTAGCCATTGGTGCCAGACATCCTCGAGAATTAGGATTTCCTAGTACCTTCTCCACGAATAAGTACCTAGCCTTCGCTCGCTCATATTTAGATAACTCATTAATCTATGACCATTGAATCTAGCTTATCTTAGGCAAGTCACAGATTCACGATTTATATAATTTATTCTCAACCTATTATAAGCTAGTACCTTAATAATCTTAATTATACTCATGCATAGCTAAAAGTTTTAATTGAAAAAATTTTCACCAAGTTATCAAGTGATACACTTCATAAAATGTAACAAAATATAAATGTGAAACATTTTGTGCTTTGTTAATTATTTGTGAAATAAATAAACACAACTCATATATTTTAGAAATCCATGTATGTAATTATTAATCATTAATTTAATTAATGTCTAATTCAAAATATGATTCACTATAAAATAATTTATGAATAACAAATTACTATTATAAGAGTACAGTCTAAGGTTATACTTACTTGAATTTTAAACTTAACTAATTGATAAGTACGATCTACTCCTTAATAGACCCTTCGGACATAGACATTACAAAGTTCTATTAAACTTATTTAAGAAAATTTTTAGGCCCAATTACACTTAATAATCCAACACTTTTCTTTTCCACTTTATTCTTAATTATTAAAAATATCCTTAACCTAACTACCATAATTACTAAAATACCTTTAATTATTAAAAGTCCTATTTTACCCTCATTTTATTATTATTACAAAATACCCTATTAGGAATTAAATTTCAATTTTACCCTTAAATTTTCACATTTCTTATTTTTGTTTAATAAAACTTAAAGTTTCCTAAATTGTCTTCTTCTTCACCCTCTCTTCTCCTTACTCCTCTTTTTTTCCTTATTTTTCAGACACCTTTTCTCCTTTTTTTTCTCCATAACTTCAAATTATTTTCCCAAACAATTGTAATATACTTTCTAACTATAAAGTAGTGTAGGATGATTAAAACTCACAAATAAAAGGCATAGAATTGTTGTCGAAAAAAATTTACCAATGTGAAGTTCTGTGTCTTTCTGAGGGATTTTTGGGTTATTAACTTCTACAATTTTCTCACAATTTGCTACAAAACAAACAAATTGAGAGAATACATGAGAAAAGTTTAATTTGCAGGAGGAAGATGGTGTATTTAAACATATGTTGTCTTCTTATTTGTACTCCTTTGTTTTAATTTATTTTATGGGCTGGGTTTGTTTGTTAAGGGTGGCCTCTTTATTCTTCCTTTTGTGAGCTTTACACATATAAAATAACAAGGAAAATGCAAAAAAACTTATATTTAGAAGCAATAATAAAATATAAAATATCATATTGTTGATATTTCAAATTGTATAATCAACTAGATCAAGTATCTTTTATACATCAACCTTTCTTAATATAATAAAAGTCCAATCTATTCCTTAATCTACTCCTTAATTCAAAGGAGAGAGGTGAAATGCAAAAAAACTGATCTAGTTTATGGTTCAGAAGTTATTTATTCTGCGCTGTCAATAATTAAAAGGAAATTTAGAATTAAAAATTAGTCTGATTCGTGCTTAATTTGGTTAAATCAGCCAGTTTAGTCTGGTTTTTATATTATTGATAATTATTGTTAGATAAATTGAAACTCCTTTTAATTTATCTTTAATTTTTCAATTAAATAATTTACAATTATAGATCAAGATTAACATATAATAACACATGATTACTATCTAAATATTTAGGAATGTTAAAGTAGTTTTGACTAATCTTTTCGTGCATGATTTCTTTTGTACAATAAAATCCTTTCATCATACAATGTTTTGATTAGACGTAGAGCATAAAATTAATGTTTACTGTATTCTAAGTTTAATCATATTAGTTCTCTACTATTAGTTATTAATTCAATTAATGACATTTGAAAACTATTTATAAAACATTACTCGACCTTAACCAAAGATTTCTCGAATCAATAGTAATTAAGAACAATAGAACATTCTAATCATATCTTAATTAGTAAACTACTTTTATATAATTCATACTATATTTAATAAGCATTGACTGAGTAATCCATGATTAGAATATGTTATAAATAGCATAAAAATATCACCGTAATGCTTAACTTGGGTCTTGTCAGGTGAATGCTGTCACCGCTCCATGTCTAGGCATCTTGCTTGTTATTAAATAAAGATGGTTGTTATTCACATCATCCGTTAATGTCAACTTGTGGCTATAACCTAATTTGATTAGAACTTTAATCATTAAATAAATGTCGAATTGCTTGTGGCCCAGATGCATGCATCATTTGTTACATTAATACTTTGACAGGCATCGTTAGTTAGACTACTAAGCTGCTTGAACTGTGTTTGAGGTAATCTAATTTGATGAGGTTTGCCTTTTTTTTTTTTTTTTTGCAGCGTTCAATCCATTAGGCAGCTTCCAGTCAAAATGATACAACAAATTGGCAAGTGTAAGTTCAACAATGGTAATAGCTTTGTTAATGCCAGGGCAAATCCTCCTTCCAGCGCCAAATGGAATATAATTGTAGTCTGTCCCCTTGTAATCAATTGGATTATCAAGGAACCTTTCAGGACAAAATTTCTCAGCTTCAGTCCAATAATGAGGATCTCTTCCAATAGCCCAGGCGTTGACAAGGATTTTAGTTTGGGAAGGTATTTCATATCCATCTATCTCCACTCTTTCTCTACTTTCCCTTGGAAAAAGTAAAGGGAAAGGAGGGTGCAATCGTAGTGTTGCTTTCACTACTGATTTCAGGTATCTCAACTGGCCAAGACTTGCTTCATCGATTTTTTTATTGTTAACAAAGACTTGCCTAACCTCTGCATGGACCCTTTCCAAAGTTGCCGGATTTTTAAGCATTTCTGCCATTGCCCACTGTAGAACTACGGATGAGGTATCAGATCCGCCAGCAAAAATGTCCTGAACAACACGATTAAGTTGAAAACAAAATTATTAAAATTGTGAAAGGAAACCAAAAGAAAAATAAATTGTGTTATCCTTAAATATTAGTTACCAGCACAATAGCTTTAACATTGTCTGTTGTAAAGGGAAACTGAAGGATGCCCTGGTCTTGAATTTTGGAAAGCGCATCGATTATGCAGTCTCCCTGATCACGTCCGGAGGAACCATTTGTTCTACTTCTACACTCAGAGATAACGTCTTCAAGTATGCAATCTACTTCTCGATGTAGCCTCCGGAGTTTAGTCATCTCCCCAGTTATTAGATGAAGAAGCTTATAGGAAGGAAATATGTCCGAAATACAAAAACCATCTAGCATTTGAGATAAATTATCTACAAGTCGTACGATTGTTTGTGGCTCGATTGTGTTACCAAAAGCCGTCTTGGAAATGACACGAATGGTCAAAGAACTCAGCATCTTACTTAGGTTGATGGGTGACTCTGTTTTAGAAGAAATGTTTCTAACAAGATTTGATACCTCATCTTCCCTGATTGACCCGAATGATTCAACACGTTTTGCGCTGAGCAGCTCCAACATGAAAATCTTTTTCATTTGTCTCCAATACTCTCCATAAGGTGCAAAAGCCAAATCTTTGAATCCATACGTTATAATATTTGATGAGAGCATAGCAGGCCTTCCTGCTAAAATAACATCGTGAGTTCTCAACACTTCTTTCGCAAGTTCTGCCGAGGAAACGACAATGGTGGAAATTTCACCAAGTTGGAGATAGATAATAGGCCCATGTTTCTCCGCCAATTGTCTCAGGGCATGATGGGGCAGAGAGCCAACAAGCTGGTGTATGTTCCCTATTATTGGTAGTCTCCTTGGCCCCGGAGGTAAGTTAGAACTTACATTTTTTGGTTTCGTAGATGCTCTAAGGCCTAACAAGGAAAACGGTAGGAAGATGATAGCCAGTAAGGAGGAGTAGAATAAGAATAACCAATCCATCGCAAAGATGAGTGGAGAAAAGATGTTATGCTTGCATTTGTTTATATAGCGGATTATTATTCATTGATTGGTTATACTTATGTCAAAGTCATATGATAAAAGTTCCAAGTCTTCACTTTTGAATACTTAGGATGTTAATTGAATATTTTGAAATCTTATGGGTCATATTATATTTCAAAGTATCCTTTAATATTCTATTTGAATTTATTTTCAACAGTGAAGGGAGATGTTTCTGATTAGTATTCATTTTCTAGAAATAAAATATAAGTATAAATATCAAAAATATTTTCATAGTTGATAAATCTTCAAAAAAGAAAGGATCATAAAATGTTGGGTTAATTAAAAAAACACGAACTTTCCTCAATTTTGTAATTATAACCAAACTTTTAAAGTGAATTAAATACCAAACATTCAATTTTTTTTACAAATATAGTCGGATGTTAGTGTCTTCGTTAACGGAGCCACTTGTCGGTGGTAAACGCAAGTGCACGTTTTTATCGTCAAGTAGTAAAAATATCGATCCCACGGAGACCAAATTAGTTAAAAAGTAAT
>JANKOE010000001.1:4330582-4348508 GCA_026284465.1 Erythroxylum citrifolium | reverse complement strand
AAAATTAGTAAACGAAAACCTCAACATAATTTAACAAAATAATTTAAACATGCCTAAAACGAATCGGGGCCCAACATTGCATAAATGTCTCCTATATCTTTCATTTTTCATTAACTTTTCACTTGAACTTTCTTTACAAGGTAACATAAGTGGCAAAGGAGGTGGATTTGTTTCTTATATAGGCACTGTGGTCTTTTATTGTTTTTCTTCTCTAAAATATGAATATCTTCTTTATGATACTCTTAATTACATATAACTTTCTCATCAAATTTAGTAGCTTGACTTATCACCATGTTACCATTGTTTGGATTGTATGAGCTGTAGTCTTTGTGAATCATATCCAATAAAAACATTCTTAACACTTTCATCATTAAGCTTAAATCTTTTTTTATATGAAAGCATATGCACTGCTTCCAAAAAGTCAAAAATAATATACCCTAGGCTTTACTCCACTTTATGCTTCTTGAGGGTTTTGGTATTGGAAAGTGATTGAACAACTACACTTCACAAGGAACAACTTTAATCCAAAACTTCTTAGGCATGTTTTTAGCCTTCAACATACATCTTTCCATATTAACAATGGTTCTATTCTTTCTCTTGGCTATTCCATTTTACTTTGGTGATTTAGAAATTGTTAAAGGATGACAGATGTCATAAGTTAGATAAAAACTATTAAGTTCTTTGGAAGTAAAATCGGCCCCTGGATTGAATCTTAAAGCTTTGATTTTATAGTCACCCTTCTTTTCTATATGCATCTTAAAATTCTTGAAAGCAAAAAAAGTTTCTAATTTCTACTTAAGAAAATAAACTCAAGTTTTCTAGTAAATTCATCAATAAAGAATAAAAACTAATTTTCTTACCAAATGAAGGTGGATTGGTTGGTCCATACAATCAGCATAAAGAAGTTGAAAAGGACCGCTTGCTCTTAATATTGCTTATTAGGAAAACTCGTCCTAGTTTGTTTTCCAAGAAAACGTGATTCACATAATTGATTAGGATGGTTAATAAAGGGCATCTTTTTTACCAACTTCTTTTCTCCTATAACCTTTAGATCTCCAAAATTAAAGCAGTCAAATCCCATGCTTCATCTTACAAATCAACTTTCAAACATTTTGCTTCAATTGTTTTCATGTTTAATTTCAACACCCTTTTATTTTACATGACAACCAAATTAGGATTTTGATCTTGAAGTCAAAGAATTATATTTTTTCATGAGAATTTCATACCCCTATTCAAGGACTAGGTTTAAACTTAAAACATTATTTTTAACTTAGGCACATAATAAACATTGGTGATTAACTTGTGATTACCATCTTCGGAAGAGATGAGAATTGTACTTTTTCTTTCAATTTATATTTTTGATAAGTCTTTAAAGGAAACATTGCCTCTCATCTTCTTATCAAGCTTTATGAATTTGCCTTTGTATTCACATATGTGATTACTTACACCATTTTCTATTTACCATATACTATCAACATAATTTTCTTCTTCCTTACTAGTTAGCAACAAAGTTGACTCTTCAACTTCTTAATTATCATTAATAAGATTATATTTTTCCTCAATATTATAGTTGACACTAAAAAATTTCAAAGACTAATGGGCAATTTTATAATAATTAAAACATTCAACTTTAGATTTGTCGTACCTCCTTTCATTTATATTTAAATAGTAGCCTAGTCATCTCCTTATTATTCTTCCATACCCTTTATATGATGGTTGGTTTCTCTCTTCATTATTTGTGTTGAGTTCATTTCCTCTTCCTCTTCTATATAAGCCATGACCACATCCTCTTCCCCATCCATGTCCTTTAATTTAATTCTTTTCTCCTCTATCATTCTTTGAAATAGTCTTAACTTTGAGAACTTTCACCAATGACTCTTCTTGTCTTCTCTTGATCTCTTCTTCGTAGGCTCTTTAATGGTCATTAAGTCTATCTTTCTCTTCATTGACACATACTACGTTATAAAAAATTTGGGAGTTAAAAAAAAGAATTGTCTCCACTATATAAACATCATCTATCTTGTCTTCATATATCTTTAATTGATTTATAATCACCTTCATTCTTATATGATAAACCAAAATTGATTTAGATTTCTTCATCATTAAAAATTCAAAGTCACTTCTTAGTATTTGAAGTTTCACCTTCTTCACTTTATCAACACCTTGGAAAGACTTTTCTAAAATATTCCATGTTTTCTTTGAACTAGTAGCATTAGCTATATAAACATTGCATCATCCAAACATTGACGGATGAGAGTGAGAATTTGTTAACGCTTCTTTCTTATCTTAGACAAAACTTCTTTATCATTTTGAGATAAGCTTTCTTCATTTTGAGACTTCTCATAGTCTTTCTCTACAACCTCCCACACCTCTTGGGAGCCAAACAAAGCTTTTATATGTAAAGACCATTTCTTATAATTCTCCTTTATAAAATGAGGAAAGTGGAAAGAGTGGGTCCATTACTTGTTATTTCTTACTTCCCTTACAACAATTGTCTCTACACTTCAAAAAATAAGGCTCTGATACTATTTTGTTGAGAAATGAGAGAATAGAGAATGAAAATGAAAAAAAAAGCTTCTTCTATTTTCATCTTGAATACTATAAAATGGAATATGGTATTTATAGAGGTATTCATCCTCTATTTACAAAAGGACCATAAATACAAATGTAAATAACTCACCTAACACTAGAAGAATTTTGTGGTTACATGAAGACCCTTGAATTAACCCACTTTATTTCTAACATTACATAATACTAAAAGTGGTATTCTAGAAATTTCAAATTAGTAATTTCAATAGATTATGTTTTTATAGTTTTTCGAATCAAAGATCTTACTGTTTATAAAGTCATGGTATATATTCAACTTATACTTAATGATGACTTACTCTCTCCCATAACACTTCCTCAAGTTAGGTCATAGCTACCATCAACTTTGATGACCTAACTAGAGACCGTTGTGCGCCCACTTTAGCTATGATATATCCTTATCTTTGCTCTCCCTTAAAGCTATGATTGCTTTGTTTGGCTTATTATAAGATATACACTATTGCATCGAAAAAGATTCTTTACTAACATTTTATTCTTATGCAGGAAAAGTCTATGGGCATGAGGCCTAAACCTTGTCAACTCTTTTTGCACACTCACACTTAGAAGCATGAAGATGTGACATTTATCAATACCTGATGTAAAGAACTAAATGTAGGTGAAATTTATGGTTTAATATTAATGCTTAATAATTATCACTTACTAATATAAACATTGCCTTCTGATAGGACCAAATACCAGAAAGCATTTAACGACAGTCTCAGCAGTCTGAAGATGTTGATGAGACTCAAACTTATCCTCATACAGTGGGTGGTATGGACCATCGTGGAAGGATATTCGACTTAGGTTCATTTGCAAACACATGTTATTCGCAATCCTCCACGCTCAGTATAGCAATATCTAGTAGGCGGTCGACAACCATTGAAGTTAATAAGCTTCAAAGCACAATGCAGACATTAGCAACTCAGCTACAACAGTCGATGAAGTGCATAGCTCAGCTCCGTAATAAGATGGATGAGTTGAAGGGATGGGGTAGACCTCATCTCAGCAATCAGAACATCCACAGTCACCAAATCAATAATGTACTTGTAATCATTTCATTTGAATTGCAAATACTTATTATTTACAATTTAATGTTTTGGTTATCAATTAAGATAATTTTAACTTTATATCATCAATCAACTTTCTGTTTAAACAAATTAAATGTATAAACAAATCAAAATATTATGCACAGATAATTCATAAATGTTTAAATTATGCATCAATCATAAGATCATCAAATAAAATTTAATGACGGGAATTTTTTTTAAATTTTTTGTTAATTTACCGATGAGAAAACAAAAGTGTTTCGGTAAAATCAATTAAATTTACCGATGGAAAACAACATACCATTGGTAATATTGACATTAAGTAATAGACGGAAAAACCAATTTCGATGCCAACTTTACTAACAAGATTTGGCGCATAATAATTGTCGGTATACTCATCGACGAAACAAACATAATCATCGGTAATGTTTAGGTTTTTCGTCGATAATATTCGTCGCTAAATGACATTTTTCTTGTAGTGATTATTTATAATTACTTGAATTTATTAATATGCTTGTTTAATAATAAAAGAACTTTTAATGAAAAGTTATATATTTCTTAGGATGAAAAATATAAGTAGTAAGATTGATAATTTTTTGTATTTCTAATAATGGAATTCAATCAAGTTAATTTAATAACTTTTTAATGGTTGAAGAGCTTAAATGGAAAAATAAATAAGATAATTGAATTAGATAATCACTATAAATAAGAAGAGTATAAAATGGACTATCTTCCCTCTAAGCTGAGCAAAGATACTAGAGCTTATGTAGTGAGATGGAGTAGTTATAATAGCCTAATAAACTATTTAAGTCATCATTTAATTGTAAGTACCATTCTTTTGCTGAAATCAAAATTAATGACTATAATTATAATTTTTTATCTAAATAATACAGAATAATTTGTGGATTATATTATTTGAGTAAATTAATTAACCGCATGAGTTAGTGATTGAAATTTATTACATCAAAAAATGATAACATTTTATTATTCAATTTTTGAAAATTTTAAATAAATATATTAATAGAAAAGAGTTTCAATGAGATATAAACTCGTGCTTAGAAATATCAAGCTAAGAAGCATCAAAATAAGCCAAGAGGAACTTTTAGCAAACAAATCTTGAGATGGTTTGAGGAGTAAGACTGTTTTGCATTTTTCTTTTGATAGTGAATCTAGAATTTATAGCATGTGAAGCCTTCAGCGTAGGTGGTTAAGTCCCCAAGCTTGCAAGAAACTGGAGATGTCCATAAGGTGATGGAGGTTCTGGCTCAACAGCCGCTCCCAGATGAAGAAATATAATTCCTTTAGCAGTTCATTTTGATGTTTTCCTTGGCTTCGGAATACTCTTATGTTTCTTTCTTTCCGCAACATGTATATTCCACTCCTTAGTTTAATTTTTGGAAATGGTAGTATCCCCTTTGCATACAAATTGAAATTCCCACATGTCGAACCAACTAGCAAGAACGGTTCAACTAGGAAAGGGGAGAAAAGGCATCGAGTTACTCCCCTTCCAAATGATCTATGAAAAGCCACATCCAAAAACTAATTGGTCCAATGTCTCTACCACTTAGTTGCCAAAGAGAGGATTTTTTGTATGTTTAGAATTTTCTATAAGACGGTCCTTAGAGGAAGTCATCCCTCAGCTATTAGTCACAAGGTGAATGCCACTATTGCGTTAGCTTGTGGAAACCATATAAGGTTGAACCAGGGAACCCATTATTGTCCCTCTATTCTAGAGTAATGGAATAAATATCTATGAGGCAATGGTTCTTAGGTGAAAGACCAGAGATGGGCATTATGCATGGTATTAATGTAGCCATCTAACTTACAGAGCCTATTTGTCATAAGTCGTTCTCCAAAGTCTCTTGATTAGCAGGACTCTATTGTTAGTCATACTTTGATATTTTAGCATTGATAGCTCCTTCCATTTAACCTCGGCAGAGATGAGCTAACCAGTAAATGTGAAGGCTACCAATCACTAAGTTTATTATTTGAACTACATCAGCCTTTGACAGGCTTTTATTATACCAATTGGATAGTAACTTTTGTATTTTCTCTACCAGTACTTGATAGTCTAAGTAAGAAGGCTAGCTTCTTGGCTGTAATTAGGATCCCTGGCTAGGTTGTTAGAGGGTTTCAGCATTTAAGACCAGTTATAGCTAGGAACCAGGGTTCAAGGTATTGAGAGGATTCTTTTTCTTGTTCATCTCTAGCCTAAAACATATTTGAAGAGATTCATTGTTGACAGTTGGGAGCATAAAGAGTTAGCATCAATCTTGGAATATATCAGCTATAAAGCATAGACTAGTGATTCCCAGCTTCGTGTATTCAATGTGATACTTGAAAATGTGGTCATTAGTTTCCTTAATAGGGTCTCTTTGCCTCAGACTTTTAGTTTCCTTAAATAGTTTTCTAGGTTCCTCATCTATCATTATACTAAAGGAAATTGTTATTAAGCATTACTCCATCCATCTAATGAATTTTTCTAGAAATCTAAAGGACCTCATAGTGTTGATGATGAAATTCCAATCCATGGAATCAAAAAAAAAAATCAAATCAACTTTAATTGCATAATTCATTGGTGTTTGCTTCCTTGAGTAGCCTGAGAATAATGCTTGGACTATTAAGATATTGTCTCCTATATACCTGTCTTTTGGGAATGCCCCTATGTTATGCAAAACATGTTTCAATCTATTTGCAGTCAATTTAGCAATAACCTTGTAAAGTCCATTGCAATATGAAATTGATATGAATTCCTTAAAAGAGTTATTGGTAGGAGCTTTAAGAATAAGGCATAGGAACATTTTGTTTATCTGTCTCAAATATTTCCCCGTGTGAAAAAACTCTATGATTGCATCAATTATCATAAGTCGCACTAGTGGCCATGATTTTTTAGAAAAATCCATTCGTACCATTGGTCCCAAGTGCTTTATCAGGGTTTGATAAGAATATGACTTCTTCCATCTTTCTTCTGGAAAATTGACAATTTCAAAAATTATGTCTAAGGCAATAAATCCATCATTGCCTATGATAGATTTTATGCACGGGGCAGATGAGTAAGCATTGGATGGAACAGCTAGTGTTTAAGAGAAATAGTTATAAGCCTCATTCAAAAGTTATTGTTGTGTGTCTATTACAATTCTCATATCATTTTTTAGACAATGAATTATGCTAAAATTCCTTTTTTCTATCATTAATTTATGAAAAAAATGTTGTGTTCCTATCCCCATCCTTTGGCCAAATGACTCTTGCTCTCTGCTTCCACAATGAGTGATTTGCAGGTAATTTTCTCATTTAGTTTGACATAGCTTTCTTCTCCTCTTCTCCTAAAGCTTCATCTGTAGTGGAATTGTAAAGGTTTAATTAGATTCTTTATAGTAGATTTTTAGCTTCATTCACTTCCTGTTGTTTATCCCCATGACTTTCTTGTTCAATTTTTTTAGTTCTTCCTTTATGGATTGAATTTTCCTTACGTAGATGAATTGTTTGCTTCTGTGGCATTCCTTTTTAATCCTTCAAAGATTCCTTCTTCGTAACCCTCATTTTCAACTAGATGATTGTTGAATCTGAACGGATGTTTGAATAATAAAGAAAATAGGAGTATGATCTGAAATCAAAGAGTTATGAAACAATAATGTATTGTTAGCGAATTTAGAATATCATGTTTCATTTCTCATTGCTCTATCTTTTTTTTCTTTCATTAGCTACCTTCCAGTCTTACTCATTACTTCATGTATTGAAATGACCTAATTTTTTTGAGGTTTAGTAGTTGTAAAAGACTAGCACAGTCTCGAGTGATTTCTGGTAGATAAATTTCCTCCTAGCTACCTCATTTGGGTAAAACATGCCATTGAAATCTCGGAATAATAGTTAATTTATAGAGACTCCGATATCCTTGAATTTGTATCAAAAGAGGAATTCTCTAGAATGCATGGTTGAATGCGTAAATAAAAGTGATAAGAAGGGAAGTCATTTCAGGGATCAAGCAAGCAATGAGATGTATCATTGCATGTCATGCCACTTAATCTGTTCTGCCTGCCAATAAATCTTTTATATATTATTGATGAGAAGTAACAGAAATGTTATATTAACATATTGATTTATACAGTAAAACCTCTATAAATGAATATTTTTTTGACCTAAAAAATTATAATCTTATACAGAGTTATTAATTTATCGATCCGAGGAAGGTATGCTTCTAAATGATCGAAACTGGTGATGTTGAAGGCATTCAAATATTAAAGGAAGTTATTTCTAATTTACATTATAGAAATGTCGTGAATGTAGAGCAGATTTTAAATTATCCTAGTAAAAATGAAGCTTTAATGAAATCACCTACGGACGAAGAAATTATTCAAGAAGTAACGAGTATAGAAGATGATGATAATCAAGATCCAAATGATAGTAACGCTATACTACATGTTTCTCCAAAAAAAACTTTTCTTGCTGTAGAGACTTTAAAAAATTACTTGCTTCAAAATGAGAAGAATGTGCCGAATGTAGTTTATGCCCTCCAAAAAGTTAAAGATAAAATTAACTTCAGTTCGCATGAAAAGAAGAATCAATTGACTATAGATACATATTTTAGGAAAACATAAAATTTGAAATAAAAATTATTTAGGAAGTGCTTTATTTTATGAATTATATATGTAATTTTCATACTTATTTAATGAATTATTATTTTATATTTTCAGTGGGTCTCAAGGAATTTTTTTAAAACTATTATCTTATACATTTAGCGAGGTTATTATTTTATCTCATTAGTCCAAGTCATAACCGAAGAAAATTATTATTTAATTGAGATTATTAATTTATCAAAATTTTAGTGTATGTAACATATTCGTACTTTTGCCTGCTATAATAAAAGGAAAGCTCACTTTTTTCAGTTGTCATGTAGTTCATTGAATTTATACAACAAAAAAAAAAATACCAACTACGTCATCACGTACCTCTGCGGTTCGACTTTACTAGCTTCGCTTTGAATGATTAATTAATAATTCCTCAACAAAGTATCCATCAGGAAAAAAATGCGCACGCACATACCAAAGATCTGATTACTTTTGTCATGGATAGTTCATAGTGGAGTGACTGGACAAGCAAAAAGAGATTCGAATAGAAAGTACACGATTCAGTAATAATCCTTATACATCTGCGGTCTGCCTGATTGGATTTCCCAGATTTTTGAAAGAATCAGACCTAAATCTTTCTATTGTTTCAGTAGTTAACAAGTATTGCAAGTATTACGCATGCAATTACTTGTTGGCTGACAGAATAAGTTAAAGAAGATCGTGTTTTGTTGTTAATGTTTTTTTTTTTTTGACAAATGTTGTTAATGTTGATGATTTCTCATTATTATGCCTATCCAATAACTTATTTTAACCATAAAATTATTAATTATATAATTATCCTTTTTATTTTATAAGGTGGAATTCAAATCTGAAACAATTACAAAAATTTAATAAATATTAGTTGACATACAAATAACCTTTTTATGTATAGTAAATAATAAGATAAATAATAGTAACTTTTCTTCTAGCTTTACTCATTTTAAAAACAATTTAAATTACTTTAAGTTATTAAAATTATTTTATGATATTAAAATTATTTTACATTTTATTATACTCCCATTAAATAATTTTAATAAAAATTATTATATATTTTTTAAAAAAGCTGAAAACGATTATTAAAATTGGATCAAGGCAAGTATACAGTCATATAGATTGTTATTTTCTAAATGTACAACAGTATGCCATATGACATTATTTATAAAAATAATTTGACTTAGTTTAATAGATTTTTTAAAAAAAGTTTTTAATATTTTTAAAACAAAACAAAATCACAACAATTTTTGCTTCATTTACCTTAAATAATGCAGAATTATCGTGACATCAGCTCTCAAAAGAGGCTCAATCCTCACCAATACGGTAATACTAGTACCATTCTTTGATTAGGTATTAGTGTTTACGTGTTTGGTGAAGGAAAGAAGATCCGAAGCTCTTACGATGTTGTTACTAGAAACATGAAGAAAAGATAACCCAAATCTCACTGTTTTCAACAAAGTAGATGTCAAATCTCTTATGTCGTAGGGAATTAACGATACATTTCCAATATTTTATTGGAAGTGTTTGGTATTTTTGCACTGTTATAGCCCACGATTCTCGTTCAACCTTAATGCATGATCTTATCCGATCCATACAGGTAATTCAGTTGGTCGGCCATAGCTATCAACATGAACATGCATGTAAATCCAACGGCCATCTCTTGGTACCTAACGTTTCCATTCAAGTCGGGGTTAGAATTCTGCGGCTATTATTTTTTTTGGATAATTTTGTCCTTTCTTATAAAGTTGGACAATTGCTAATTACATTTTTTAGTTTTTTAATAACTTATCGGTTAAGTTACATAATTTGATTTAGAAAAAGATAATAAAGTGACCTAATAAATTATATAAATCAATGGGTCAAAGTCCAGGTAGACAATGGATCCTAATTAGTGTGAACCAGACCCATATCGATTTTGTGATGAAGAAACTCGATATAGAAGCTACATATAAAGGTTAAGGTCTCCTGTAGTTGCTAATATCAATTGTAAGCATAAGGATTCTCTGACCCGTTAAGAGAGTTTACGTTTTGAGAAAACTATAGAAAGACCTTACCCAGATGTGGCTTCGCGCACATTTCGGCTTCGAAAAGCTCGTTTGAAGTTATGGAGACTAAAATTAGGTATTTACAGAATTTCTCCATTTCTTGCCTTTTCACATTCAATCTGGGATATGAAATTAAGGTACCGTCACGTATTACACGTGGTATCAAAGCTGTGATGTGAGCGGCTGGTAAAAAACGATGATTTTTCGATTTTCTCTCCACAAGCCTTTCAGATATTTAAGTTTTATTTCTCGATTTTTCTTGCTTTTTATTGTATGAAAGTAGTATATATGTGTTTAGCCTTAAGAAACAGGGTGAAAACGAGCCTGGGAGCGCGAAAAAAATGACCGAACCTCACCAAAAATCGTCATTTTCTGGCAAGGTCGGCAGATGATGCACAGTGCAGCCCCGAGGGGCAGTACGTCTGCTGCGTGCCAAAGACGCTGTCGACAAGTGGGTGGACAGTGTCGCGTCACGTGTCAGTGCATGCAACGCACACACCATCGAATAAGCACGAGTGGGCGCGAGTTGTTCACTGTTGAGGCGCGACACTGGGCGGTGCGTAGCACACACTCCGTACTCGCTAGTCACAACTGACGTAAGCAGATGACATTAGCGTTATAGTGCATTGACGCAATGCTGACGTCAATCGTATGGACATCTATAGTAATTTTTAAAAAACATAAAATTTTAGATTTCTCGTAAGGGTTCCCTGGATGTTTTGGGTCAGTTTTTGGGTCCGGAAAATTCATAAAGTGAAATTTTCTATTTTTCTGGATTTATTACATTAGTAATAAATTAAAGTTTAACTACAGGAAAAGGAATTAAGGCGTTCTAAATCCGATTTCGAGTGAATTTTTATGCTTCAGATATCATATAAGGGAGATACTTCAAGTTTTCGTGTCTTGGGTCCCATGTTCAGTGTTCGGGATCACATGATAGTTATTCGGGAAAATAATTGAGATATTCTGAAGCCATTTTTGAGTGAATTTTCGTGCAACAAACTTGCCATAAAGGAGATACATGAGGTTCTTATGTCTTGGGTGGTCAATTTAGTGTCTAGTAATGCACGATAGTCACTCTACTGAGATTTTTCTTTTGCGAAAGTCTCAAATGAAGTTTTACGAGTGTGTGGCAATGAGACTATGCATTCGAATTTTTGCATTTATTGATGTTACATTGTCACTACCATATGCCCATAAAGAATGTGAGGATAACATAAAAATGCATCTCTTGTATTTGTGGACTTTTTAAGTGCTGATGAGGATGTAGTCACCACAGTGGTCTTTCGAGTCAGTATTTAGAAATGTTTTGCTTACACGCTAAGGGATGTCTCTAGTCTCATATTTGTTCATATTGCCCATAGGTGTTGGTCTTACATGAGATTTTGATATGTGCATAAAGGCATTGGATAGAGGAAAGTCATTGTTTGAATGATCTATTCACCCACAGGTGGTAGTGTCATGAGAGTTGATGGTTTGTACTCTGATCGCTTTTATGTAGAGGTCTACTTGCCTATATTTTGTATTCAGCTCATAGGTGTTTCGTAATATGTGTGAGTGGATTCTCAAAAAAGATACTATTTAATTACTTTGAGTATCATTGTATCATTTTACAGTCACCTTTTCGATCAACAAAAACAGTGTCACCATTGAAACCCTAATCTATTTCAATACGAAGAAGTGGACAAAAGATGTATTGAATGCTATGGAGATAACTGAGGTTGATATGGTCATACGGACGAATAGGAAATCTCTACCTACATCCATATGCTCGAGAGCTCATAAAGCAGCATATGAAGCCTGGGATCGGTCTAATAGATTATGTCTGATGACTATTAAGAGATCCATACCTGACCATCTGCTTAGTGAACTTCCGGACACAGACATAGCGAAAGAATTTCTTGGAAATATCTCCCAGAGGTACACAGTCTCACCAATGTTGAGACAAGTGCCTTAATGAAAAAATTATTCTCCATGAGGTATACAGAAGAAGGGGGAGTAATGGAGTACATATCAAACATGAGTTATCTTCACAGTAGATTGAAGATGTTGAATATTCCTCTTCCTGATGTCTTCATTGTTCACCAGACTCTGAATACACTCCCTCCAGAGTTTAGTAATCTGGTAATGACATATTACTCGTTGGATGAGGAATGGGACTTCAACACTTTGATAGCCCATTGCATTGTTGAGGAGGAGAAACTCAGGTTTGTTACTCCTACAGCCCTCGAAGCAACTAAAGGGAAGGCAAAAATGAAGCTCACTAAGTTCAAAGGTAGAAAGTTCAAATCTTCTCCACATGCTGATATCGGTCAAACCAGTGCTAGTAAAGGTCCACATAACATAAAGAAGCCAGGAGCATAAAGCCTAGAAGGAAGGAAAGATTGTGACCATCAAGAAACTCCTTGGCTTATTAATTTATAAATCTAATTGCGATAGTCACATTAAGTATTTGGTGGCTATATAGTGAAGCACCTGATCAAGGAGCTTCCATGATGCAGGGGTTCATAACCAGGATAAAGCCAAATAAAAGGAAGAAGAAACTGATGGTTCACAACAATGAAGAAGTAGAAGTAATATCTATGGGGAATGTATGTACTCAACCTTGTAGTAAGGTTCATTTGGATACATTGTATATGTGATCTTTTGATCATTTTGGACAAAGAGGGTTAATATTTTGTATTTAATGCTTCTATTGTATAGTTGTTGTTTAATGCAAAGCATAATGGTACAACTTGTAAGGTTTCGATCATGCATCTTATACATAATATATATCAAATATACACAGCGGAAAATAAAACAGAACCTCAAAAATCATATCTACTTATTCATATAGATATAGAAAACAAAACATGAAATGTAATATATTTACATACCTTTCTGACGATCTCCTTCGTTCTTTAATCTTCTCCACATTGGGTTGTCGTAAACCACAAAAATTAACGTAGACCATCTCTAATAAAAATCCACATGAAGATAGAAGGATGAAACCTCATTAGGAGATGGCTAGAGTTTTTTCTTTGTGTTAGCAAAGACAAGAACTCTTGTGAGAGTTAGAGAGAAAAAGAGTGTGCGTACGAAAGAACCTTTCTTTCTATTTTTCTTTTTCTTGTGTCTTACACAAGATGCACAAAAATGATGATTATTTTCTACCCTCTTTGGCCTCTCATAAACCTATCATTAATGGAAAGTTATGGGAAGTTAATGGTCATGAATAGCATGCATTAATGGAAGTTATGGAAACTTAATGACCATGAATAGCATGCATTAATGGAAGTTTTAGGAAGTTAATGACCAAATTGGTAACCAACAACACTTGTTTCTAACCCATTCCGCGCAACGTTTTCTACCACGATCACATTGCGATACAATCCCAAAACACTCTCTCATATCTTGAATCACCATTCAAAATCATTTTACTCATCCTTCAGATCTCCTATGTGTGTGACCCATTAGGTTCCCATTTATGTTAACATTTAATTCAAGTAAATCAAGAGCAGTATCTAACAACATGTCATGACCTCCAATTGACTGAAAAGTTAATCGTTTGGCTAAAAACCCTTTCATACATAATATTGCCATGCAATTTGTCTTTTTACCATCTATACCCCACTTGGTTCAGGGTACGGTCAAAGTATCAACTCCCATTAGACTAATTACGTCACATCTAGTCCAAATGATATTAGATCTTATCTTGAGAATCTCATTACTCTATGTATCATTGAAAACTCTCTTCATGACACATATCTGCTCTAGCCAGAGACTCTCTAGTAATGACCCCGATAAGAGGTCATGGGTATCATCTCTTTCTATCAAGAGTGGTGAATCCTTTATTAGTTACTCAATTACCTCTGAATACCTCAAGTTGTATCCAATCACTACCTTATGAGTAACCCCTAAAAGGCATTGATGAATGGAGTCAAAATACAGGATCAGTATCTAAGATATCCTTGAGCACCTCAAGTCAAAAGATACTTACACTATTGCTATGATGAGACTATCATTGACACTAGAATAGAATATCCATATGATTGTATCATAATAGGTCAATCTAATGTACTTACTATCCTTAGTAAGCATCTACATGTTAACTGTAAACAACTCATGTTTACAGTTTATGAGATCTACTACTTGATCCAATCAAGGAGTATAACATGTGCTAGTTTATCCAAATTAATGATATCTCATCTCATTAATCCTATGAATAAGGAAAGTTTATATATGAACATAATTACACATGATAGGAATCTTATTATCATGATCTCATCATGATTTGCTCCATGCTATGTTTTGTATCAAGGACTTCATTAAATCAATTTAAGATCAATATCAATTCCATAAACATGTGAACGTCGAAATAATGAAAAATGCCTGTATTAATCATAAAATGATTTATACATTAAGTGCTAAAGGTGATTGCCTTTAGAGCACTTCTCTAACATAACTTTCTTATCATATGGTTTGTATGAAACGTGTCTTACCCCAAATTAGATATATGCTTCTTCGTATCTTTCCAAACAAGTTATGAAATGAAGAACCCTAATGAATGAGAAGTCATACATGGTGTGACATAAAATTTTAAGCCACATTTCCAGAGCTAGTGTTGAGAGATTGATCAAGGAAAGCATTTCTCAATTATAAATTATAATGATCTGGGAATATATGCTGACTGTTGCAGGGGTAACTTAACTAATAAGGGTATTGAGGTTAACTCATGCTTTTGACTTGTTGAGTCTGATACATAAAGACATCGGTAGACCTTATATGCATTGTGCAATTCTAAATGTATTTTGACATTTGTTGATGATTATTCCCATTACAGTTATGTGTTCTTGCTTAAAGACTGAAGGTTGAGAACCAATTAGAAAAATTCATCAAGATAGTCATATTTGATCGTAGAGGAGAACATCATGATAAACATGGTGTTTCAGGACTTTAAAAGGTTCGTTTGCCAAATATTTGGAATCAGTTAGAATAGTGACTTAATTCACTATGCCGAGTATTTCTGAGCAAAATGATGTGTTGCCGAAAGGCATAACTGCACCTTAAAGGACTTAAAGAAGTCGATGCAAAACAGAGCTATTCTACCTGATTATCTAGAAGTTCAAAAACTCAGCCGTGCACACATTCATGTATAGGGCTACCCTACTGAGGTAGTATAATCCTTATAAAGGAGAATTGCATGCTCGTTCCGCTCATTGCTATTTAATAAGATATCTCGACCACTTTAAGGCTACAACTTTTACTGTATAAAGGTGGGGCTGGAATAGTGGAATCACAAACAACTAAGTTTCTGGAATACAATATCTATGATGATGGTGAGCCCTTTGACCCTTCGAATGATAGCAGGGTGGATTCTATAGTTATTATGTACCCGCTACTCATACAGTTAGATACGGTGAATTTAGGGCTTTGTACCTTGCATGTACAGGAACAGGAATCCATACATGCACACACAAAGATTCCTAGGGGTACAAGATCTAATGCAATAAGTAAATCTACTAGAGTGAGATGACTTGCTATCACATCTGATTACATAGTCTATTAGGTAAGTAGGACTATGATATTAGACATATTTTGAATCCAGTTACTTTTATAGAAGTTGTTTCTGGACCCAATGTGGATGTATGGTGAGATTCAATAATTGATGATTTACAGCATAGTAAGGTCTGGGAGCTAGTTGATTTACAACGGAATTGTAAACTCGTCAGTTATAAATGAAGTTTATAGATTTAAAGGATTTCATGATAGAGTTCAGCAGTTTATGGGCTCACTCAGTTGCCTAATGGTTCACTCAGGGAGAAAAGTTAACTTTAATGTTACTTTTTCTCCTGTATCCTCATAGGATACATTTTGAGTGATTATGGAAATTGTAGCTCATGATGATAAAGAGTTACATCAAATGGCTGTTAAAACCACTTCTCAAAATAAACACCCTTATAAAGAGGTTTGTATGAAACAACCTGAAGAGTTTTAGGATCCAGACGGAACTAACATGGTTTGCGCGTTATACAGATCAATATATGGTTTACTTCAAACCCCCCAAAAGTGATACCGTACATTTGATAAGGTTTTGACCTCTTTCGACTTTATGGAAAATAAAGTGAAAACATGCTTGTACTATGAGATCAGGGGGAGCAAAATTATCTTCATATTACTATATGTGGATGATAAATTGCTCACATCAAATTACTTGACCATGTTATATAAGGTTAAGCAACTTTTGGTCAAGAACTTTGACAAGAAGGACCTTAGCATAACATCTTTTGTCCTAAGTATTCAAATTCACCGGGATAGATCTCAACACTCATTAGGTCTCTCACAGAGTGCATACATTGAGTATGTGTTGCAAAGTTTTAATACGGTTAACAGTAAACCTGTCGTAACACCAATCTCTTATAGTGAGAGATAATCTTTGGCACAGTATCCAAAGAATAAAGTAAAGAGAAAGGTTATGAGGAATATTTTGTAATCTAGTATGGTTGATAGTCTGATGTATACTCGGCTATGTACTAGGCAGGATATTGCATTTACTGTTTAACTGTTTGGTCAGTATCTGGTTAACTCAGGAGTAGACCATTGGAATGCAATCTAGCGAGTGTTGAGATAATTAAAGGGAATCAAGGATTATATGTTGACATATAGAATAGTCAACAAACTAAACCTTGTTAGAAATTCAAATTCAAATTTAATTATGTGTCTAAATGATCAAAAGTCTACTTAAGGTTACAGTTTTAAGTTTGCAGATGGTACAATGTCGTGGAAGAGTGTCAAGCAGACACGGGTGACTTCCTCGACCATACATGCAGAGTGTATGCTAAGGGGCTGCTTCACAGAGGGTTTGGCTCAGAAACTTGATTTCTGAGTTGTCTATGATTGATTCAGTGGTAAGACCCATTTTGTTGTATTGTAATAATCTTCTTACTGTGTTGTATAATAACAACAAAGAATATCACAGGGTCTTAGCATTTAAAGATCAATTATTTGGCCATAAAGGAGTTGACACGAAAAGTGACATTAAGGTTTAGAGCATTTAAAGACTGAGGAAAAGTTAGCCGATCCTTTAACTAAAGGATTTCGCCCACTTGTGTTTGTAACACAAGTATACAGTATGGGCGTTTTGACGTCCTTAGACACTGTTAGTTAGGAGATCGTTATGTTTGTTCCATGTACATTTGTACATTTTGATATATTATGATAGTATGATGGTTCATCGATAAAGATGACTATCGTTTATTCTCAATAATACAAGTTATCATACATTGTCATAATACGTATGAAAGTCTTAAGGTTTGTGTCAATCTTAAGCATTTAAAGGTCATTGGGCATATATACAAATTAACCTTGTGCCTATGTCATTTAAACGCCAATAATTTTATACGAATATCCATGAAGTTTGACATGAAATAGGGAGATATAAGTTTTTAATCTCATAAAGGTTCTTTAATGCAATTTAGCATTTAGTTGGAGAACATAGAAAAAATTCAAATGCAGTTTAACATTTGGTGAGAGAAAACAAGTTTTCTCTAATGTTGTTTAGCATTTGGTGAGAGAAAACAAGATTTCTCTAATGCAGTTTAGCATAAAGTTGGAGAAATCGAGACCTACAAATGAAGATGATATAATTTAGATCATAAAGGTATCATCCTAG
>JANKOE010000001.1:4315241-4330482 GCA_026284465.1 Erythroxylum citrifolium | reverse complement strand
AGTTTAGCATAAAGTTGGAGAAATCGAGACCTACAAATGAAGATGATATAATTTAGATCATAAAGGTATCAT
This sequence comes from Erythroxylum citrifolium, assembly GCA_026284465.1. Classification (NCBI taxonomy): domain Eukaryota; kingdom Viridiplantae; phylum Streptophyta; class Magnoliopsida; order Malpighiales; family Erythroxylaceae; genus Erythroxylum; species Erythroxylum citrifolium. The sequence goes on along the minus strand of JANKOE010000001.1, from coordinate 4,330,410 downwards.
CCTAGTTTATCACACTCTATTTTCTCATTCATGTTAGTGAGATATTAGGTATACGTGATTGTATTGGATCTGTGTTGCACATAACACATGCATTTGATACTTTTCGGTATCAAAAGCCTTGCAGGACGGAATGATGAACTTTCGTTATCTTTGGATCAAATGTTCTATTTTTAAACTTAGTTGACTCATTCAGTAGCGTGGCTTAATCGATTTTTTAAACTGTTTTTAAACTAGAGTCAAAACTACAATTAATGCTTGTCCAATGGAGAGAATGTTAGCCAATTTTGTCCTTTCTCATAAAGTTGGACAACTATTAAGGTATTTTTCGGTTTTTTTAATAACTTATCATTTAAATTATGGAATTTGATCAAGATACAGATAATAAAATGCCCAACAAATGATCTAAATCAATGGGTCGAAGTCTGGGTGAAAAATAGATCTGAATCAGTGTGAACCGGACCCTTATCGGTCTTGTGATAGGAAAGTTCGATATAGAAGCTATATATAAAGGTTAAGATCTTCTGAAGTTGCTGATATCAATCGTAAGCATAAGGATTCTCTAACTTGTTAAGATAGTTTACGTTTTAAGAAAATTATAGAAAGACCTTACTTGCGTCTCGGAGAGTAGTTCCCGAGAAGGTGGCAGTGGATTCGCGCTCGTTTCGGCTTCGAAAAGCTTATTTGAAATTTTGGAGACCAAAATCAAGTATTTTTCACATTTTTCGTCTTTTACTCTTTCACGTTTGATTTAAAATATGTAATTAAGGTACTGTTATGTATTACACTACGAACCACCGAGCTAATTACAGTTTTGGCCTTTTGATTGTTGAGTAAAAGTATCCATTTTTTAAGCTAAAAAAGAAAAGGCAAGCTGGACTAAATTTAATAGTGGGCACGAAAGATTCGTTTTGAAAAAAGGAAATATGTACTCATTAATTTATTAAGACCTCCTTTTCATCTAGAGTCTAGACTTAGGGTTGTTTTTATCTTTGGCTCTTAAGATTAAGAGGTCAATCATTTCTTAATTGGTCACTTTCAAATCTTACCTGCCCTGTTCAAATCTTTTGGACCTCTAGATGGGGCATAGGGTGTTTCTTAGTTTACATGAATGTATGAAACTTGGGGCTATTATTAATGAATCCCGTAAAAACTTTAGGAAGAAAGATCCAAATTAGCTTTAAATTTTCATTAAAAATTTTATTTAACACCTCAACTAAATTATAAACTTATAAATTATAAATACATATACTTCTTAATAAAATATAACATACAACGGGCTCTTATTAAATTAAATAATATATGCTTGTAATTTAATAGATTCTCCTCCAAAAGCTTGGAAATTTTTATCTACAATTATATGCGGAACACATCTTCTCTTGTGGTTGTGATTGTGGTTGTGGTTGAGATTGGATGAAACATGGGTAACTAGATCCGATGATCTCATGTGTTCACGGGCGTAGGATATACAGAAAAGGTCTACTACTCTTATAGCAATCCTAGCTTCGTACCTCGTCAACAATATTGCTATCAGTCTAATCCAATCAACCTATTCCCGTAGCATCTTATCTTCTTCGAGACCTTTACTTCAAATAGAGCGTTAGAACTTACAAACAGTATATGTAGTTGTAGGGACAGCATCCTAGAATTGTCGATTGGTTTGTCTGAAGATAAAATGGGAATTCCCCCCTTCCGTCTAGAGGAGGCCCATGTATTTCCTGAATCCAACGCATTTCGAAGATTCAAGTAAGACCTGAAGCCGCCTCACGGGTAGCTTGGGTGGCAAATTAATAAGGTCAATTGGTACAAGGTCTTAGGTTCGACTCCTGGTAATAAAAAAAAGTGACCGCTCTGTTAAGGTTGCCCAATATCATACTTCCCTCCTCCAGCGGTGGCCTTGAAATTGGGATCAACCTTTATGGTACAAGTAAGACCAGACGGCAGATGATGTGACTGTGACAACATAAGCATCAGTATACAAGTGGGCTTAGCAGGATGTTTTGCTTTACATGGTATTTAATTACTATGCGGAGATTTAGTTTGAATCAAACGACAGGATATGCTGTACAATAAATCTTTTCATTCCTAACTTGTCGTGTCTGGTTCTGATAGATTAGCACAGTTGGCTATGCTTTTATCTTGGCTTCTCTCTGCCACTAAGCATTTATTTAAACATATCCAACTATTTGGTCACGTCCTTAGTTTAGAAAAAGTGTGAAATATTAATTTAATAAACCATATTTTGAACTATTAATTTAATAAATCATGTTTTAGATACATAAATATGTTTAATTATAACTTCATAATTTATTTTTTTGGTAAATTAAAAAATTATACCAATATAAAGAAAAATTATATACACAGCAAGAGATGTTCCAAAAACCACAACCTACACAAGTGACACAAAGGAGAAACCAAGTTACAAATACAAACCAGACAGCTTACGCCTCTCAATCAGCTAGACAGCACTAATCCAAGACCCTAATACCTAATCTCTCCAACACCCAAGAGCCTGCCATACACCGACCAGCAGCAAACCAGAAACCAATGCTACATCCACCAGCAAACCCCACCAGAAACTTCATAATTTATTTTAAATTTTAAGATATAACAGAATTTTTAATAAAAATGTAAAAATCTCAAAATGTTGGTATTATTGGCATATGCAAGATTTTCCAGCATTAAGATATCATGTTGTCTACTCTATATCTATATATATCCAAAGAAATATGGAAATACAAAGTTGTTGTTCACATGGTTATTTCCATATCGTTTTGTCAAAGATAAGAATCTGGATAGGAGATTTCTTGGAATTGGATAAGATGTAATAATAGATGATTGGTACACAGTAATAAACGCACGTATCTGAAAGGAAATGGCATCCATCGACGAATGATTTTGGAAATCACACGAGATAATATACTATACATTAACATACGATGCACATTATTTATATCACTCTAAAGATTCTCATAAAATTATTTTATATACTTAATCCCAATTATTTAACGTAAGATTTTCTGTTTTAATTTTATTTTCACTCTTAAAATAATATTATTTTAGAATAAAAATATGATTAAAATAGAATAAGAGGAAAATACAAATAGATGTTAAAAAGTAGTCTAAATAGAAAATCTAACAAAATTTTTACTTGAATCATACAAATTATCAATTCAAATTGCTAAAAACTCTTAAATTTATTGATCTTTTTTTAATTAGATTAAATGAAAAATGTTCACGGGTCAACAAAACGCTAGGGCAAGCTATTGATTATTGTCTATTTTTTGGAGCCGGCGATTCAAGTCCAACGGATTTTGACGGCGGGGTCCTCCATTGACTGGTTCAGTCAAATCTACTTAGAGGTTTGACCAAAATGTCACGGAACACGAGATATAGATACGTTGGAGCTTGTGCTTTCATTTTTTATGTGAAGATCGTACCAAAGTGGATTTTCAGAATCTCAGCGTTGTTATGAATACATTTATGAGGATCGATTAATAGCGCTGTCAATCAACCCTTAATTGCTAATTTTCGACTGGTAAAACAATCATATATGTTAGAATATAATGTCAACAAAGACTTCTTTACAATGCTCATCCGTTTAACATAGCCGACAAATATTTTAGACGATAAGTTTTTAGTTAATCAGGGTGCTAATATACTCTGCTCCCAATTGAATACATTTATCAGGATCAATTAATAACACTGTCAATCAAACTTGAATCTATGATGTTTGAAGTTCTTGAAAAAATAATTCATGCCCTCTGTTCTTGTTTCCTTAATTGCTAATTTTTTGATAGTTAAAAACTTTCTATAATATTTCGGTTAATTTAATCTAAAACTGTTTCCGCAATAATTTAAAGGGAGAGGGAAAGGGCTTAGGTTTAGGCCATTTGATTCTTACGACTTATAAACCCATCAACCATCATTGTAAGTTAATTAGAATCAATCCATTACATATTAAATGGGCACCTTTTATTTATTTTTTTTGGTTAAATCACCTGATATCTGGCACCACATGAGCAACTGATTAGTTCGGATTTGAGTCGAGTAGGACCCTTTTAGGCAGCAAAGCTCTCTCTTATGAATATTTTAAAACGACTCCATTCTCAAGACTCGAATTTGAAACTTTGATAAAAACATGGAGGAGTCCATGAAACTCCACCGCAGCCGTCGTGGATACCGGGTACCTTTTATTAATCTAACATATCAAGGAATGAAACTACGTATATATAAACAAGAAAGTAGACTGACAAGAAAGTAAAGATTTGATTTTGAGAGAGATTGAGAGGACACCCTAGATCGACTGAGACAGGTGGGCATTACTATTTTCTATTACTATACTCCGTTGCATTTCTTGACTTTAGATGGTGATGTAATAGTATTTAAGGAAAGCTTTGCTCAAGAGCCAAGAGAGCAGCTCCTCTTCGTTGAATAAAAGTTCCGTTGTTAATTTGTGCCAAAGATTTGAGCTTGCTAGTCTGTTGGCTATGTCTAGAAATAGTGTAGCTTCGATCCGGTGGCGTTCGGAGATGATTGATGACATAAGCCTCTCGCTGTCCGGTGATCATGATGACGCTCATGTTTTGGCAGTTGATGATAGCCTTGTTGATCGCAAGGTCATCGAACGGTTGCTAAAGATCTCATCTTGTAAAGGTTTGTGTCTTAATTGTGGGAAATTTTGGATAACGGATTGTGTCTATTTAACTGGGATTCTGATAGAATTTGGTTGTTTGGAGTTTTCAGTGACTGCAGTGGACAGTGGAATCAGAGCTCTTGAATTCCTTGGATTGGATGGAGAGAAAAGGACGTCAGGAGATGGCCTAGACGTAAGTGTTCATTGAATGATTCTTTAGAAACTTAAGCTCCTTTCTGAGTTATGCCTTTACTGATTTGATGATTTATGGGTTTTACAGGGCCTAAAGGTTGATCTGATCATTACTGACTATTGTATGCCTGGAATGACCGGTTACGAGTTGCTCAAGAAGATCAAGGTTCAAAATTTTGTCATCCCTCAATATTCAAATCTAAACGAACTCATGAATGTAAAAAAATACGTGATGCTAATAGGATTCCCTGCACTCTTGCAGCAATCATCTACTTTCAGAGAAATACCAGTAGTGATCATGTCATCAGAGAACGTCATGGCTCGAATAGACAGGTAGGAGATCAATTTCCCAGAACCTCTCTCTCTCATAACATGAATTGCGACACACAGTGTCTGAAACTAATTTCTGGGTCATTTGGCTTTGTATTGTTCAGATGTTTGGAGGAGGGAGCAGAGGATTTTATAGTGAAACCTGTGAAACTATCAGACGTGAAAAGAATAAGAGATTACATGGCCACCAGATATATTAGAGCGAGAGAAGACGAGAAAGGCAGCAACTTTAACGAGAGGGGGAAGTCACACCATAGTTGTGAATTGTATGATCTTCCTCTGTCACCAGAGTCCAAGTCATCCTAGCCGTTGGCAACACCGTCCATATTGTCATCACCAGTGTCGTGTTCTACGTTGGCGATAGATTCTCTGACCATGAGGCTTAGAATGATTAGTTCCCAATAGATCATTACAGGACCATTTGTTTTTTACGAAAGCCCACATTGTAATATACGCAATTCACCGGTTCATCAAACGGTTTTTGTTGGCTCCATTTTTGTCTATATGTGATTTATTGACGTTTTATATGAATGGAAGGACAGTACTGCCCAAGGAAATTGTTGGACTAACTATATATACCAAGAAACTGTGAACTTCCAGGAATTGGTCCAATGGGATGTCAGTAGTATGTCAAAGAGAATATTGTTAATCCAATTCCTATCTTATGTTCTTTGTTTTTTTGTTGAATTGGGAACTAGGATTTGTTACACCACGGCACAATACAAAGTTTGGCCCATTGATTCGTTGACTCTAATTCATTTTCAATGTCCTATTTAATTAAAAAGTTTTGATGTCATGAGTAGAGATTATGTATAGAATATTTGATATCTCAAATTCTTTTCAGGTCGAGGATGGCTCATGTATATCATCAACTTGGCTTAATGAAAATGGTTTTCTTGGGATTGCTGGAGATTGTAGGTCCCTGTGAAGTGGTGGTTATCTGTGGGAAGAGTATATGAAATGAGATTGGAAGGATTTAGTTGCTCCCTTGAGAAGAGACCGTGAGGTGTGGGTAAGTCAGATTTGGTCTGGCTGCAGTTTTTGGATCTGTCAGGGAGGGATTCAATTTTTAAAAGTGAATGAGATGTTGTAGCTTGATATAAAATGTCATCTCTATCTTCAAGCAACCCAGATGCTATTGCGGAATAAGCAATTCTGTTTTGTATCAGACATACGTAAATCATATTATCTGTGTAATCTGTTCTGAGCTTTAAGCAGCCTGGCCAGAAGTGTAATCAAATGGATGAGCACGACCACTTTTTTTTATATTTGCTTCCCTTTTCTCCTCCCCTTGTTGAAGCCTCCCTTTCTGTTGTTTAGCTGTCTGGTCTTCTATAGGAACTAGTAGTTGTCTGTATAGGCATAATCTATGCTAAATTAACTCTCTTTTTAGTTATATAATTGTATATATAAGCACGACTTCTTAATAAAAAGAGACAAGTCTTCTCTTTTCCAAAACCTTTCATTGCTTCTGAAATATTTTCACGGTATCAGAGCTATGAGTGGAAACACAAGTGGTGATGCCTCGACCAAATTGAAAATATCTCCATACTTTCTCTCCACGAATGATATAATCCAGCAAACATTAGCACACAAGTTCAACTGAAAGGAGAGAATTACGATGAATGGGCAAGAGCGATAAGAATGGTGCTGCGAGCCAAGAAAACATATGGATTTACTGACAGTTCAATAATGCAACCATCGAACGACTCATTAGAGATGAAAGATTGGTGAACTATTAACTCGATGATGGTATCATGGATGTTGAATAGAGCACTTCGCGATCAACCATCACATATGAGGAGGTCACAAAAGACCTTTGGGATGACATAGAGGAACGATTTTCTATGGGGAATGAACAACGCGTTCATCAACTTAAATCAGAGCTAGTGGAGTGCAAACAAGGCGGCATGACAATAGTGAATTATTATGGAAAATTAAAGATGATATGGGAAGAATTGGGAAACTATGAGCAAAACCCAATATGCAGGTGTGGAGGCTGTAAATGCAATATTGGTGGGGAATTGGATAAGAAGCGTGAAGAAGAAAAGCTGCATCACTTCCTAATGGGATTAGATTATTCAATTTATGGAACAGTGCGATCTAATATTTTGAGCACTGAGCCACTGCCAAGTCTGAATCGAGCATATAATATGATTGTTCAAGAAGAACGGGTTCGTAATATATAACCCGTGGAAAAGAACAACAGAGTGAACATATGGCCTTTGGTCTCTAAATGGGATCGACTGTAAAAGGACAGACAGAAGTGAAAGCTAAATCCACAATTTGCACAAACTGTAGCAAGCCAAGATATAATTTTGACTCATGCTTTCAACTGATTGGTTATTCAGATTGGTGGGGTCAGAGGCCAAAAGGCAGCGGACATGAATGTGGACGTGGATAAGGAGGGTCTAAATAATCAACCACCTTAGGAGAAAGAGGACGTGGTGGACCAATTAGAGCACATGCAACAATTGTGACATCACAAGAAAGCAAGGCAACTGAAGCTGAGATAAAAGGCTTAAGTGGATTGAGCAGTGAGCAGTGAGCAGTGGAACACACAACTTAACTTTCTAAACACCCAAAAGGATGGAAATCAAGGAAGATTGAATGGTATGTGTAACACCATGAAATGAATAATTGATACTGGAGCTTCTCATCACGTGGTAGGAAGCTTCGAATTATTGAGCAACGTGAAAAATACTCATTCTGACCCAGTTGGATTGCTGGATGGAAAGGAAGTCATGACAGAAAAAGAAGGAACTGTAATGATAAATAAAGATCTGAAATTGAACAATGTGTTATATGTTCCTAATTTAAAGTGCAACTTGATTTCTGTTTCACAACTTATTGATGGGATGAACTGCACAGTACTATTCAATAACAAATTTTGTGTAATACAGGACCACAATTCAAGGACGTTGATTGCTGCGGGTGAGAAGGGTGAAGGGTGCTATTACTTTAAGGGAATGAAAGGTGTGAAGTATGCTAAAGCTTTGACGACGGTACGAAAAATACCTTTGAAGTTTGACATCAAAAGATGGGACATCCTTCTGATAAGATTGTTATTTTATTGCCAATTGTTGATGCTAGTAGTGATAAACGTGCTAGTTGTGAAGTTTGTCTTCAAGCAAAACAAACTAGAGAAGAGTTTAAGTCTAGCAACAATAAAGCATCCAATGTTTTTGAAATTATTCATTGTGATTTATGGGATTCTTATAGAATCTCAACGTTTTACGGTGCACATTAATTTTTAATAGTAGTTGATGATTATTTAAGAAGTGTGTGGCTTTACTTGTTGAAAAATAAATTTGAAGTAGGACAAAATCAAATGTGAAAATAGTGTGCATTGATAATGGGACTGAATTTACTTGTTTGAGTGATTATTTCGTGAAGAATAGGATAATACATCAGATATCGTGTGTTGAAACCCCACAACAAATGGAAGAGTGGAACAAAAACATCGGCATATACTTAATGTTGCACATTCACTTCATTTTCAAGTCAATTTGCCTATTGATTTTTAGGGAGAATGTGTACTAATAGCTACATATTTGATTAATAGAACTCCCTCTATGTTGTTGAAAGGGAAAACACCTTATGAACTTTTGTATGGTAAAGTCCCTAATATTCGAGTATTTGGATGTTTGGCTTATGCCTATGACCAACGACGAGAAAGAGATAAATTTGCCAGTAAAAACCGAAAATGTGTGTTTATTGGATATCCTTTCGGAAAGAAAGGATGGAGCATGTATGACATGGAAACAAGTGAAATGTTTGTCTCCAAAGATGTAGTATTTGTGGAGAATCAATTTCCTTACATGCATAAAACCAGTAACAAAGAAGGAATGATTGAAAAGATTGTGAGTGCATCTAGTATAGTTGAAGAAGGTTTAGAAAGTTGTCATGGCATGATTAGACAAGAAAATGATGAGGGGAATCAAGATGTAACTGAACCCAATTGTAATACACAAGATCAAGATATTACTGCAGCAAGGGGGTGTGATTAAAACTGAACAAGTTTAGCAACCCAAAGAATTGGTTGGGCATGGCTATAGAGAGAAACGTGGATCTATTTTGCTACGAGATTTTGCTCAACACACTGTGAAAGTAATGAGCCCTTCTGCAACGTCACTCGACCATCAACGTCCCTCAGATAGTTTTTTTCCTATTACACAATATATGAACTATGATAAATTCTCTATGAATCATCAAGCTTTCTTAGCAGCTATTACTACAAGTGTAGAATCTATTTCTTTTGTTGAGGCTGTTAAAGATGAAAGATGGAGAGAAGCCATGAAGAAAGAAATACAAGCCTTAGAAGATAATGGATGTTATAGTTCGTACCTTTCCTGCTGTAGCTACAGCTAAAAATTGAGAGCTTCATCAAACGGATGTACACATTGCATTCTTACATGGAAACTTACAAGAAGAAGTATACATGTGCACGCCTCCAGGTTTTTATGCCCATAAACTAGGATTGGTATGTCATTTGGAGAAATCTTTGTATAGACTGCGATAGCCTCCTAGGTGTTGGTTTACAAAATTGACTTCCACTTTACAGAAGTATGGTTTCAGGCAATCTTATTCTGATTACTCTCTTTTTATCTTACAGCGGGATAAGGTACAAATCAATGTTCTCGTTTATGTTGATGATATCATTGTGTTTGGTAATGATCATTCCGCTATTCAAATATTTAAGCAATACTTGAGTAGTTGTGTTCATATGAACGATTTGAGAGTGCTGAAGTATTTCTCGGGCATTGAGATTAAATGTAGTTCTGAAGTAATTTATTTGTGTCAACACAAATATGCATTGGATATTATTTCAAAAGTTAGTTTGCTTGGAGTTAGACTAGTCTCTTTTCCAATCGAACATAACCATAATTTGGCCATGGCAACGAGGGATTTTTTACATGATCCAGAATGTTAACGACGTTGGGTAGGATGACTTATTTATCTTTCAGTTACTCGACTTGAATTGCCTTATTGTGTGCATGTTCTAGCTCATTTTATGCAACAACCTCGAAAAGAACATTGGGATGGTTTGTTACTTGAAAGGGAGTCCTAGACAAGGCATTTTTTTGAAAGCACAAAGTGATTTACATCTTTCTGCTTGGTGTGACTCTGATTAGGCAAGCTGTCCTCTAATTTGTCGTTCTTTAATTGGATGGTATATTCAGTTAGGATGTTCTCTCATTTCTTGGAAGACCAAGAAGCAACAAACTATTTCTCGCTCATCGGCTGAAGCAGAGTATCGATCTATGGCAATGAATACTCGTGAATTAAAATAGTTGTAGGGATTATTGTTGGATTTCAACGTCCATCTTTCGAAACACATATGGCTGCATTGTGACAATCAACCAACTTTGCATATTATGACCAATCCTGTGTTTCATGAGCGTACTAAGCATATTGAGATCGATTGTCATTTTGTACGTGATGTAATTTAATACGGTATCATCCTACCAACTTATGTTCTTACTGGTTCTCAGGTGATTGATATCTTTACTAAAGCATTGGGTGGTCGTCAATTTGCGCATCTTCTTTGCAAGTTGGGCATTCATGATCTGCATGCTCCAACTTGAGGGGGCATAATAGGAAATAGGAAATAATCACATATATTAGTTGTATGGTCTTGTATATGAACTATTAGTTGTCTGGTCTTATATAGGAACTATTAGTTGTCTGTATATGCATAATTTATGCTAAATTAGCTCCTTCTTTTAGTTCTGTAATTGTATATATAAGCATGATTTCTTAATAAAAAGAGACGAGTTTTCTTTCTTTCAAAACCTTTCATCGCTTCTGAAATATTTTCATCTTATGTGGGAATTGGGACACAATATGTTTAAAATATTGTTCAGTTTATAGAAAAGAAAAACATCAAGATATCATTTATATATAGTGTACATAATTCAAAATATTGTGAGAAAATATCATTTATAATCTTTTGGAATTTAGCTAGGGCTTTTTAGCATAAAAGATATAACATTCCATTCAAATTATCCAAACAAATCAATGAAAGTATTTTTATACCTATCTTTTAAATTTATTTGATTTTTTCACAATTATAATTGTATACCAAAATTTGCAAAAATATGAGCATTATGTGATGTTTTAATTGTTATAGTAAGATTTTAATATTTTACAAGTTTAAAAGAATATTAAGATTTGATTCTTTTTTATGTATGCATGGATAACAAAAATTGTATGCATGGATAACAGAAATATACTTATTTAAATAATGCTTGTATATATATATTTATATATTTGTACATAAAATAAATATGAGACATTGAGAATAATGATAGGACTTTAATATAATTCTAAAATACGTATAAATTAATATATCAAGCACGTTTGAAGTTAAATTCACTTTTTAGATTGCCATACGAAAGTATTTTTCAAATTAAAGGATTTTAATTTATCTAATCTTAAATATAATTTAGGGTTATAATTTATTTACATTGATAATAGATTTGGGAACCTAATGGTTCAAATAAGAAGAAAGTGTTGAAGAGAGCAAGTATATTTTAATCAAGTTAGGCTTGATTGTAAAGTTTGAGAAACTTTATAATTAAATATGAGACATTTAATAAATAAGAATCAATATGAAATGTTAGATCTTACTTGGACATAATTAGTATCTAATTAGAATTACCTTTGATTCTAATCAAAATTTAACTGAAATTAGAATTTAATTTTAATTAAATTACTAAAATATCTAAAACATATTATAAATAGGCTTAAGCTCTAATAGAGCTAGTACTCTTTGCCTAATCTTCTTTGTAATAGTTATAGAGTTCTCTCAACTTGTTCTGTCGATACTGTTAAAGGTCGGACACTTGTGCGGCTATGATGGTTGAGATAACCAGTTTCAGAAATGGTTCAAGGGATACAACAAGAATATGATAAAGCTTCGAAATAAGGTACGAATTAAAATTCATATTTTATTATGATTTACGCGTTAATCATTTTATAGAATTTTAGTGATCTTGGGTTTAAAGAAATCAAATAAAAAAGTTATGTAATTATTTCGCTACATATAGGATCGAATCCTGACCCAATTTCCCAAACTTGCCTAATCACTTTATGAAGGATAAATATAAAGGCAATTCTAGTGAGTCAGATAATGAACTCTGAATGTATCTATCACCCAAATTGTGTGTATACTTATTGAGCAAAAATTTACTAAAATTTTAAAGTATCAAATTAATTTATAAACGCTTCAAATTTTTGTAGACAAACCAAAAATATTTTCTTATGATTGATTAATTCTCTTATATTTCATCAAACACTTGTATAGGTAGAATACTTTAACAAGAAGAAATGGCATAATTTAACCCAAATTGATGTGCAACACCCATATTCTCTCAGACAATGATTGCAGTTATAAAATTTCAAATCCATAATACATTTCTAGACTTAAAAGCGATAATTTCTTAATAGAAATGATTTATCGGAATTAAGATTATGATATTGAAAAATGAACTTTAAAAAAAGTAATTGAATTAAGCCATGAAAGGTTAATAAACAAGTTAACTATACATGTACTCTCAAGAAGAGAGTTTTGAAAACAAAGCAGTCTGCTAAGCTATTTAAGCATCCACAAATAAGGGAAAAACACAGAACTAGTTACTGCTCTAACTATCAATACATGTAGAATATAAAGATAGATGGCTTATCATAAAAGGTTTTTATGTGAAGTTTAGTGGCATTAATTAACTCTCTAATGAATTGCTTTAGCTTCTTTCCTTAATGCAAAAGATGCGTCTGTTCCTTTCATCCCAAATGTATAACACCAAATTAGATAAAGGAATGCAATAACATCATTTGTAACCTCTTTTAACATGTTATAAATTTAGATTCCAACTAATTATTTATTGTTATTCCTCTAGAGGATTGCTAATGTTGCATTTATGAAGAAATGTTTTCCACGAACCACCAGTGTACTTACATTTGAAAAATTGATGTGAGGCGATCTCCAATTGATTTCTACATAGACTGCACTAGTTTGTTAAGTAGTTAAACTTGCTTTATCTGTCAATGGTGGGTAATTTATCCCTTATGGCTCTCTATAATGTTGTAGCAGCTTTAGGAAGATAGTGTTTGAATTATACCATTTTATATCATGGAACATACATAAGATTCTGTTGTAACAATTTTTTAAATGAAGTGTTACTAAATTCCCATTAACAGCTAGGCACCACCAATTTTTGTCAGGTATATCTGTAGATTTATATCATTTATTCTCACAAGGATCTCATCCGTAAACACCAATGCATTTGCAAGAGTTTGATTATATGGAATACTTTGCCTCAAACTTAGTAATTTAACTTTATTCTTTAAAGGACAACCTGAAATCTAGTTGTCATGTCAGAATAGTGAGCTCATCACATTCCTAATTCCTTTCTAATATGAGATCTGATTGTGCTTCCTTTTCCCTGATCAGAGGAATTTTCTAAGTATCTTGCCAATATTTTTGTTCACATCTCTTAGAATGGCAAGATGTGTAGCCCAATGTATGTTAATTGAAGATAAAATTCTTAATTAATTAAGCTCTACTAGCTAAAGATGAAGTTTTCATGCTCCATCTTGTAAATTTAGCTTGTATCTTATCCCCCAAAGGCTTAAAGCTTCCACAACTCAATTTAGTGTTAGTAATTGGTATACCAAGGTAAGTAAATGGTAAAGATATATCTCTGAACCTAGTTATGTGTTCTATACTATATGTTTCTAATCCTTAGCACTTGTACATATATGAAAGGAGCATTTATCAATGATAACAATGAGTCCAAAAAGTTTGGTAAAAATTTTAATGGCCTTTATTACAGTTAAATGAGAAGTTTTATCCATTCTACTAAGGATAATTAGATCATCAATAAAGATGAGGTTGATGTTTCCCAATTGTAGTCACTTGGAATGATATTTGAAATGTTTGGTTCTCTCCACAATCCTTTTCAAAAGTTTGTTGATACCTCTACAACAATGGAAAATAAATAAGGTGAAGAAGGATCACCTTATCTAATGCCTTTGGAGCTATTAAAGAAGCTTGAGGGCTCTCCATTGATGGGGATGCTAAAAGATGGTATGGTAACATAGAGTTATCCATTCAATGAAACATTTTGGAAAATCTAATATTTTCATGATATTACAAAGAAAGTTCCAGTCAAAATTATCTTAAACTTTCTTTAAATCAATTTTCAAGATACAATTTTTACCCCCTTTTTTCTTGGAATATCCCTATATAAATTCTTGCATAAGTAGAATATTATCTTCTATCTCTCTGCTTGGTATATAAGCCCCTTGAGTACTATCCACATGATTGATTAAGATCTCCTTCACTCTTTTTGCCAAAATTTTTGAAACAATTTTGTCGAATGAGTTATAATAAGCTATAGGCTCAAAGTCTCCAAAGTGTTTTTGTTTCACCACCTTTAGGAATGAGTGTTATGAAACTTCCATTGAACTCCTTAAACATCCTTTTTTTTTTGAAAGAATTCCATAACAACATTTTATACCATATCTTTGATGAGAAGCCAGGTTTTAGTGGAAAAAAAACATATTGAATCCATCAAGCCCAGGTGCTTTGTAAGATTCAAGCTTTTGACAATTTGCTCAATTTCTTGTCTGGTTATAGGTTTGGAAAGTATCTCAGCTTCTTGTGGTGTTATACTTCCACACATGATACTTTTTAGCACTTCAACTGAGGATAGTACATTGGTGGGGCATTCATATAACTAGAGAAATACTTATAAGTCTTTTGTTTTAGCATGTCTGGATTATATATGATTTGAATGTTAACCATTAATATGGAGATTCTATTTGTAACTTTTTTGAAGATAAGAGCTTTGTTAAATAAAGATTAACTTTTAGTCCCTCCGTTTAGCCACTTAACTCTAGGTCTTTGTCACATCAATGAGTGATCATAGGAAAGAGCCTTTGAGAGATTATACATTGTCTGGTTTTCCTTGTCTAAGAACATACTACAATGTGACTTTTTATACAATC
>JANKOE010000001.1:4284376-4305472 GCA_026284465.1 Erythroxylum citrifolium | reverse complement strand
TTAAGAGTTAGAGTAGGAGGGCTTAGATCGAGTCTTAGATGCTGAAGTAGCTTGAAGGATCAACAACAAAGGCACTAGATAAAAAGACTGAGTTAAAGAAGGATATAATAGTAATTTATTTATCTTATCTTGCATTTCCCTCCCTTTTCCCACCAATTTGGTGGGAAATAAAAATGGCTCAAATTTCTCTCCAATTCCTCTCAATTCTCTCCATTTCCTTATGCTTATTCTTGTCCAAACATGGGAAATCAAGAGATACAATTCTCTTACTTTCTCTTCTCTTGTTTTCCCTCCATCCAAACAAAGGCTTAATTTTCTGCCCACCCTCTCTTCAGACAGATATTTTATGGTGGATACTATTAACAATCCACATCAATACCCAACCGTTAAATTTAGAAAGTTGAGGTCAACCTCAATAAGAAGTTTTGTGCTTATCCAACTTGACAGTTCGTCCAAGAATTGCAGATTATTATGCTTCCGAGCAGTACACAAGGCACTAAACAAGAAGCCGCAGCCCCACAACAGTCCAGCAGACAGCCAAGGTCCACGCAATTTTCTCATTGTTTTACTATACAAATGCGTCCCATGAGGTAATTAGAGGACGAAGTAATCGACAGGTAGCCAAAAAGAACAGTAGGACAGACCTCTCGCTGTCCGGTTTTTTTTTTCCTGTTTATCTAATCGTCTATTTCCATGCAGCCATCGAATCCTGATTGCGATCCTTCAAGGCTGGTTGCTGTTTTCGCTCGGTGATCACATGATTGAAGTGGTCCTTGCTTGGGACTATTTCCTCCATTTCTATCTCTATCCACTGTTATATGTGGAACCTGCAAATTCGACAGTCTCGCGAATCCTTTATTCTCTTCATAGATATAAATGACTTTCTACAGTCCAAGCGTCTTCGAGCCCTCCTGCATGTACATAATCCATGTGCATAGACATAAATTGATCAAGATCAGTACTTTATAGAAGAAGATGCTCCTTCTGGGACCAAGACTATCAAGTATGACTGCAAACTGAAGCTGACACTTAAAAGAGCGAGTGAACTAAAAATAACTTTTAATTTATTCATATACGTATCTTTCTTGAATGGCTGGTTGGAAACGTTCATTAAAAGATACTCAGATACATAAACTAGATTCTAGTGCACTACTTGTAAATCAGTATGCAGTTAAAATATAGAATCTGATACAATGATTAATAGTACTTATACAATGATTAATCTGTTCATCATGGACTATACACAAACGGAACTGACATGACCTTTTGATGTGCATGTAAAACAGAAACAGCTCAAGATATGGCATACCTTGTCCAAAGGGCTTTTAGATACTTTATGTACCCGATAAGAACTTGGCAACGGAGTGGCATTGGTATTCGGGCTCTGTCTTAGCTTTCTAGTTTCTACCTCTTTGTTCTCCTGTAACAAGCATGATGAAAACGGTAAAAGTGATTTCAATTTCATTGGTGATTGTTTGACTTTATCCTCCAAATGCTTTAGCAACAGTTACGTTCTATGAAATTTGACTACTTGACATTAGGCACTAAACACCCTAATGCTAGAAACCTTGGTATGTCTAGTGCACCTTTAATTTTTCTCTAAGGCGAGTACTCCTTGCCTATCTCACATTTGATTTTTCTTCCGACTTCTTAGAAAACTGAAATATATCCCAAATAAATCCAACTTGAATAACTAGCAGGAACAGGATTTTATGATTCAGAAGTACTAAAGGAGGGGATCAACTGGTACCTTTTTGCTTCTCACAGTCCTTTCACCAGTTCTCAGACCCAAAGATGGGGCTCCTTTAGCAGTTTTTCTATCCATAATTCCTGCTTTGGGGGGCCTATCACAAACATGACTTGCATCATTGAATTCCCACAAAAAGTAACAGAAAGAAGAATTTTTTAAGAGCTACGAATCAGTGTGGCTCATAGGCGAAGGTACAAAGCAATTTTGCAAACTTTCTTCAATATGGCATTCAAATAACTAACAACAATCTTGAAGTAACTATCCAGTACAAATAAGATGGTGCTAAAAAGAGAAAAGTAACATTACATGGCAATATTTCTTCAAAGCTTGCCTTCACAAGATTCACTAATATAAAGCACAACCACATCAATGTGAAGGCCGATCTTATGTATGTCTAATGCAATGTATGTATGCCTAATGCAAATGATAAACACATTCCCCAGCATAAGATGCAAGGATAAGGAACATTACCCTCCATTTCCTTTTCGGGGGTTAAGAGAAGTGGAAACTTTAGTTTCTGCCCCTTTTGTAAGCATCTGTCGGGAAGAAAAGAAAGTTTACATGTAGCACACGGGCAATGACCAACTGGCCGTTATTAAAGTAGTAGAACTTTGGAAGGCCTCCTCCATTAGGTAAAACTTAACAAGAACCAAACCTGCTTTGCACCAAGAGATCTATCTTCGGAAGAAGATTTGAACTGAGTGAAGCTATTTTGGAATGCCTTAAATGCTCGTTTGACAATGTCCTTGTCCCCCATTTTTTCCATAATAAGAGACTTTCTAGTAGCCGTATGGGGACTTTGGTTAGAACCAGGACAATCCAAACTAAGGGACATGTGCAAAGATTTAGGAGCCGTACTCTTACTTTCTCCAGCAGAAGAAACTCTACTCTTTGATATCGATGAATTGATTGATTTCTTCGTTGAAGTCCTTGATGTAGACATTGCACTAGACGTGAACACTGGCTTTGAGGGTTTGGGGGTGAAAGTTTGTGGCGGTCTAGTCACAAGTAATGGTGGTTTCTTCTTCACTGTCGCCATATCTCTACCTTTACTCATTGGAGTACTCTAAATGAACAAAAAAAGGATGATTTACAAGATCCCAACCAAAAAGAGTTTCAAGGGATAAGAGAAGGAACATGTAAAGAATTATTTACCTTCTGAGATTCCTTTCGACGATCCAACCTCACTGTTTTCCCTTTATTTGTTGTGATGCTTTCCATCTGTTTCTCTGAGCTCTTATGCAGTTCCTTCCTGTCTGGAGATTCCAGCTGTTGATTTTCCGGTTCTTTTAGATTAGGAGCTTCTTCTGGCTTTTCCACCTCGGGCATATCCAATTTACTGTCCAGTTCTTTAACTACCTCAGTCGATGAATCATGAGCTTCTGCAAAGATTGCATATTCACCACGGGCAATGTCCAAATCACTGCTAGATTCAGTTTCTTTCTCAACAGCTTCCGCAGAAGTTCGGCCATTAAACTTTTCCAACTCAACCTCTGTGCGACATGTTTTGTCTATGAGATCTCCGTTGCTTTGGTCATCTGACCTCAACGAGTCACGACCCATTTGCTTCTCCTGATCCACCAGCTCAGCTTTTCTGGCAGCAATCTTCTTGTAATGAGCTTCGAAGTAAGCCTTTTTCTGTGCCACAGATCCTGGTGTAGCACACTTCTCTACTTCCTCCAAGTACTTATTGGGAGAAAAAGAAGACCATTTTTCCCAAGACAACGAATCACTCTCAAATCTACCGAAAGATACCGACACTTGAAGAGCAGGATTTGAGGTAGCTGCCTCACTCATCTAACACAAAAACCAAAATCCAATCAAGAAACAGGATGACAACTTATGATTACGAAGCAGCCTGGGGATTTTTCAATCATAACATATGTGGGATATCACTCGACAACCCATACAAAACAAAACACATCCTGGAAGATGATAATGGTTGCTACATAAAATAAATTAATGGGCCAACTATTTTAAGGTCAAGTGACGAATGAGTATACCTTATCTTCTGGAATTGAAACTGCCAATACTGATTCACCTGTTAATCCTCAAGATCAGAGCTGACTTACTCCAGAGCTACCACTGAGACGCAGATTTGTACATATGACGTGTAAGTATCATTTGACTTATAGCCAATTCACTGAATGTAACGAAGAACACCAAGAAGAAGCTGATCACAAATGGAGACAAAAAGACTTTTTAACGTACGAAAAAAAAAAAAAGGAGTACACGGGATGGAGCATGTGATCGTGTTTAAAGTAACGAGACGAAGCAGCCTTCTTATTTCCTACAATTCTATAAAGACCTGACCTTTTTTGGATAGTAAGAAGACCCTCGTCTGTTTCAAGATCTTTTGGAAACACTAAATGATAACCCAATCATCAAGACAAAGGCTTCAAGCCAAAAGTGCAGAGTTAATTCCCGAATGATTTAGCTTTTTGGTTTTAGTGAAAGAATGAAACTTGGAAAAGAGGGTACTTTCCAAGCTTACCGATCAACAGCAATAAAACAAAGTGGTTAAGTAGATTGTACAAAGATATTAAAACCAATGTTTTGACAAATCTTTATCTACCAATCAGCCTTCTTAAATCAACAGTTACAGTCTTACAGAGAAAGGCTGAAGAACTGATTAGACAAGCCATGGTAGTATTCAGAAACTGACGGTCAACTTATCCGGACGGTCTAGTACGCTTGTGGACCCCGTATTTAATCTGTTGAACCAAACAATCTGCAAACGTTATCGTCTCGTTTGACATATTTTTACTTAATTTTTATGAAACAATTTATATATGGATTAAGTTATATTTTCTTGAGTCTCTTAAATTTAATTCTTACACATGTTTATTTTGATTAATCAATTTTTAATTGGTTGTCTGCTTAATAAAATAGCTATTATTATATAAAACAATAATTTATAATTTATAATTTATAAATTTAAATGATTAATTTATTAGTTGAAATTAACTATTTATTGTGTATTTTAAAATAAATCATACTAATAACTTTGATAATTTTTTGGCAAGGTTTGCCTGCCTTAGTATCCCCGGTTTTTCTTGACCATTTCGGTGCTTGGGGAGTCCATAAGCAGCCTTCTCCTATGATTTGATTCTTCTGGGCTATTGATCATTGGTCGCCTTTCTCTTGGTTATTAAATGTTTTGTTTTCGTAGAGCACCTAGTATAATTCTTTATGACGGTCGGTTTCTTTCCTACCTTATTTCAGCTTGCCTAGCTTGTGTCGCGTTGTTTTTATTCGCTTGTTGTGCCTCTGGGGGCACTTGTATATGGACTTTTTGTACATATTTTTCTTTCTATTATATTCCTCTTATTTATAAAAAAAACAACTTTGATAATTTTAAGTTAGATACATATGATATTCATTAATAATATATTCAATATTTTTAACAATATTTTTTGCTCAAAGTGCCAAATATGCAATCCATAATTTTATAAAATATATATATACTAACTTTCGAATTATATACAGTAGGTAAATTTTTTCGCGAGAATAATTAGTTTGATTCAAGTCATAATTTAAGGATGTAAACTCCTAAAAGTCAATAAACTTTAATATTTGAGAACTATTTAAAAGATTATTTATAAAAAATTGGGTTAATGAAAAAAAATTCCCAATTTTGTTAATTTTTTAATTATAGCATGAATTTTAAAAAGTAACAATAAAATGTCCAAATTTTTAATTTTTTTCAATTCTAACCCGACGTTAGTGCCTCGATTATCTTTGTTGACGTGGCAGTGTCACATTAATCAAACATGTTAACGTATTTAGCAGAGGTGAGTTAAACAACATAGTTTCATAATGATACTAAACGCCATTGTTTTAAGAAGCGACTAGTGACCGTATTCGTCATCTTTTTTTACAAGAGGGGTGTATCGAAACCCGATCTTTACTAACAGGAAATGGCCTCCAAACATGGTGCACCTTTAACAATCTACTCTCTATCTCCGATCCAAAAACCTCATCAACCCATCTTCTCCAACTTTGATGCTGATTAGGTTCAACTTGACGACCGTGGCTTCCACCAGTACCATCCTGCCTGTATATGGCTCCTCTTTTTTTTCTTAATTGCTTATACCACTTTTTGAAGGAAATTACGCAATAGTTTAATGTTTTGTGGCAATTGTAGAGGGAATAATCGATTTTTCTTGGTTGGGTGTGTGAAGTCTAACTCCTCAGTGGGTGTTTGTGGATATTGCGAGTAGGTAAGTTGCTGTCATTACCCATATCTCACGCAATTTCTAGCAATTGGCCGATCTAATGAATTAGTGGGTTTGTAAAAAAAATTATTAATTGAATTTGAATTTATACTTGAATTGATGGGTGAGTTGCTCTCATTGCTCATATCTTCCCTTTACGTTTTTCATGAAATTTCTCGTAAAATAAAGAGAACCGAACAACCTAGGTTTGTCAAAAAACGGTTATTAATTGAATTTGAATTTATGCTTGAATTGGTAAGTGAGTTTGTTGTCAATGCCCATATCTTCTCTTCACGTTTTCCCATAAATTTCTCATAAAACAAATAGAACCAAACAACCTATATTGATTCAGACCATAAACGTTGATATCTAAGTTACAAAAGTTAACCAAACCTCCAATATACACTCTACTAGCATTAACCAAACTTGCAATATAAACTCTACTGGCACCAGCGGTCCAGAAGTCAATGGTTGCTACAGGGAGACAGCAATA
Organism: Erythroxylum citrifolium; assembly: GCA_026284465.1. Taxonomy (NCBI): domain Eukaryota; kingdom Viridiplantae; phylum Streptophyta; class Magnoliopsida; order Malpighiales; family Erythroxylaceae; genus Erythroxylum; species Erythroxylum citrifolium. Next base: position 4,299,012 of record JANKOE010000001.1, on the reverse strand, counting down.
CTCAATATTATCATACTATCACGAGGAATAGACATCGCCAAGTTCACATTTCTTCCTTGAGAGACGTGAATGGTCGGGTTATCACCGATCCTTCGATCCTAAAAAATCTAGCACAGCACCATCTTGAGACTTTATATCAGGAGGCTCCTCAGCGCCCCATTACCTGGCCTCTGCAAGGTCAATCCTTGCCCCTGCCACAACACATTCACAAGGACCTGAGCAATCCTCTCCAATCCGAGAAAGTTAAGCGCATTTTCTTCAACATAGCCCCGAACAAGGCTCCCGAGTTCGATGGTTTCACTACCCTCTTATACCAATCCCAGTGGGATACTGTTGGCCCTGCGTTGACTTTTTTTATTCAACGGATCTTTCGACATGAGATTTGGGAATCGGACCTCAATCGCACTATTATGGTTCTCATCCCTAAGATCTAGTCCCCTACGTCGATTTCACAATTTTGCCCTATTGCTTTATGTTCGGTGCTGTACAAAGCCTTCACTAAGATCCTCGTTAATCGACTCAAACCTTACTTTGAACTCCTGGTCGCTCCGACATAATGCAGTTTTGTCCTGGGCCGTCTAATTACAGATAATATCATTATGACCCAAGATGTCATCCATACTATGAAACGAAAAACTGGGTGCAAAGGGATGATGGCTTTGAAGGTGGATTTGGAAAAAGCGTATGATAGGTTGTCTTGAGCGTTTATCCACGATACTCTCATAGACATCGGGCTCCCTGCCTCTTTGATCAGTCTCATCATGAAGTGCGTGACCAGTGTCTCCCTCCAAGTTAATTGGAATGGGAAACTCAGTGATGCCTTTAGGCCCTCCCGAGGAATTCGACAGGGGGATCCTATTTCTCCGTATAACTTTATGCTGTGTATGGAACACCTAAATCAATCCATCTCGCAAGTAGTGTCCCAGGGTCGCTGGCAGCCAATTCAACTTAGCAGACATGGTCCCCCACTCACTCATCTTTTCTTTGCTGATGACCTTATTATGTTCGCGGAAGCCTCTCTTAAGTAAGTGACGGTCATTGGTAACGTCTTAGAGGATTTCTGCGCTGCGTCCGGACAAACTATCAGCCACGATAAATCCCACTGCTTCTACTCCAAAAATATTCCTCTGACTACGTCTCGCAACTTGAATAGAGCTGTTGGCTTTAAACAAACTTTAGATCTTGGTAGATATCTCAGTGTACCCCTCTTACACGAAAGAGTTGGTCGTCAAACATATCAACACATTATTGATAAGGTGCAACGTCTATCTGGTTGGACGACCCACCTTTTGTTGATGGCCGGCCGTATTACCTTAGCTAAATCTGTCATCGAGGCTCTACCTAGCTATACTATGCAGACGGTAAGGTTGCCCCGTCGGATATGTGACGACATCGAAAAACTAATGAGGCAATTCGTTTGGGGTTCGACTGAGGGGCAACAAAGGATTCACCTAGTCAATTGGGAGAAAGTATGTCAGCCTAAAGAGCTAGGGGTTGGGCCCGCGTAAGATTCGCGAAACCAATGACACTTTTCTCGCAAGATTAAGATGGATTATGCTTGACAAATCTGACTCCTTATAGGTCAAAGTCTTATCCGCTAAATACAATGTCGACGTCCACCTTCTCCCTTCCAATTTGGATACCGCAGGCAGGTCGATGATCTGGTAGAGCATCAAGTCCACCTGGCATCTCGTTCAGCAAGGCTTGAAATGGATGATCGGCAATGGCTGTTGAACTCGGTTTTGGTTAGACAATTGGATTTCAGAACTAGGCCCCCCTCATCTCCCATGCTACACACCCCATCCCGGATCCATCAGCAATCTCCATGTTAGACACTTTGTGGACGTCGACGGAAATTGGAATTGGGGTGTCATTCACGATTATCTCCTCCCGCCAATATGTCGGTTGATAGCTGGTACTTTTCCACTGAAGCCCTCTCTCGGGCCAGATAAGCTAATCTGGGGATGCTCGGACACAGGTCAATTCACCGTGGCTTCTACGTACTCTATGAGCATGGGTCAAGATGACGCCTCGACCCACGGTGTTTGGACGACCATCTGGAAATGGAAGGGCCCCCAACACATCCATTCTATCCTTTGAATTTTAGGCCACAACAGGCTGCTCACGAACTAGCATAGGGTTCGTCACCATTGCACTACAAATGGAGAATGCTATCACTGTAGACTTGAGGAAACCTCACTGCATGCCTTGCGAGACTGTGTCAAAGGCAGACAAGTGTGGACTATCTTCCCTCCTCCTATGGTTTCAGCTGACTTTTTCACTCAAATGAATCGGGACTAGCTCTTCCAAAATCTCAACTGCCACCGTCAAGTCTTTGGCCATGATTGGTCGATACTTTTTGGAGTTTCCTGTTGGTTCCTTTGGCAATGGAGGAACAAATCCATTTTTGATGCCTACTTTACTTGGCCTTCCTCACCTATTTCCCTTATTTTGTCTTATGCAGGTCTCATTCGCGATTCAGCTAGGAGCCCTCGGGACGTAGTTCCTACCGGCTACCGGCCTCGACCGGAACAACTCCTCTGTTAGGAGAAACCGCCCACTAGCTGGATCAAGCTTAATACTGATGGAGCTTGTCAACGGTCTTCATTAACAACCACCGCAGGAGGAGTTCTACGGGATAATGTAGGCCACTGGCTTGGAGGGTTCTCCCAAAATATTGGTTGGTGCTCTCTGATGCATGCAGAACTCTGGGGAGTGTTCATCGGGCTCACCCTGGCGTGGAATTTGGGCCATCGTCGGATTGAGCTTAAGGTAGATTCAAAAGCAGTGTTCGATATTCTATCCTCTACCGATCAAAGATCTCAAACTCTCAATCCTATCGTTCAGAGTATAAATGAGATGTTCACGTGAAACTAGATTGTTGCTCATCGCCACATTTACCGATAGAGCAACAGATGCGTCGACTGGCTAGCCAAGTATGCTGGCAATTTTGCACTCAGTGTCCATCACTTTACTACAACACCCGTTGGATGCCACATTATCCTGTTAGAGGATCTGTCGGGAATTTGTTTCCCCCGACTTAGCGTGTAATTCATTTCATTTGTTTCCCTAAAAAAAACATTCAAAAAGCAATTATTGTCAAGATTCTACAACCCAGAAACAAACAACAATTTTTCCAAGTGACTATCTTTTTCAGCCAACTAAGGTAAACCACTGAGACTCCTAAAACTCTGGTCTCTCAAAGTTAGAATCAAGCCGGTGATACATAATAGTTCAACGACCGTTGATATCTAATAATTCGATGATCGGTAAATGAAATCCAAAAGAGAACTACAACTCATGCCGAACATTATGGACTATAAAGCACAAAGCTTTATCTCCTTCGATTTTCATTCTCAAACAGCAAGCTTTAGGCGACGTGAAGAGACATGATTTAATCTTCTTGAAACTACATCGTTTTAGTATCATTATGAAACAACCTCGTTGTAATAATCTAACTCACTTCTATTAATTATGTTGACGTGTCTGATCAATGAGGGTTCCTAGACACATGACACTGTCACGTCAGCAAAAATAACGAAGACACTAATATCGGGCTAGAACTGAAAAGTATTGAAAATTTAAATATTTTATTGTTACTTTTTAAAGTTTAAGCTATTATTGAAAATTTGACGAAAGTTTGGATTTTTTTTACAATTAACTCTAAAAAATTTCAAACTTTACTCAATTTTGTAATAAAAACCTAGACTTCAAATTTTGGCACTAAAATACTTTGACTTTTAATTTGTAACAAAAATTCTTTTTTTAACTTGAATAACGTAACAAGATATATCAACTTAGTTTTTTTACGAGATTGCCACATATTGTAGTTATGTAACGTATGAAATTAATTATTAATAAATTAAAATATGTCAAATTTAAAAAATAGCCCTAAAATTATTCTACTCTAAAATCAAAAGATCCCAAAAATTACTTTAGATTCAATAGCGCCTGTTTTTTGGCCCTTTCAAAAATGATCGGCATCACTAAATCTAAAAGACATTGCTGAGATTGGAGCATTCATTTCCACACTTGGAAAAACGCCAAAACCATTCCATAAATAGCATATATTACTGCTTTAGTGGAACGGTAAGAAAAGTAGACCCATGGCTTCTTCCAGTATTTTCATATCGATCCCTTTCTTGCGTCTCTGCAACCAACCAAAGTCTAGTAACATTGGGTAAATTCACGTCTGGAGGAAGCCTGTTCTCGTTTATGTGCTAGTGTGCCACGCTACAATCTTTTGGTCCCGTTGCAATGAACAAGATTGCAGAAATCTGATTGAGCTTACATTTGACTATGGGGCCGGGTTGCAAGCTTAATGTCATTCAAGTAGTTTCAAGCAAGATTTTTATCAGATAATTAACGTTATCAACCTCTTTACAGATGGGTTTGATCAAAGAACTGTGTCTCCTTCTTGCCTACTCTCAAAGGGTGTAACGTCCTGAGTCTGACTATTGAATTAAGGCATGACTGATCCTCTCTCGCTAAGTTATTACATTTTTTAGCTTTATTATGTTGGCCGTTGAATTTTTAAATATGGGCAGAGTGTAGAGTCCACTATTAAAAATTGAGCTTGGGTCAACTATTGTCCAAATAATTAGAACTAGTTGTTTGGATAGTTGACCCTTATCACTTATAAACTTTTTAACATCTTCATGTCTAGGTAATATGAGACACTATAACACTCCCCCTCAAGTGCAACTGGGGCTGGACATCCAGTTGTCACTTGAAATATACGCAATGGAAACCGGACTGGGCCGCTAGGAATGAACATCCAAACAGACAACCGGGAAATTAAGAATCCGGGCCAAACCTGCTCTGATACCATGTTGAATTTTTAAATATGGGCAGAGTGTAGAGTCCACTATCAAGAATTGAGCTTGGGTCAACTATTGTCCAAATAATTAGAACTAGTTATTTAGATAGTTGACCCTTACCACTTACAAACTTTTTAATATCTTCATGTCTAGGCAATATGAGACACTCTAACATTGGCCACTAGAGAGTAAGCTACCAGTTGTTCCGTGATAATCATAAAATTACATGTTCAAATCATTGAAACAATCTCTTTGTAAAATTACAGTATACAGTAGGCCAAATTCGTATAAGATAAAGCTTACCATAGTGTTCCAACCCATCGTAGAAGATTTGCAAATCATAATAGTCCGACTATCATACATCACCATAGATGAACATCATCTAACTTGTCATAAGAGTAATATCATGAACATATTTAAGTCAAACTAAATAGCCTATAGGAATATTGATGGACCACTAAAATTTAAATCTAAGTGACCATACGATGTGATTTAAAGAAATGATGGATATGCAGAGAGTGACATGTGTGTTTAAATGTCATCCCTTCTTATCCATTTTAATAAGATAGGGAGAGAAGAGTACCAAAACCTTCTTGTATGCATAATAGCGAGTTTTTAGGAAAATGAAGAACTATTTTAAGACCCACTTTGTGTAATATATGTAGACCTAGCGACTCAGTAGCTATATTTAAATTCATTTAAAATTCAGATGAGATCTTTCGAGGATTTACATGACACTGAGAAATTCATAAACTTAAGACGTACTATAGAGGAACTTTTATGTACGAAAATTTGAGTAATTCGTTAGTAAGGACAAAGGTGTTTGTGAAAAAGACCTTAAACACATAGGCATGGTTGACCAACTAATAGACAAAGGTAACACACCCAAAACTAAACAAAGTGATAATGGAAGGGATATGTGGATGTTCAATATGATTGTTGGTAGAGACAATAGTTGGAATAAGTTTGAATTTAAGAGTGAATTGCGACATAATCATATCAACACCATAAAAAAACATTAGTGGTAAAAGACAAAAGACAGAGAGACATGTAATATTTGATAAAGAGGAATATTTAAGTTTGTATAACCTATATAAAGACTCGATGGTCATTAATGTGAACAATTTTAAAGTAAAGCGAATTTTAGTTGATAATGGTAGCTCTATGGTTATTCTCTTTTATGATGCTTTTAAAGTATTGAGGCTTAGACTATAGTAACTTACACTAGCTTCATTTGGCTCTGTTTGACAATCAACAAATTATATTAGTTGTTAGCTTATTTTATTAGCGATTAGCTGATAGTAGATTATTACAGCTGATTTGACCAGCAGATAACATCAACTGCTTATTTAAAGAAGTTTGATAAAATTAGTTGTTTAGTATTTGTTGTTTATGTGTAAAATAACTTATAGGAGTATTACTTAAAAAATAATTTATGGGGATATGAGTATTATATCTTAGTATTTCTTTGAATATTCTCAGTTTATATATATCAAGTTCAGTGGGAGCAAATTTATCATCCTGGTGCTATATGTAGATGATATTCTACTGGCAAGCAGCGATATGGGTCTATTGCATGAAACTAAGAAATTTCTATCAAAGAATTTTGAAATGAAAGATCTTGGTGTTGCATCTTTTGTCTTGGGTATACAGATCCATCGGGATCGTAAAGAAGGTATACTTGGTTTATCTCAAAAGTCCTATATTGATAAGGTGCCAAGTCGATATGGCATGCAGAATTGTGCACTAGGAGACACTCCTGTTTCAAAGAGTGATAAGTTTATTTTGCTCCAATGTCCTAAATTGGACACACAGAAAGATGAGATGAATAAAATCCCTTATGCTTCAGTTGTAGGGAGTCTCATGTATACACAAGTATGTATGCGTCCGGATATAGAGTTCATAACAGAGATGTTGGGCAGATATTTGAGTAACCTGGGAATGGATCACTGGAAAGCGGCAAAACGGGTTATGAGGTATTTACAGAGAACAAAGGACTGTATGCTCACATACAGACGGTCAGAGCGATTGGAAATCTTTGGATACACTGACTCTGATCACGCTGGACGCTTAGATAGTAGAAGATCCACCTCAGGTTATGTTTTCATGATAGGTGGAGGAGCTGTGTCATGGAAAAGTTAAAAGCAGAAACTTGTAGCTTCTTCTACCATGGAGGCAGAATATATAGCCTGCTATGAAGCATCACATCATGGAATATGGTTGCGAAACTTTATCACTGGGCTACAAACGGTTAATGATATAAAACGACCACTAAAGATTTATTGTGATAATGAAGTCGCTGTGTTGTATTCAAATAACAACTGAAGTTCATCGAAATCAAAGCATATCGACATCAAATATTTGGCTGTGAAAGAAAGGGTTTAGAATCTTCAAGTGTCTATAGAACATATTGGTACAAACTCCAATATCGCAGACCCACTCACCAAAGGGTTGCCACCTTCAGTGTTTCATGTACAAGTGGCCAATATGGGTGTAGTAGGTCTGTTAGACATGTCACTTTAATGGGAGTTAATCTTTTACTTCTATGTAGGTTCTTTGACATATAAATTTTATGTTTTAAGGTTTAAGTTTCTAAGATCTAAAGTTATCTTTCTGTACAGAATTTGGTTTATGAAATCTAATGAATTTCATGTTTATCTGAAAATTTTGAACATATGAAATTGCTTTCTGTTGCGGTATAGCATAAGGTTAGAAAGTGTTTTGAGACTTTTTAAGTCACAAATTTTGGACCAATTGGAAATAGACATGATTATGATCACATCACATGTAATTTCCATGCTACGCATCCATATTTGATCTATGTCATTGACTATGTTCGTATTGTGATAATTGTTCGGTTTAGTCACAAAATTAGATAACAAAAGCCGCTTTGATCCTACATTAGTAAAATTGATGGACCAGATTGTTTTGGTATATTTCTGGAATGAGATAGCAAGTTTACGCGCACTAAGGTTTCTCTATGTACATTATTCGAAAACACACATAACCCAAGTGGGAGATTGTTGAAATTTTATGGGTCACGTGTGTAAATATATATACATAGAGTTCTATATCGGTTATAAGCCTAATAAAATGTGTTCTAATTTGGTAAATTAATTGGGCCACATAAATATTAATTAAGTAATAGTATAGGTCTGATGTGTAGAAGTCCATTACGAGTCATTATGGTTAATGGACCCATAATGGACCGTACGTCAAAACTTCCTATAAAAGGGTTGTTGTTCTTAAGTCAGATACATTCTTGACATTCCTCTAAAAAATGATTCTATCAGTTTTCTTTGTTCCATAAGGAGAATCCATTCGATTCTGAATCTTAATTTGGAAGAATACAAATCTATCAAGTTTTTCTATTTACGTTTCCGTTGTGCATTGGATTAAGATCGGTGTTCTTATTTGTCTATATATATCAGTATTTATTCGATCTGCGTGTGATTCTGGATGGTTAATTAGTGTTTAGAAATCTGATTATAACAATCATAAGGTCAAATATTAAAATTTACTTGCCATCTAGCTTCACCAAACACACTATCTCTCTAATTAAGATATAAATGAGAAGTAAAAAATTGAATGATTTAAAGTTAAAGAAAGAGAACTCGAGCTTTTGAAAGAGCCAAAACTTTGAATAAGTCTCGCTTAAAACTTAAAGCATAAAGAAAGACGGTGAAAGAATGAGCATATTGAAATAGGAAAACTCGCTTTAAGTGAAAGGAAAGATTCAAAGTTGAAGTGGTTTATTAAATGGATATATACACCCATTCTAGTAGTTTACTTTATAATATTAGATAATAAAAAAGTTATTCTAAAATGAGTCAAACTACTACAAACAATGTTCACGTCTTTATTCTAAATTTTTAATACTTTTGATCCACTTAAGACATAAAGCAGGTTAGTCCATAAACACATCTAAGTTCAAATATAAAGTAAAAAGTAAACTAAAAATAGGTAAATTTAGTTACTTACGATACTGAAATTAAAATTATATTATTTTTACTCACTGACCCAGTAAACCAATAGGGGAAAGAAAGAATAACCTAGCACAGGCGGTTTGACCTGGTAGGTAAAAGTAAAACAAAAGGGCACCCATCTTTTAAGTAAAGAAATGTTCCAGTCACTTTTCACGTTTCCAGGTAGATCCAATCGTCACTTCTAGATCTAACATCCGGATTTGTGATCCCGTGATCATAGAATAATTCCGCTTCTTTACGTAGAAAAACAAGGGTTATGGTACTTTGGTCTCACATTTGTATAAATTTTATATAAATATACAAATAAAATTTAATAAGAAGTGATTAATTGGACCGATAAACAAAAACACACATACTTGCTTCCATAGCACCACAACACGAGGGGTGGATCAATTGGTCCAGATTCCTCACTTAAGACTCTCCTTACATAAGGTCTTGAGTTCGAGTCATGCCAAAAGAGGGGAAATAGGCATGTTCCTATTGATGATCCTCTAGTCCCCTGAGCACAACTCTTTGATCGGATCAATTACAAACGCCTCGCTTCCAGCGGCAGCGTGAAAGTTGGAGCTACTAGGGGAACCTGAGGCTGATGTAGTTCATAATCAATTTTCGATAGTCATGTGAGAAAAGTAACGCCAGGGCTTTTCCTACACCTAACTCCTTTCAGCGTCAAATGTCAGGAGCGTCATTGATTTAGTGAGTTTCTTGTGAGTCTTCTCCATGTTTCAGCTAGCTATGGTTTACACTTTACACCAATTACATAAGTTGCAACATAAGTGATCATCGATTAAGTGGGACCCCGAAGCAGTTGAAAGTTGAAACATAATGCAGCGTACAGCTGTTAGAATTCAGGCCCAACTAAGTGACCTTTATTCATTTCTCAGGGCTGTCAGCTAAGAAAAGACAGGAACTTGGAAACATGTGAACAACTGGTATGTTATTGTTTCATATCATCCCTTCCCTTTTACCAATAGTAAGTTCAATTTTTACATACAAAAAAATGAATCCTCCAAAATTGTTCCCGAGTATCGGAACCTGAATTACATCGAACTGAAATCATCCTCATATGTAAAAGTACCCACATAGATTCTAACAACACAAGTTCAGAGTAAAAGAAAATAGAAGAATTCGATGAAACCAGAAGAAAAAAAAAATGCAAAACAAAGAATTCTACCAGAAACCAGAGCTATCTAAATCTGTACAAATCATCTATCAATCGAAAGAATAACCGTGTGTGAACCAACAGCGTACAATAAGAACCCACCAACTGACAATCACAAGTAACTCGAATGCGGCTCCAAAGAAGGCTTTGAAGACCCCAAAACTCCAACACTCTGAACCTTTACTCTAGTATTATCAAACCCTCTGTAAAGATCATATGGTTCCCATAATCGATCGAGTGGACAAGGCTTACCAGCATCGAGCCTAGCCCATGGCTTCCCTTTTCCACTCCAATGCAACAAGCTCACCGCACCCGGATGCAATTTCCGGCAATCTCCTCTCAAATTGTCGCCGCCCAGACCGTGCTGGTTCCACCGGTGATCAATCGCTTCCACATTTCCGGCGAACACCAACAAAAACGGAGGCAGAGAACCCAATTCGTAAATCCTACGCTTTCTTTGCACCTCCATCCAATTTTCAATCCTTTTGCGGTAATTTCCTTCTCGCCACTTCACCAAGTCCATCACCATCACTCCCGTGTTGAAATAACACGGGTTCCGGGTCGCAAAGACCCGATACAGAGCCGGGTCGGACCAGAACCCGTCGGTGAAATACGCAGTGAAATTCGCGTGACAGTATTCGGGAGCCCCGATCACGCGAGACCCTGATAGCTTCTTGTCCCATAGCTTGTGTATATCGTCGACGACGACGACATCCGAGTCCAGGTAAATGACCCGGTCAACACAAGAATCCAAGATATCACCAAGATAGTTTCTTGCATAGTTTAACGGGTTCTCCAACGCTTGTCTGACCGACGAAGATATCAGGTTGATCACTTTGTCCTCTCTGAAAATGTAGGCCTTAAAGTTCAGCGAAGGAAACGTGGAGCGAACCAGTTGCGAGAGGACCCGAGGACTAGTCGGGTCGAACTCCGCCGTGACGAAATGGAAAAAGACGTTTTCGGGGCAGGAACTGTGCTTGAGAACGGAATGGACGGCTGCGATTGAACCACGTAGGTAGTCCGAATCAAGAGTCATTGCTATGTGAACCAGAGATGGGTCACATGAGGAGACGAAATGTTTGCTAGACGAAGCCATACAGCCTACGCCGTTACGGTACTCCGGCGCCTCATTGAACGAAAACGTAAACCGGCGGTTACCGTGAACGTTCTTACCCCGAACTGAACGAATCCCGACACAGAACGGAGGAAAAATGACCGATAGTACCACTACGAACAGAATGGCGGCGTATCCCAACTGGTTACACCCCACCACCATTTTTTTCTTTTTCCTTTCTTCTTGTTCTTGAGAGCGAAAGATCGATGAGTGGTTACTACATAGTGCATATATAAGCACTCTCTCTGTGGGAATTATTCTTCATCTATCTCTCTTCTTGTTCAGTTCATTCCCCGTTTCTCCTTACAATCAAAGTTTTAAAAAAGTGTATAGAAAAAAATGTCAAAACGAGGGATCTTTAGATCTTCTGCAGTTTTGCTTCCAACGGGTTGGTGGGTGCAACTGACGCGCGAGGATCTAGCGTGGCTTATGGTTGCAGGTGGAGGCTGTGATCAAAACGTAATTTAGAGAATCTCGTCTTTTTGTTGTTTCTTACTGTCTTTATGATGGAATGGAACAATTAAATTAATTATTAAAATTTTGGTTTCTATTTTATGTTAGAACTTTCAATCATATTCTCATTTGAAATCTTCTATAGCATTAATAGAATCTAGTTTAGATACACAATTTGGAATGATATTCAAGTTAAATATCAGTAAGATATTAGTAACGTTATTTATCTAAAATATTTTGGTGAATACCAGAAATTAAAAGAGTATATAAAGTATATATGTACATCAATTTAATACGTGCCTTATAGTTATTGGTAACACATGCCATGAATTAAATATTCAGTAGAGAATAGAACATACACATGAGCTAATCAGACGAGTTATTCATGCAATTGAGAATTTGGATGGCAAACTTTTTTTTTTTAAGATTAGAGGAAAATTTCGTAGGCAGGTCAAGTGGGCACATTTTTTTAAGAGCTTAACTAACATATCACCTCACAGGCGGGTCAAACGGACACACCTTATTATTGAAAGCCCAATTAGTTCTTTACTTACAGATAAAACTCCGACTGCTCCAGACTCTTATAAGAGAGGTTAGCATAAAATTGAATCTGAGACCTAACCGAAGCCAAGTACCGCTCTCAACCATCGAGCCACATCCCTTAGATGGCAAACTTGTTTTAATGTCTCAAGTAAATATAGAAAAAGGGGGCAAGAAAACAGAGGCATCGTTAAATTTTTGTTTCCGACTTCCAAAGGAAGGAATATGAAACATGAGAGACAAAGTAATCTAGTAATATTCTTGCCTTCTACTAATGCGAAGCCAGCTGTGCAAGGCATGTAGCTGTCAGATGCTACGTTCACATGGACGGCTAAGATCAAGTCTGTTAGTGGGCCCTATATCGGTGCCCGTTGGATTCCTCATGTGCATCCCAGTCATCAATAGTGCCTTAATTGGAGTTTTCGTACTAAAACGCGACAAAGCACATAAGCAGCTGGAATATGCTACACCGAATTCACCGGGTGCAGTGCACTATCCCCAAGCTGTCCCTCCCACTCCCGCAATGGTTTCTACTTTATAATTTTAAATTTTAATAATTTTTAAAAATTCAATAGTTATTTAAGATATTTATTTCCAGATTTTTATTACATTTTAGTTATATCAAATTGAACAACCAAGTAATAGTATGTTAGTTATTTTCTTGATATTGTCTTTATAACAATTAATTTTAAAGCATATATATATAATAAATAAATATCGTTCTTACACGTCAAATTTTGAATCTCAAGACACAGTCAAACTCTTGATAATTGTAAACTTCTGTTTTCTCTATTGCTTCTGGCCAGAAAATATGGAATATTGTCCTTTTGGCAGTAGCAATTCTAATGTCTCACTTTACCTTAGAAGCAAAAGTCTTCATCGTTACTTGGTCAATGTCTCAAACTTAATGCATGTGATTTGAAAGACTCAAAAGTGGACGTTTTCTACTATCATTAGTATTGTGACAATAAAAAAATTATTAAGTTTTATTTAATTAGGTTAAATTAAATGAAACTTAATAATACACAACACTATCATACGTAAGTTTACATAATGGAAGTGGGCGTGAGATATTTGGAGTTTGTTTTCTTTCCTTGTCGTGGCGGTGCTTTTGATTGATCACATATTGACTATCAAGCACAAGTTTCGTGTCCAACACAACAATGATAATAACACTTACTTTTCCACATTGTTTGATTCACAACAATGTCTTACAACATAAACATCACGCTACTTTTTAAATGTCACTTTTCAACGATAACATGGTAAGTCATCTTGTTATACGTAGTGGGAGCTTTATTACGTATCTCGGATCTACATGAAAGGATAAAAAATGAATGTAATGCGGAATACCTAGATTTCGATTTCATCTCTAATTTCGGTGCCGATTTCGAGCTCTAAACATTTCCGAATCTCCCAAGACATTTAGTTGAAAGTGATCACCGATTCACAGGGTAGGTCTTTCTACAGTTTCCTCAAATCACGAGCTCTCTTAACAGGTCAGAGAACTTTATGCTCGTGAACCAGCAGAGTAACTGCAGGAAACCTTAACATTTATATAGTTTTCATGTTGGACTTCTCCATCACAAGGCTGATATGGACCCGATCCACACTAATCGAGACCCATTTTTCACCCGAACTTCGACCCATTAATCTAGATCATTTATTGGGTCATTTTATTATCTTTATCTTGATCAAATGACGCAACTTAACCAATAATTTACTTAAAACCAAAATTGTAATTAATGTTAGTCCAACTTTATGAGACATGGACAAAATTATCTTACACATCTTAGATATAAGTTGCTCTTAAAAAGTTATTCAAATTTAAAAGCGAAACGAATGTGAATCTACCGACATCTTCACGAGATCTACTCACTGGGGTGCGTTAAAGTCTTATAATATGTTTTACACGTGATATCAGAGTAGTTACGTGATCAGATGGTTAAAAACAAATATTTTTCTAGTTTTTTCATGCAACAAGAAGTAAGAAAACATGAACTGTAACGGAAATAATTATTAACAAATGTAAGAACATATTTAAAAGTGTGCAATGCAACTGTATAAGGTATATTGATATCTGTATGTATTAGACCCAATATGTCAGAAGCACGAGCTGACCTCGATTTCCTTATTTTAGTTGACTTACCCTTATAACAATTCAAGAATATATAAGGAATGAAATGATGATTTTTTAAAAATAGAATAGATGAAGAATAAAATAGAATAATAGATAATGAATAAAATGATGATTATTTAAAAATAGAATAGACGAAGAATAGAATAGAATATGTATTATTTAGTCTTTGGTTTATTCTTAAAATTTTCTAATAATGATGTAATGTCAATGTTTTGTTTAAAAACATAAAATTTAAATGATAAAGGAACAACTAACAAAATAATTAAAATATCCATTAGTCCCTACTATCATCATTATCATCATCATTATTATTACTATTATTATTACTAAATTTACTATTATTAATCATCATCATCATCATCATCATCATCATCATCATCATCATCATCATCATCATCATCATCATCATCATCATCATCAT
>JANKOE010000001.1:4223895-4252005 GCA_026284465.1 Erythroxylum citrifolium | reverse complement strand
TAGCTTTCCTTTATTAGATCTTCGAGGGAACGATCCCTACTCTCATATACTACTTGTTATTCGTGTAGGGTTAATTTACAAGGGTGACGACACCTTGTCAATCCTCCTACGTAATCACACCACCTACCTACTCATTTCGTCTATTATAGAAGAAAAGATCAACTTGATACGAGTTCGTTACATGTGTCTTCTTCATCATCAAATCCCATGCCACATGATCCAGAACTTTCAATTGCTCTTTGTAAAGGTAAACATCAATACACTTATCATACTTCCTCTTTTGTTTCTTATGATCATTTATCTTACTCTTCTTATTCCTTTGTCGTCTCACTCGATTTTGTGACCCTCCCAAAAACTGTTCATGAAGCTTTATCTCATTCGAGTTGGTGTAATGCTATGATAAAGGAGATGAATGCTTTGGATGCTAATAGTATGTGGGATTTAGGGAACTTACCTATTGGAAAGAAGGTCATTGAATATAAATGGGTGTTTTTTGTTAAAATCAACTTTGATCGATTTATTTATTAACATAAAGCACTACTTATAGTAAAAGGCCATGCTTAGACTCATGACGTGGATTATTTTGATAATTTCTTTTATGTTGCTAAAATGACCTCTATTCATATATTTATTTCTTTGGCAGCTGTTCATGATTAAAGTCTACATCAATTAGACATACGAATGCTTTCTTACATGACAACCTCCTAAAGGAAGTTTATATGGAGCAAACACCTAAATTTGTTGCTCAGGGGGAGAACAAGAAAGTTTATCATCTTCAAAATTCCATATACGATTTAAAACAAAGTCCTAATACTTGATTTGGAAAATTTAGTTAGGCAACAAAAAATTTTGGCATAATAAAAGTAATTATGATTACTTGGTGTTTTATAAACATTCTACATCCGATATCATTCTCCTTATTATGTATATAAATGATATTGTTAGTACTGGAAGTGATAATATGGGCATTTCATTATTGAAATCCTTCTTTCAGAGTCAATTGCATACTAAAAATTCAGTGGCTCTGAAATATCTTTCAGGGGTAGAAGTGGCAAGAAGAAAAAAAGACATTTTCTTGTCATAAAGGAAGTATTTACTTGATTTGCTAACTAGACTGGAAAGATGGAGGCTAAGCCATGTAGTGCTCCAATGATCCCTAATCTACAACTCACCGAAGATGGAGAATTGTTTGAAGATCCTGAGAAATGTAGGAGATTGGTTGGAAAATCAAATTATCTCATCGTTATTCACATTGATATTGCATATTCTATTAGTGTTGTAAATCAATTTATGTCTTCTCCTATCATTCATCATTGGGTTGCTCAAGAACAAATATTATGTTACTTGAAGGAGCTCCTAGACTAGGGATTCTATATACAAATCCTGGACATAATCATATTGAGTGCTTCTCCAATGTCGATAGGACAGGCTCTAAAATTGACTGAAGATCAACTAATGGTTATTGTGTCTTCGTTAGAGGAAACTAAGTCTCATGGACAAGTAAGAACCAACATGTCGTGTCCAGATCTAGTACAGAGTCTGAATATAGAGTTATGACTCATCTATCGTGTAAGATATTACAAATATATGAGCTTTTAATGGAAATTAGTTTTGAAACCTCACAACAAAGTTAGCACCATATATTACTTCTAATCCTATGTTCCATGAACGATTCAGATAGATTCACTTTTTTTGTTAAAAGTACAAAAAAAATTGATCTCTATAGGATATGTCAAAACTGGAGAACAACTTAGGGATATTTTCATAAAGTCTCTAAAAAGGAGTTCAAGTAATTTATATTTGTAATAAGTTAGGCGGGATTAATATCTATGCTTCAACTTAAAAAGGAGTGTTACAGATAAAATAGAACAAAAAAATCTATTTAAATATGATTATATTAATTAAGATAATATTATACTTGATTATAAGAGAGAATTTGTAAATTAATTAATCCTAAACCACTATGAATATGTGTGAGATACAAAACTCTCTCTTTTTTATAATGTGTGAGATACAAAACCATCTTTTTCTTTTAACAAGAAAAATAAAAAATTGAAATTAACCCAATTTGTTTACTGAATTTAGAATTAAGGTTGTAATATTTGATAGTAGTGATTTAAGTACTAGAATTTCAATCAAATTTAAATTAATTACAATTAAATAAAATTACATAAATTACTTTATATTTATTAATATTAATTACTATTAAATGAATACGATCAAAATTTAAAAATTAATTAAAATAAATCAGATAAATTACTTTGTATTTATTAATATTAATTACCATTAAATGAATACGATCAAAATTTAAAAATTAATTAAAATAAATCAAATTGTGCCAGACACAATAAAACTCACGCTCTCGATAAAAAAATAAGGTACACATTATATCAATAATAATTTTAGGGGCTGTTTGTTTCTATTTTTTTCTTCCATTTTTTGTTGTCATTTTTGTAAAAAGAAAAACAGGTAAGTAAAAGGTGATTGGTTTAATCTGTTTTGATTTTTTGTTTCTGAAAATAAAAAAACCACAACAGTTTTACAGAAACCAGAAAACGTTTCTCTAAATTTTGACAAGAAGTTTTCTTCAACAGAAAAATAACATATCCTTAATTTCTATCTCGAATAATAATAATAACAATAATAATAATAATAATAATAATAATAAAAGTACAAAATTTATAATAATAATTAATAATAATAATAATAATAAGATAATTAATTTGGTATAATAAAATTAAAAATATTAAAAATAGTAAGTAGACAATTTATAACAATAATTAATAAAAATAAAAATAATTAATAATTAATAATAATATTATTATTAACAATAAATAATAATAATAATAATAATAAATTAATAATAATAAGAATAACTTATTAAATAATAATAATAATAACTTATTAAAAATTAATAATAATCATAATAATAATTAATTAATTAATAATCATAATAATAACTTATTAAACATTAATAATAATAAGAATAATTTATTGCAAATTAATAATACTAATAATAATAAATAAAATTAATAATAATAAGAATAACTTAATAATAATAATAATAATAATAATAACCAAACATATTTTTGTTTTCAGTTTTTTTTAATTAAAAATCTCAACTAAACAAGTTTTTGTTTTCAATTTTTATATTGTAAATCTCAATCAAACAGGTTTTAAAAAAAAAACAGAAACTAAAAACAGGAAATAGAAACAA
Organism: Erythroxylum citrifolium; assembly: GCA_026284465.1. NCBI lineage: Eukaryota > Viridiplantae > Streptophyta > Magnoliopsida > Malpighiales > Erythroxylaceae > Erythroxylum > Erythroxylum citrifolium. The sequence goes on along the minus strand of JANKOE010000001.1, from coordinate 4,248,788 downwards.
AAAACAACAGAAAAATAAAAGTGGAACCAAATGACCCCTTAACATAACAAATAAATATTTAACCCTTTCTAAATTTTTATCCACTCAAAAATTAATTTAAATGTTTTTCAAATATTAAGATTTATTATAAATGCTTTAAAATATTAAATTTTAATTTATATTGTGATAAAATGCACTTTTTACCCCGATAAAAAAACCATATCCCTCGCCCTCCTGTCAAATTTTGTAAATTTATTCAAGTCACTGACCAAGCGCTCATGACTTATCAACATCTATACTATATTCTATTGCCTGATTTTGTAAATGAGTGGAAAATGAAAAATGATTATTAAGATATTGATTAATTGAATTAACAAGTTTGTATTACATCAGATGTCATGTCACCTCACCTCTATTTACATGACAAATAAATAATAGCTGCACTGTATTACTGTCAGGGGAGTCTCTTCCTCTTTCCCTTGTTGGGGAGAACTATAAAAGGTTAACATACAAAATCATTTCAACTCACCTTCTACATTGAGATGCCTGCACTGCAATGCAAGACCTTACAGGCATCTCAATGTAGCTTGCCCTTTCCTGCTTTCTTGTAAATAACTCAATATTAGAATAATGGAACCCCAGAGTAGGCCTAAGCTATATGCAACAAAGATATAGCGATTAGGATTTTGGGGGTGTTGAGGCTAGGAAGAAATTATATACCAATGCCAAGGAATACCAAATACTCCATGTCGAGTGCAGAGGCACATTATTGACTAGACAGCCATCTTTGAAACCGCTGAACTCTTTTAGAAGCTCTTGGCAGGTCGTGGCATGAGCTACTCTTTGGAAAATCTTTCCTTTTCTTCAGAAAGAGGAAGTCTTCTGTATCTAAAACGTAGGATACCTGTCATGTTCAAATCATGAATCAATTAACAATAGCTTCAAATAGAGCATTAGATGTGCTTCAATCGACAACAAAAGCATCTTCCAGTTTATAGAGATGACAAATTTGATACCTTGGATGAATTACAAGCTATCTTGCATTCCAAACCATTAAAAACTTGAAAATTTTCCATGGCTTGATATTCATCGCCACTCAAATGTCTGCATTTGTTCCTGCAAACAACATGATTTATTAGCCATAGCTACTTTTAACATAATAGCATATATTTGTCATTGAGTCTGCACCTTTTCATGAAAACCCTTGACCTCTCTTTTCTGTCAAGAACAGAGAGGAAGTCGTTGTACAGATAAGCCGCAAAATAGGGATCCATTGAAACAGCAGCAACTTCAGGCTTGTCATGCCCAAAGTCCATTAGCTGAATGGATATGCAGGTAGGCGCAGAAGACTGCAACAGAGATGATATTATTGTGTTTGCAGCACAAGTAACAGCGACCAAGCTAAATTCAGAGAAAATTTCCTTGGGAAAAATAAATGGAAACAAAGTACGAGAAACATACACATTCTATACGATATATATTCTCATCATGAAGAAGAACACGAGCATTTTCATGATAAACAATATCGATAAATCTTCCTGGTTTTCTTGAGTTTTCATAAGCATATAGCTGAAGCAGTTTATTGTCCATCTCATCAGCTGCCACTGTTTGGAGCTAAGAAAATTTCCCAAAATAACTTACAGTAAGGTTAGAGAAAATGGTACGCCTGCAGAACGTGGAATGATTAAAATGCTAAATTAACTCTTGAATGCTTTACCTGTTTGACAAGTTTAAATATCAGCTTGTCCAATGTGAAGAGAACATATGACTGCGTACCGATAAGAGCCCGACAATCATCCTCAAATTTCATATTATCAGAAGAACCATCAAGTAAACTGTAAAGTGCACTCATGAACCTGTAAAGACCACTAAAAGTTAATATGGACTATATTGATCATGTCTATATTATAAAAGCAAAGTTTCCAATGATAGATCACCTAGCATAACGATCAGTAGGACCTGTATCATTTGAAGATCGCCATTTCCCTTCAGTAGATGATGAGTTAATCCTGGCTGATTGTATTCTCTCATACAATGTCTAAGCAAATTTGACAAAGAAAAAATATCAAGTTAATGAAAATAACCACGCCGAAAGTGATGCACATACTTCATGTTTAAAATAGAACATGATATAGGAAATCTTACTTGATGAAGCCTAAAAAGGACATAGAAAGTATCATTTCCATAGAAAACTCGTGATCCCTTATCTATTTCATGTAATGCCGAAGGGACATGCTTCGCTAGAGGCTTAACATTTAGCAGAAAGCGTTCAGAAAATGGTAAGACTGCCCCTTCTCCTTCTACATCATGGGCATCTGCCATTCCCTCCGCCTCACCTTCACTCTCAGCTTTATTATCATGCTCATCATGGTCTCCATCTTCCTCGTGCTCTTCCCTAGAGCAATCTTCTCCATCACCAGACTTGCTTCCGGAAACATCACCGTTCTCAGAGGCATTCTCACTCTCCTCTGATGACCTTTGAGCACTTTCATCACCTTCATCATCAGCATCATTTTCTCCTCCCGCCTCAGCACATGTTTCTTCTTCTGCATGTGATGTTTGATATTGCCTAGTAATTATATTATCTTTTGTTTTATGCACTGCCTCCAATTCAGTTTCTCCATGAACTGCAAAATTGTCCTCAAAATCTCCATTAGGAGATAATTCACCTTCTTCTCTTTCAATCTTAAATTGTGGAGCAGAATCATCATTATATCTGTTAATCTTCAAACCATCTTGTGTCACTCCATTAGCGCATATAACTGGTCTTGAAGGATCACCAACCTGCAAGATCAATTTTGTCATGTTCCATCTGTACTTAGTAAGATTGAATCCAAAACCTAACACTTTCTGTCCTGAGAAGTTGAGTCTTGTCTGATAAAAGGGAGTTTTTCTTTGCAATTGCTGTTTCACTATTGATTCAAGATACTAGCAAGACAACTACCTTAAGAACAAATACAATTCACAAACATTTCAGTCTAAAACTTTAGGATATGTGTCATCATGGTCCGCTGGCTTCTTTAGTTTATGTGTTATCATGGTCCGCTGGCTTATTTAGTTTTTTGAATTTTAAGGAAAAATAAGTTACAGCTAAGTAACATAAATGACAGTGCTATACCTCTACTGAAGGCAGGCTTTCATTAATTGATCCTAATCCAAACCCCCCATCGACAGAGCCATTACACAGTCTTGAAGGAGTTGCACCAAGCCCTTCCAACCAAAAAGTTGAACCTCAGCAACTAGGACTATAGCCATAGGCTTTTTGAGACCAAATTAAAACCACAAATTGAAATAACAGCTGGATGACAGGGAACTAGATTAGAGAAAAATGAAACATGTGATTTTATGTCGAAAGCACTCATCAAACCTGATTCCATGTTTGTTCTTCCATTACTTAGCTCTGCACCAGAGACAAGTGATACATTTGAATTGACTAACTGTTCACTGGAAGTAGATAGTTTACCGACACCTGACATTTCATCAGCCACAGCTACATTACTCTGTACCTTATCCTGTTGCAGTGTCCTGTAGAAAGTCTCACTCTTACGAACTCCTCGATCTGCATGAGAACCATTTTCTTTAACACCATGATCACCATTTATCAACCAAGCTTTGGAAGAACGTGATTGCTCAGGTAGGATACTTTCATCTTTACTTCTACAAGGATTAGTATGTTTGGAGTTTAAAATTGTAGCATTGTCAGCACTAGGGCTTCCTTCACTCTCTCCACTTTTAGAGGAGTGATTCTTAGCCTTCAGAACATCTTCAGTGTCCTCAGCACCCTGAGGCCGAGGAGGAACACCAAGCATGGGCTCCAAAAATGTAGTCCAAATCTTCATCACTTTATTTAACTGTTCAGTTGAACACACTTCTCCACATGAATATTTAATGAGCTGATATATATTCTCGTGAGTGTCACCATCTGGGTAATCAAATTCCAAATTTGGTATAATGGGTCGTCTATTTCCAGCAGCGAAAGCAAGAAGTGCATCATCTTCCTTGCGCTTCTTTTCACTTATCTCCTTGATCTCTGCTAACAAAGCTGTAATACACAAAGCATTGCAAGCAATCTGAGAAAACAAAATATAGTACAATAACAAATCCAGTTGCACAAGGCAACCATGTCTAGAATGCATATCTGCATCAGTCCGTTCCTTTTTTGAGGTAAAAAAATGAGCAAGGATGAAAGTACACACAAAAATTAGCTTTTACTAAACATAATACAGTTAAGGTATTTCTGATTTAATACAAAGGATGATATGTTACACATTATGACCTTCATGCAAACAAATTAACCAGGCATCAATTACCCTTGCGCTTTCCAAAATATAAATGCCATAGTAGAGTCTCATACAGGTATTTATGAAACCAAATGCAAGAATCAACTTACCTTTAATGCCCAGACTCTTACTATCTTGTTGTTTGAAATAAAAACTACGATGGTCCAGTGACTTGTGATAGTTTTTAGAATAAATTTCGGCCCAAACTTTGTTGAAATCAGCACGACACCTGGCCCATTCTTCTTGTTTCTGTTTCAAGCGAGTTAAGATAACTGGTAAAGCAAGCGAAGTATTTTTCCTCAACACATCTATCACATCAAGCCCATGATCACCATATAAACGTTCAATACACCTCAGATTCAGAGCTACAGAAACGAAAAAGAATCTGATCAGAAGCTAACAAAAATGGACATATACCAAGACATCATTCCTCTTCTAACCTGTTAAGTGTTCCTCAATGCAAATGGGGCCATCTGTTTCTATAGTATTGTTGTTTATCTTTTCTAATAATTCTTCCACACGCTTTGTTGCTACATTTGCCGATTCTAACAACATGTCCAGCTCAAACCTGACAACCAAAAGACCTTAAATCTTGTCAAAGACGGTACTAAATGATTCAAAAATTAACACGGAGGCAATTTTTGTAAAGAAATGGTATATATTGTAACAAATTCATCATGTAATCTTTCTAAAAGAGTAATCTTACGACAGGCAGCAAACCAAAGGAAGAAAATCTCTAACATTTAAAGTTAAACATCAAGTATAGCATGAACATATGAGCTAAAACGAAGAACCAAAATAAAGTATGAAAATCGAAGGCAAGCTTCAACCTGTCATCTTCACATCGGAACAAGCTTTCTTCATACTGGTTTTTACGCATGTGCTTAAACGAGTAATCTTCACTTCCTGATGTGACAGACACCCAATAATCATTCAGTACTTCAACACCAAGTTCTGTTCTTTGACTTGCTGACTGTATGGGATACTGTCATGAAACAATCATAACAGTCACATGCATCCAGATATTAGTAAAGGGATCAGTTTAGGGATTGTATCAACATTAATGGACAAGTAAAGAGTTACATACATTCTTTGGCAGAAGCCTATAACTAGGTGTACAACGCTCACAATTGGATAAGTCAAGTTCATTAATGGGCTTTGACAGATACTTGTCCTTGCTGGGAAACAAAGTCATTTTATGACTTCCTGTATCTTTATTGTCAAGGGGCCTTTCACGAGTTTCGTGGTCTCTATCTTTAGTTATTTCAGTCCTTTCACGATCCCAATCTCTATCCCTTTCGTTCACTGGTCTGAGTAAATTACCTGCTTGCAAAAGGAAACTGGAATAAGAACTTGGCCATCAATAACCAGGATGCAATATTTCAAATTCAAAAACACTCTTCTAGGTGGTTCAACAATTTGAAACATGAGTTAAGAACCATTTGAACCACATCAAACGCCGTGCAAGTTGGAATGACAGAATCTTGGTTCAGGTGATATCTCTGTAAGTAAATTCATGTGCTTGTGTGTATGAACGTGTGAGCATGTAATGACATATATTTATACCATGAGTGTCCTACATTGCAGGACATACATATACAACCAAATGTAATATCCTTCAAATACCTTATCAAAGCCCGAAAATGAGAAATCAAACAAATTTGGTCATGACGAAAAAGACAAAGCAAACTAGCTTGTTTCAGAAACCAGAAGATTAACTTGCCAGTTCTATTTTTTCGTTTATTCCATAAAGTGGTGAATGTCAAATCTCATATTGGATAGAAGAGAAGAGGTGATAGCATATATAATCCTATAAGAAATGACTACTAATCAACTCCTATATATCTACTTTTGGCCATGTACTTCTATCACGCTGGAAATGAAGTTGTTCGTCAACATGCATTTAGGCTGTTTCAAATACCTCCAGAGCAAAACTCCACTAATACAATTTTCAATTGTGGACAAATCAAGCGGAAGTTAGTGGGCATATAACTCCCAGGAATGACAAAGGTAAGAGATAGTATCGACAATAAGGCCATGAACAAGGAGCAGCTCCTGGTAGCCTTTTAGTCGAATCGTATAAGAATTAATCAGGTCTACAACCAAAAAAGAGAAGATTTTGGATATGAATTTGGATGCCTTGATGAGGACAGAAGGATTTGAGGAGGAAATATTGTGACATCTCACAAATGGGTAAGAGTCAAACCTCATATTATAAAGAAAAGAATAGGTGAAGGGTATATAAGCCTATAAGAAATTACGACCAATCAATTCTCAACTAGCTAATTTTGGGCATGTGGTTCTATTAAGCCCAAAACTGAGTTGTTATTGAGCCAGTTTGACCTTGAGCTATTCATTAGCCTTGTATCTTTCAATTCAATCATCTACCTTGTGTTTGACAACAAAGACCCGTTCATATCCAACCATTTTCTTTTCTGTTAGAAGGGTAACAAGCTTCCATGTCTCATTGTTTGCTTAATCTTTCATCTCTTTAATAAGCCTTCGAACCTTATAGTAAACATTAGAGACCTAGCTACCTTAACTTTTTTTTTTCCTCATGAACAACAATCTATGCACTAGTGTTTATACAAGTAATTTAATGCAATATCCAATTGGCGTCTAGGAAGGTGTGAAAGTCATCATACCATTGTCAATCCTCAAAATTTTAACCTTGGCATCAATTTGAGTACCTATCATTTTATGAAGAGTTAATTACATTCAACCCTCCTGCGGTTTGAAAATCTTCAATTCAATACTTATATTTTTAAACAATATCACTTACTCCATGTGAAATTGTTTAGCTCTCACACAACCTATTATGTCATATTCCATTAGTTTCCATCCATTCATATCTCTAGAATGACGTCGTAGTGAAACTTAAGAATCCAATACTACGACGTTTTGGGTAAAGAATAGATAAATAAACAGAATATGACAGACAAGGTTGTATGATAACTAAATAACACTATAAGGGTAACTAAATATGAGGATTGAAATGAAAAAAGACTAAACTATAAGAGACCTTGTGTATTGGACCATTTTTATGGAATAGTTAAAGACATAAAAACACTTAATTCTCAGTTTTCATCATGCAAACCCAAGTTAACCTAGTACCATACTGAAGTAACAAAACATATAAAATCTAATGACAAGAGGTTTGAGTAGGCCCAACACATCTCAATGTATAGTCCTAAAAGGAATAATGATCTTATTATTGATCAAAGGATAAATACTTCTTATATTTTTAGCAAATTCACAAGCATCACAAATAAATGCTCAAACTTGTAATGTTAAAAAAATTAGGACAGATCCTTGTAACGCAAAAAATATACGTCCTAATTGCTTGCATTCTTAAAGACTCCCAAAAAAGGTTTTTGTTATGTCAAGGTGTAGAGTATCTCTACCACCTTGTCTAATTACCAATTGTTTTCCCTAATTTTAGATCCTGAATGACATAATGAGTAGGGAAATTTTGAATATTAAAGCCAAGTGCTCTAATTCATGGATAGAAAATTAACATGAAAATTTGAACATATAGAGCAAAAGATAGGTCCATAGAAGGTATACACTTGATAGAACCTATACCCAATACAAGGGTTATAGATCCATCGGCCATACAAATACTATCTAATTCAAATATGGATAATAGATCAAAAAAATTATGATAGAAACCTATCATATCTCTATTTGCTCCAGAATCTACAACCTAGGAATTATTATAATTATCAATAGTGGCCAGATTTGCTTCAATAAAATCAGAGGAATGATCTTCCTCCAGGTCTAAATGGCCTGGATTGGACTGTGGTTGGAACTTGAGTGGCTTTCTTTAAGTTAAAATATGGGGACTCTAAGATCTACAGAACAATGTTGGAAGTGGTCTCCAACATAGATTCTTTGACGCTTAAATCAAATACAGGCTTGTAAGTCCATTGATAATGAATGCATGATCTGAGTACCTTGCTTTGAATTTGAGCTCATCCCTTCATACCACGAACAAGGAACTAGGAAGGCCATACACTCTGTGTAACCTAAGAGTGCCAGCTAAGATGATTTGAGGCTTTGGAGCTCTTATGCTTTATGGGCGTGAAGTATATTTTTGTGTATATCAGGATGCAATTTTGGTTGTAAAGAATCAAGCTAAGGAAAAGGTGCCTAAAGGTTTGTACCTCTTCATTAGAAAAATTCATAATTTTCTTGTTTGGTGCTTCAACAACTTCAAAGAAATATGTTTATGTAACAATCGAAGTCTAAACTAGCTAAATAACAATCCCGTTTCGAGCTTTTATCGAACCACTTGCTTGGAAAGAGTTAGTTCGAAGTTGATTAGTAGTCAGACACGATTACTATAAACAATGGTCATACAATAATAGATCTAATCGAAATTTAAGAAAAAGATAACAAAGAAAATCACTTACTTTTACTCACAACATCGGCAAGTAAACCCTCTGCATAAAAAATGCTGATTAGATAATGTTGATGATGCTAGATTAATTAGAGAAAAAAACTCAACCACATAGACAGAAAATTACCATTTTTCTCACAGCGTGCGAAAAATTCATTGAAGCCATCAATAAGATCTGGATACCTTCCAAGTAAATCACCAACCTGAGAAAATACAACACCCAATAGTGGTTCAATCCCATCGACTAACTTTCTGAAATTTCATCAGAAGGAAGAGAATCTAACAAGCATTTCAAATTTTGTGCTGAAAGAAGTGGAATTAATTTGTTTCCATGAAATAAAGAAGGAATTTCTAGATTACGCACCAGAAGTAGAGAAATTATTGTCACTCATTGTTACTTAAATAAAGGATCCTACCAAGAATGAAACTCTAACGTTCCATGTCTAATTACCACAAGACCATTAAAGGTAAAAGGGTTGTTTTCCTAAAAAAACTCCTAGATACTAAAACCCAAAACTCTTGTCCGCATACATTACCCAGATTTTATCACCAAATTAACTCCCAATATCAACAAATGTGTTAACAAGTATAGTATTTCCTTTTGTTAATTTATTTGTTTGCGTGAATAGTAAACACAATCACCATACCAAAGACAGCAACTCTGATCGTTTGATAATTTCCTCAGTATAGAGATGAAGACACCTTAAAAATTCTTGGTAATCTTCAAGCTTATGCAATTTCTCTTTCACTTTCTCACAGAAAGCAAGCTCTTCGCTTACTGCACCTGCCATACCATGAACCTAGCATCAATTTGAGGAAATATATGCACTCAAGACTCTAAATAACTATATGGGGAAAGACATGAAACAAGTCTCACAGCCATCACAACAGGCAGGACCGTCCCTAATACTTTAATTCACTGAGATGGTGAACAGCATTGATCAATTCCATTTATTTCTGTAATGTAAAGTAAGGACAACACAAAACTCACTTTTCAAAGAATTTTTATCATCATAAAGAGATGATGCAGGGTGCATTCCAAAATTTTCATCTCCATCCCTGCCGTGATAATCAGCAGTGTGAGCAGACTTCTGTTTGTGAGAAAGTCGTTGCATGTCGAAGCCTCGATTGTCATCATGCTCATAATCTCTATCACTATGTTCTCTCCAATCATCTTTTCTATCCCTTTCCCTCTCACCATGTCTCCTCTGCTCTTTTTCTGACCTCTTTATAACTCTATCATGATCTGAATCGGGACGATCAACACTATAGTCACGATCGGCAGGGGACATTGTAGTTCTTTCCTTCTGACAATTAATGAGGAAATACTACATAAGCTTGTTGATCAATATGAAATTAGAAGCAGCTGAAAAGAAAGGAAAAACCTTGTCAACATGCATCTGACGCATTGTGGGCATGGGAGAGCTCCTATCACGGTAAATAAAATTCCTACCAGATGGAGCATAATGAGTTGAGGCTGTGGCTGAAGAATCAGGAAGAAAATGTGTGAACTCTTTTAGAAGATCGTCATGGCCTTGGAAAAGTGCAGAAACCTGCAACAGGGAGCAAGTCAACTTCAAGCGCAGCTGTCCAAGAAGTAAATGTCTACAGATACTAAGAAACAGAAGCCAGAAGTAACTAATCAGAGCAGTAGGTTGTGAGAAGATTCCATGTAAATACCTCCTGGTAAACCTCAGTGATAGACTTATTTTCCTTTCTGTACATGTTCAAAATGTCTAAAAATGATTTATAAACGTGATCATCACCTTGAAACCTAGTCTGGAAAAGACAATTCAAATGTCAAATCATGGAAAATGAAATTGAAGTAAATCTATAACTCAGGTACAAAATAGTGGTTCAACCTTAATTTTGTTCACAAAATTAATTGCTTCTTCAAATTCAACAGGCTTTTTCTGCGGAGGCTCTTCATCCTCTGGAGGGAGAGTGATCTCATATCCCTTTGGTAAGAAGGTATTGAAACCCAGAATTAGGCTGCGATGCCCTTTAAACAAGTCTTTCACCCTTGCTATGACACCAGCAGTGTCAATTCTGTGACCAAGATAACAGAGGTAAGTTTCATCAAAAAGTGTTTTGCTTCCTGAATTCACATATAAAATGAAAACAGTTACCACTGTGATCAAATTTGGATACAAACCTTTGGGCTTTGAAATCCTTCATGACTTCCAGAAAGTCATCATATTTCTCCCTTTTGTCTTGAAATATGTCTTTCACAGCCTTAAGATATGACAAGGCATCATTTGTTGTAAGTTTCTGCGCACTTGTTCCTCCCCCACCTCCCCCCGTCATTTGTGCTTGCCCCAAACTTCATTACAAACAAAGAACATTACAAGATAAATAATAATATATTTTCCAAAAAAACTATAATTAAAAAAAAGAGCAAAAACAAGTTAAGGACAAACATCGTCAACTAATACCCAGCTCAAGTGAAGCCTTGTCCTTTGTAGTATCCTTTTACATGCATCTATTTTAACATATATTAATTTCAAAAAAAAGATCAGTACCATTGTTGGTACTAAAGGTTTCTTAAATGTCCTTCAATTCTATTGAGCATGACAACCGTGCATATTCGATCTTCCCTCACAGGTCAAACATGGCAGAGATATCTCTAAATTTGACAGATACATTAAACAAAATAATAAAAACCACTAATTAAATTATCAGAAGCACTTGAACGGTTAACAGATAGTAAGAACGGTGACTAGAAGATCCTGACGTGAGCTAATGCACGTTAACTTTAATAATCAAACAAACATTAAGACTATAAGTTAGATGACCAGTGAATCGGGTAAAAGGCCGAATTGAGAATCATGAGAGAAGATATGAAGAAATTTGAATATCTTACCTTTCTCCTTTAGAAGAAAGCACAGGCCTTTTAACTTGAGAGGCCATATACACATCGTCTCTTGACCTCTTCATATTCATAACGAAAGCCAAAACGACCTACAACACAGAAACAGAAAAAAGAAAAAAAAACGTAGACACTTTCTCTCCCTCTCTCTATAACTTCAACGGTGAAAATATCATGCTTCACGAACTCCAAATTTAAGCCCCAAGATAAGAACCTGAAATCAATAATACCGCCCCATTTAAACATAAGCAAGAAACACACCAAGCAGATCTACAAGATACAAACTTCAAAACCTAGAAACCAAGAATTCAAACCCAAAAACTAATCCAACTCTAAGCAGACAGATCAACCAGGAAACAGGAAAAATTCCCACAAAAATCTTTTTTCTACTTTTGTAACCAAGTAAATTGCATTACTTGAAACAGAAGCAAAGCTTGAGAATTTTCATCAATCAGGTTAGAAAAAGAAAAACAAAGCAGATAAAATCGAAATTTTACGGACAGAAAAACAGGTAGAGATCATTCTGTACAGGATGAATTACCAAACGAAAATTCAAGCAAAAAAGAAAAAAAAAGACATAAAACTTTCCAAATGGAGATGTCGAATCATGAGAACTTGTAAACAACCTTGTGATGGTGATAAATGGAGCAGTCTTTCAATGGAGTTTGTAGTCTAATAGAAACAGAGGGATAATAGAGGAGGATGATACAATTTTATTAATATGCGGTCGTCTTGTTCTTGATGGTAAGAAGAACGAGATTAAAACACCAACTCAAAGTCACAAACACTAAAATGAAGAGTGGAAAAAGCAATTAAGACGGCTGTTAGGCGGTCATCTTCTCGATTTGTTACCGGCTATAGGCAGTGAATTTCGTTCCTTTTGCTTACAAAATTAGGTCCCTTTCTTTCTACTGGATGAGGAGGATCTTATTAAGAAGGGCTTAGAGATAGATGATGCATAATTTAATTTTCTATGGAACTTCTTAGTCTGAAATAGATTTATGTTCTGTATAAGCTTCTTGGTGATTTTAGGGATTGGAGAAGTTTGGGAAATTTGTTGGGTTTGTACTGGAGATTGAAGTGCTAATTTTCCAAAAGATGATTATTTTGATTTTGCTTACAATCTAAATTTCAAGCAGTTGAGATGAGAGAATGAATTAGCTAAGAACAAAAAGTTTTAATTATCTGAAAGTGTAGGTTAGTTGATAATGTTGGATAGTTGAAGAACAAAATTTGAGCTGGGGTGACAATGGTCTGGCCCAACTCTTGTTTGTTGGAGCCCGGACTTAGCCCCAGTCTATATTTGATTTATTGTCTCCGACCTGAGTCCAACCAGACTTTGCTTGACTAAAACCTTTTTTAACTATAAGTATAAAATAATGTCGTCTGGTTTAAAGCAGGTTGAACATCGGGTCGAAATAGCCTGAGCATGAGCCCAATTTGAGACGTCGTTTTGTTTTAAAGGGTTGAACATCGAGCCTAAGTAGCCCGAGCATGAGCCCAATTTGAGCAATATCCAACATTGAGCAGCTAAATCTTGGGTTGGGTCACTAAGTTGGAACCTAAGCCCAAAGGCCATTCTTGGGAAAGTATTACTTGAATTATGTTATATACGTTAAGGAAATGGAGATCTGAAGCCTCAAATGTGTATGAGTTCTGGGCCTGTTACCGATAGCTTTTTGGACCTCTAGCTCTACCTACATACATGCCCATCAACTCTTTTTAACTGTATTTGCCCCCTATCTTTCCTCTTTTGTAGTTTCTCTCTCTCTCTCTTTTTTAACGGTTAACAAAGATGTCATTGCTAGTTTATACCTTATAAGCAATGACTTGATTATAGATTTTATTATATAATCAATTAAAATATTATTTATCTTATTTAATTAACTAACATTTAAGATAAAGTTCGAGAAATAAATATTATACGATTAAAATTATAATGAGATTATAATTATAAGAATTATACTACATTTATGTATTATATTTATATTGTTCATAACTTCTTTCTTTTGAAATAAATAATTGATTTGATTAACTAAAAGTATAAAGATAATCGAGGGTCTGTTTATTTCAACTTTTATTTTTTGGTTTTCTATTTTTATTTTTAAATTTAGTAAAAGAAGATGTTTGCTTGAGCTTTTGGCTTTTGTTTTTGATTTAGTTTTTTCAATTTTCATAACTTATAAAAACCATTTAAAAGTGGTTTATGTTTTATTTTTCAATTTTTCATAATTTGTTTACTATCAGTTAAATATATATTCTTTAATTATTTAATTTTAATTATTAATAAGAATTATAAATAATTTAACTTAATTTAATAATTAATTTAATTTAATTTCTGTAATTTAATTTAATTTAATTTAAAATAAATTATAAATATATAAATTTCAAATCAAAATTATTATAAATAAATAAAAATTAAATCATTAAATTATTTATTTTGATATGATATAATAATTTTACTAATAATATATCAATAAATATTATATAAGATATTAAAATAATTTTTATTAATTAAAAATAATTTTTCTTTAGGTTTTATCTAATATATAATTACAATCAATAATAAAAATATAACTACGTTAATTTTAATAACCAAATAAAATTAAAAATTACAACAGAAGAACATAAGTGAAATAATACGGATATTAAACAAACATATGAGTACTTATTATAGAATAAGTTTACAAAATTGACCTAATTATAGAGACCTTAAATGGAATATTAATTGTATCTCCTTGAATTTTCTCATTAAGATAGTTGTATAATTGGTCTTTAAACTTGATGTTTCTAGGGCATCTTACATAAGGATTATGTTTTGAGATTAACTTATGACATATTCTAATCAGAGTAGCTCAGACGATAGTAATTGGATATATTATGAATTATAGAAGATACTTGAGTAAATTAATAAGAAATTTATCGCATTAAAGTAATTAGGAAGAATGCTTCATTATTCTTGATTATTAATAATTTAAGGAATTAATTAGACCAAGTGTTTTGATATTTTCAAATATCAAATATAAATCAATTACTTATTAGCAAGAAAGAACATATCTGGAGTTAAATAAAGTTAACAATAATTCTATACTCTAGTATAATTAGAATGTTAGATGACAAAAATATTTAAATATATGTTGTAACTATGAATGGATAGGTTAAGCCAAGATATTCTTAATATTTAGGTGATCATTACATGTTGTTAGACACTAATCTTAAATTATGATTATTTTTTTTAATAGGAGAATTTCTAATTATGAATTAATATTATAATAATCATTATAAATATAACCTAATAGGTTATACATAAAGAGTGGTTATATAAAGAAAATTAATTTAAACTCAAATTGACTAAATTTTGAAGTTTTTGAAATTTTAGGATCAAATATGAGATACTTAATTTTGTTAAGATTAAATTATAATTATAATTCAAGTCTAAATCTAAATTTGTTTTCAATAAAAAGGAAAATTCATTAAAGAGATAACACTATTGTCTTTTCCTTTATGATGTAAAATTTCCCCCTACTTTGTAGATACCATTAAAGACTAAGTACTTAAGCAACTCATGGTTGACAATTCCATAAAGAAAAATTTGTAGGTTTCTAAATCATTTAAGTTTCAACCATTTTATTTCTAATACATATTTTTCAAAGTTATTCAATTAAAAAGATCCAGTTAGGAATTTTTTGTTGCATTTATGAATCTTGGTTGATTTTCTAAAAATAATATCATAGTCTCTTTTAATTATTTAGCTTAAGTTGGATTTGATTAAATTTAAAGGCTAACGTAAAGTTGCATGTTTTTTCCCCGTGGCCTTTTATGCCTTTTGTGTTTCTAAATGTACGTGTGATTGTTTTTAGTTTCTAAAAATTATTTGTTGTTTTTTAAAGAAAAATTTATGGGCCCTAAATTTTGAAAGTTGTTTAATATGCAATTAGTCTACTAAAACCATAAATGAGGGCCATAATTGGAGATATTTGTTATGTAATGATAATATTTATCATTATAAGAAGATTAAAAGGCTTTTCTTACCAATACAAGTTATGATAGAGATCATATATTTTTTAATTTATGTTTTTGGATATGTGATACTAAATATGGATTTAATATTACAAAAATTTCAAAAGCATGATAAGAAATATATTATTGAGTAAAAGTAGTTTATACAAATAGTTTGTATGTATTGGATCAAAAGAGACTTATGCTTAAAATAAATGGTAAAAGTACAAAGTTAGATAACTGGGATTATCCTTCTATGTCATATCGGTTAAGTCACTAAGAACTATAAAGTTACGTACAAGGATATAAGTATCCCTTTGATTATGAATTGCATGGAACTTATAAAACTTGTTAGGTTCAATAATGACCAAATCAACCTTTATTAAAAGGATGATTATGGTAGTGAATTGTTGAGTGTGTGTGTGTATATATATATCTGACATATATAATGTATATTTGACATATATAATGTAATTTAAAATTATAAAAGGATAATATCAACATTTCATTATAGTTACTATATATAATTACATGTATCTAATAAAATGTTAATTAAAATTATGAAAACTTTATATTATTTAAATCTAAGTAGAAATCAATACTGAGAATGTCAAAGCACTTTGAAAAGATCGATGATATGGGTTTTAAATTTTCTTAATTATCTATATAGAATAAGCTTTTCTAGCGAATATTTCCACAACTAAATTCTATAATAGTATAGTTTTGTGTAAGGAGAAAAATAGAATATGAGATACTATATGATTCAATATTTGTTTCTTATATATATATGTTTAGTACAACAACTTGCTTTCGGTAAATTCAATTAAACCAATTAGTAAGATTATATTAGATATGAAATGATAAGACTTTATTATAAAATTTTAATAATTAGTATAATTGGCATACAATCAACTAGTATGATTCTCTATTAGATACGAAATGGTAAGACTCTAAGAAAAGTCAAAGTTAATGATTTTGAGATGTGATGCTTATATCCCAATTATACCAATTAGCAAGATTCTATATTAGTTGAAGTATACATTATCCAATAAATTTTGAACTATAATAGATAATAGAAACTTATGATACATCCAAAAGAATGGATATCATCTTACAAACCCAATATAAAAAATTAATTGTTTTAAAACATGTTTATGGGAGAATGATTCACAAGATAAGTAATGAATAAGATGAAGTTTGAAGAAGTTCAAATTATATGATAGTATAAATGACTTTGTTAAAATATTTGATGTATAGTCAAATGTTACGAGATGTTACTTTCAAAATAAATTCAAAGAGTTTATTTTAGAGATAAATGTGGATTTATCATGTCTGCAAAAAGATTAATAGGAGTATTGTTGTACTCTTTAATGGGAGCATGTAGATGACATATTGTTTACAAGGAAAAACAATTCATATTATTGAAGGTATTATAATCCAGAAATTAGATATAAAAATGTAACAACTAAAGTTTTGGGAATATATTCCTATAGAGATAGTTACAAAACTTTCTACCTATTTTAATCCAATTACATAGATAATGTGTTGAAGGTGTTCAATAGTTGAGATATCTGATACTTATGAAGTATTGAATAAAATCTATATTTTTATATATTTGTTGATATTTGAATTCAAATGTATATAGATATAAACTTAGATTGATAGAAGTAAGTTCTATTTAAAGTATATTTTACTTGGAATAATAATATTATAGAGATGTAAAGGTTCTTATATAACATCAATTGCTAATTTCAACCATAATACATTTAGACCTCCTTATATCCTACATTTCAACGAGATTCTCACTAGTGTTGTTGTTATTGTTGTTTATAATGATGATGATTATCAAGAACAAGAAGTTCTTTAACAAACTTGGTCTAATTTATTGAATTGTTATGATAAAAGCACTAGAGCCATTAGACATGCGAAAGAAATTAAGGTCTCATCAAAGATCCAAATAGGTAAAATTTAAAAGATTTAAGCAAATACTTACTAGAAAGAATCTTGTAAAATTCTCCGACTAGAACTCCATCTTCACAGTAGTATAATTATCATATAGTTATATGATATAAGATACTTAAGCGATTGATTTAGCACAAATGAGAGATTATTGATTTATTTCCTACAACCATTCGGTTGGTTATAGATTTTATGACATAATTAATTAAAGTTATTTGTTATCTTATACGTGTTTGTTTAATTAACTAACATATAAGATAAAGTTCATGATATAGCCATATTTTGTAAATGAAATTATGATGAAATCAAAATTATGATATTCATATTATATTTATGTATCATTCTTAAATTATTCCTAGACATTATTTTATTAAGACCATATATTAATAAATCATAAAATCTATCATATATATTACGCTTCTTTCTTGTAAAGATAGTAGTCAATCTTACATACTAAAGTATGAACGTATTTAAACAAATTTATGGGTACTTATTAGATAATAAGTTCATTGAACTAGCCTAATTATGAAGATCCTAAATAAAGTATTACTTGTATGCCTATAGATTTTCTCATTATGATGGTTACGTAATTAATCTTTAGACTTAAGATTACTAATATATATCATGTATGAATTACTATCTTTTGAGACTACTTATGACATTCTAATTAGAGTAAATCAATTAGCACTACCTGAATATAATATTAAATATATAGAGATAGTTGAATAATTTAATAAAAGATTCATAAGCCTAAAGTAATAAAGAAGATGTTCTATTATTCTTGATTTGTAGTGATTTAAAGAGTTATCTAACCAAAGTAAATTGAGATTTAAAAAATGTATTTTAAATATTAATTAGCAAGGAGGAATAAGATTGAATATAAATAGAATATGCACCAGTTTTATGTCCAACGTCCCAATTAGAATATTAGATGGTAAAATGATTAAATTATATACTATAGCTATGCATAGACATGATAAGTTAAACCAGTTTAACATTTCTAATATTTAGGTAGTTATGACTAGTTGCTAGACATCAAATTTGGTTTATAATTTTAAAATATTTAAATAATTTAAAATCATAAATCTAATTTGATATCTAACAACAGGTCATACTCTCCTAAATAAGATAATTAAATATAACTTAAAAATAATTAATTTATTTAATTCTACTTATAAATGATAATTATAATTTATAAGTGATAATTATAAATGATAATTATAAATGATAATTATTTAATTCTAATTATAAAAGATAATTATTTAATTCTAATTATAAATGATAATTATAATTTATAATCATTGTAAATATATTAAGAACTTTATAGTACAATATAAATAGTAGTTAAAGAGAAATTTTAATTTAAATTAAGTTTGACTTAGTTTTAAAATTAAGAAATTTTAGTATCAAATATAAGATACTTAGTTATAATTATAATTTAATTTTAATAAAAATTTACAATATTTTCTATAAAAAGGAAAAGATATCAAGGAGCTATAATTTTTTAATTATAAAGTTGAATAATATTAAAGACTGAATAATTAAATAACTCGTTATTAATAGTTCTAAAAGAAAATACCTCTCGTTAACAATCCTAAAAGAAAAGTTTTACAGAATTCCGTAGTATGTATGCTTTAAATTGTAGCTAAACATTTACGGGATGTTTAGTATAAGGGAATAGCTATTCTATTCCCACCGTATTCCTAACATATTATTAAACCTGTGTTTGGTTTCTAACTAGACATAGAATAGGGAATCGTGTAGAATAACTATTCTTAAAATTTGGAGAATAGGTAAAACTGATACGTAGCTATCTTTATCTATTCTGAGAATAGCTATTCGACGACAACTTTATCTTCTCAAGTTTAACCCTCCTGAAACTCTTATCTTTCTTTGACTTCTTCCACTTCTTGAAGCCTCCCTCCTCCCAAAGCTTCTTCTCCAATGTCGTAGGTTAGTCCCTCGATCTTGTAATATTACACATTCTTGTTGTGCCTTTCTTTTCCCTATAATCTCTAGTTTTTATTCGGATTCTGATCATGGGTTGAGGTTATTGTGCATTTAGCTGTTTTCAGGTGTGGATTCCTATTGGGCGTTTTTAGTTCTTTAATTTGGGTTCATGGAATTTGTATTCTTTTCTTGGTTATTGGGAGTTTCGATTTTGGTTGTCGTTCAGTTTTCTGAAAATATAGTTTAGTCCTTCTTAATTGGTTTATGGTAAATGAGTTCAGATTCTAACATGTTCAATGGTCCTAATATAGTTGTTTGTACATTTTTTGTTATCTGTTCGAATAAAACTGTATCAATCCAAAGATTAACTGTGTCTTAGTCTATTTAATTGTTCACCACTATGCTTATCAGTATGTTGGCGTTAAGTTGAGTTTCTGGGCTTTATACATAGGAGATTAGCCATTGCTTCATAGTCACAAGGAAAGGGGGCATGTTTAGTTTCATCAGCCTATAAACCCAAACTATAACGTGGTTCTGCAATCGATTTTCATATGGCTTTAACCATGTTATTATAGTTTGGAAAACTAACCTTTGTCATTTTAAGTTCCTCTGTTTTTACTTTATCGTATGTATGTGTTTAAAAAAAATGGGGTGGTTGGTTACGGACCATGTATTAAGATTTTTAATCTCAGTAGTAGATGAAGGAGGTTTGGTATGTTTGTTGAAGGAGGTTTGGTATGTCTGTTGATTGCCATGATTTTCATTGGATTTGATACATTGTGTTTTAATCTTATTAACTTTTTTTTCATTACATTAATATGTCAACATAATTAGAGTGCCTCACTTCAATGGTTTCAACATTGAAGAGCATAGTATTCTATCATATTCAATTACCATATTTTGATTCCCAATATTACGTGAAAAATCTAATGTATTGTTTTTATTGACAAGTAATTTAATAATAGTCATATTGGCATATAAGTAATCAAACTGACAAATAAATTAGTTGAGCTCAACAATAAATATAAATTTTGCATAACTCTGTTGTCATATCAATAATAAAAATCATACAACCTACATCCATCCTATGCAAGGAAATATTACTTTACCATATGAGCAATGTGAACTATGATGATTGATATGTGGCTCTTGGTGAGATGTAATAAGGTTTTGGCGAGTAAACCATGAAAACGAGTTAATGGTCCTGCCCCACCAATCATACTCACTATCAGAATAACGCTGTATGTTTTTTGACTTTTCACTTTTTCACTCGGCAGTTTTTATCTTTGAGTCTGCGTCTTCAATCTTCCATACGCAGATTGATTGACTTCCTTTCCCTTAGAATAAAGTTGTTGTATTATCCCATTAAATGGATGAGTTTGGAGCGTGCAGTCATAAAGAATCTCGTGTCTGTGCACAATTGATGACACATCGACCCTTATTAAGATAAAAACACTAATTAGCATCAAATGGTTTGATATCATATGTGGTTTAAATATGATGAATCAATGTATGTAGTTTTGTCTTCAAATTACATAGTCTATAAGCTGACTTTTTCTCTATTGCAGGTTTTAGTTGTTGTTCCTGTTAGAAAAAATTCTTGTTTAAAGAGATCTGCCTTTAAGGTAAATCCCCTGTACTGGTTTCAGTTGCTGTTCCTATTAGACTTTCATGTGATTAGCCAATCGCATATACCGAAATGTGTTGTTGATGATTTTCTTTGAAAGATAACCATGTTTGCTCATTTTAGCCTTAATCATTTCATGTATACACCTACAACTGAATAAAGAACTTATTGGAAATCATTTATCAATGAACTTGGTGGATGTAAAGAATGGTTTTTCAGGGGCAAGTAGATTGCCATGTACGTTTCTAATTAGATGTAGTAATGAGCTTATTTTAATGTGGTAAGTATCTTGGGTAGTACTTTGTGGATATTGCGCACTAGCATACATGAAAAGAATCAAAATTCAAAAAGACTAGGCTACAAAATGGCATTCAAGTCTGCGGATTTGTGAGCTATTGACAAGGAATCTGTCAAATGTTTTTGGATTGTTTTATATTCATAAATGCGTAATTTTTTCTAAATTTGCATTACATTCGTACGTATAATTACAAAATGAAATCAAATGCACTGTACATTCTAATAGTTATTATAGAGGTGTGTATTTTGTGAAAAACTATTATATAAACAACGAAATGTTAAAGAGTGATTTAAGATAATAATATGTGATTAATGTTGATGAATCTTTAACTAATATAACAACAAGGCTTACTTAAAATTTATGTGAAAAGTTGAATTACAAATTGTACTTTTTGGCCACAAAAAAAGTGTCAAGAATAAAATTAAGAATTATAAAGAAAGTTAAAATCATCCTTTAATAAGTGAAAAGACCTAACAAAATTCTTAATGCATTGTATTCTTATTGGTCATGCATATTGTGATCATCTTATAACTTTGTAATCAAAATCTTTCACATCTGATGAAGATCATACGAACGCCAATCTAATTGCTTCTAATTATTTCTTACTTTGGGCCCCATTCTCTTACTTCTCTTTCATGTAAACTCACATACAAGAATGTCGCATATTATTAATTACGGTTGTATGAACATCATAACTCAATGCAATTATATCTTTCTTTAATTTAAGCACCTTCTTTGATTGATGGAACATATATATATGTATGAACAATTAATTATAAACGCATACCAATTTACTTGATCTCCATTTAATCGAGAGTAGGAAAAAAGAAAGATTTAATCCACAATTTAACTTGAACAAGTTTTTATTCTTGGAAAACTAATACATGGAGAACCTTGGAACAAACATGAAAGCAAAAGGTGTTAAGGGTTCACAGGCGTATAGCTTATCTTCTTTTTGTTTTTCCTTCTTCTCTTCATCATTAAGAATGGAAAATTGAGTTTCTATATTATCTGCTCGTTTCTCTCTTACTCTACTTTATTCCTTCAACTATTTTGAATTATTTGATGGTTGTTCTCTTACATTGTACATTGTTTGATCAAATTTATGTAAATACATTAGAAATTTTATTTTTTGCAATCATGGCTCGTTTCAATTTGAGTGTACGTAGAAATGCGGAAAGAACAAAAAGGATTGTGGTTGTGTTGACTGTATGGTTGCAGTTGTGTAATGTTGTTAGTTCTCTATTTAGTTTATTAGCAATGGAGGCTTCTTTATATAGTTATAGGCCAAGGGTTAGAAGTTATTTTCTAATTTTTTATGCAAATCGAGATTATATGAGGCGAATTGTGTATGACAATGATGAGTCATATATTTCAATGGTTAGGATGAATAAGCAAGCTTTTTTTAATCTATGTGAAATGCTAGAAAATATAGGAGGATTAAAGTCAACAAAAAATGCTTATTGATAAACCAGTAGCAATTTTCTTACATATTATTGCTCATCATGTTAAAAATTGAGTTATCAGGAAAAATTTTAGAAGGTCAGGTGAGACAATTAGTCGGTGTTTTCATAATGTCCTAATGCAGTGATGCATTTGCAAGATCTTTTGTTTAAGAAACCTGAGCCCATACCAACAAACTATTTGGACCATCGGTGGAAGTGGTTTAAGATAAATAATCACCCTTTTACTTTTATAGAAAATACAGTGAATGTGATTAAGGTTTCTCATTATATTTTATTTTATTTCAATTTTAGAATTGCTTAGGTGCTCTAGATGGGACATATATCAGAGTTAATGTGCTAATTAAAGATAAGGCTAGATTTCGAACTCGTAAGGGCGACATTGCAACCAATGTGTTAGGTGTGTGCACACTTGACATTTAATTTGTTTATGTTCTTCCTGGTTGGGAAGGGTCAGTAGTTAATGGTCGAGTTCTTCGTGATGCAATTACTAGGAGACATGGACTAAAAGTGCCTCATGGTAAGCTTTCCTATATGATATAAGAACGTTGTTTGGAATTTTGTATATGAGAAAATGTGAATTGTATAACTTATGTAGTGTTTTTATATAAGTTGCTATTACCTAGTCAACGCAGGCTATACAAATTGTAAGGGCTTCCTTGCATCTTTTAGGGTCAATGGTACCATTTGAATGAATGGCGTCAAAGTTATCAACCAAGAACTTCAAAGGAATTTTTTAATATGAAACATGCGAATGCACACAATGTAATTGAGTGGTGTTTTGGATTACTAAAAATTAGGTGGACCATTCTTAGGAGTCCATCATTTTATCCAATAAAGACACACAATCGAATTATTTTAACTTGTTGTTTGCTTCATAATTTTATTAGGCAGGAGATGAGTTTTGATCCCATGGAGAATGATTTAGGGGATGATTTTTACGTCAATCCAATTGTTGAGAAGGAGTCTATCACTACTATTGACCCAACTAATGCTTGGACAAATTGGAGAATTGGATTGGCACATGAAATGTTCAGTGAATGGCAAACATCTAGCCAAATTGAGAATTGACTTTTTTCTTAAGTTTTGTATTTTGTTTTCAATGTTAGGAGGTTTGATATTATTGTTTATGTAAGTTGTACTTTTTTTGTTTATATTGTACGCTGTTATTGTAGACTATATTGTTTTCGCTAATTGTTGATGCTTAATTTGGTAGATAAGTATGTCGATGAATTCTCCCTTCGCTGTTGAGACTGAAAGTTCAAAACGAACAAAATGAAAGTGGACTTATGATGAGGATGTTGTCCTAGTTTCCTGTATGATTAATTTGCATAATGTGAGAAAGTACAATGTTGATACTAGATTTAAAGCTGGGTATCTCAATGAATTAGAAAGAATGGTAACAACAAAACTTCCTAAATCAAATTTAAGAGACAAACCTCATATAGAGTCTAAGATTAAGACTTTGAAGAAAGAGTGGAGCATTGTTTATGATATAATAAGGAAAGACACTAGTAGATTTGGATAGGATACAGAAAGGAAGATGATCACTACTGAAGATCATGTATGGGATTCTTACTTAAGTGTAAGTATTCAATTTGTTTATCTTGTTTAAGTATTTTGTTTAACTACTTTCTTGTAATTTATATAAATTATTGACTTTTTTTGCCACTTGCTTACAGAGTCACAAAGATGCTGCTCAATTTCGACAGAGGAGCTTTCCTTTTTATCATGAATTGACTGGGATTTATGGACAAGATCGTGCAACTGGAAATGACGCACAAATTGCTGCAGATATTCTGGAGAAAATGGAAAGGCAAGAAGATGTAGGTGGGATAAATGAAGGTGATGAAGATCAATATGAGCATAGTTGGCATGAGATAGATGAGTCCTTCACCCAACCTTAAACCTCAAATATTGGAAGACAAGTAGAAAATATTTCAGGACGGAAGAGAAAAAAGAGTAATGAAATGCAAGAAGCAAGTCGTGTAGAAGCAATTGTTGATGCTGTCAGGGTGTTGGGTGATACCATAAGTCAGGTTGGAGCTGAATTGTCCCAGAGTATTG
>JANKOE010000001.1:4206084-4219153 GCA_026284465.1 Erythroxylum citrifolium | reverse complement strand
CTGTATGGTATTTGTATCCATTCACGAAATACACCGGATACGATTTAACAGTTTGCAGAGGTCCCTTTGCAAGATCACATATGGACTTGTTCTCTATTGAATTTTCTAAGGCCTACATAAGATAAATTATCATAGCAAAGAGTATAATGTCATGAGAATACTTAAATATGGTTTTGAATTATAAGAATATTTGTAACTGAAAACTTACATATCTCTCGAACCATCGAGGAAAGTGTTTTCTAACCTCTTTATTTTTATCATCCTGAGTGAGTCTCGCGTAACAATGCCTCGTATAATCTAAATACATAATGACATTTTTCAGTAATGAACAACACACAATTTTAAATGAAGAAATAATCATGTTCAACTTACTGAACGAAAGGAAGAACCTCTTGATAGTTCAAAAAAATATAACCATGTTCAGCCTCAATTTCTTTTAATGATAATATTCTTCTTGTTGCACGTCCATATGTTCGTCTAGGATATGTGAAAATGGACAAGTTTCCATCAGCACCACTCGTTTGTGGCCAATTATAATTATAAGGAGTAATTATAATTGGCCATGAAGAATATTGCTGTCCGGATTGATCAAAATGTTGGAATTTAAATTATATTAAATTCTTAATTTAAAAGGAATTTAATATTCAGGTCGAGTTTAAGAGCTTAATTAGATTATCATATTTATGACATTTGATTAGTTGAAATCGAAGAGAAGGGATTTTCTAAATAATTAACAATTATAAGAAGTATTTTTAAGAATTTTAAAAATTAAGAAAATTTAAAAAAAAAATTTAAACCGCACCAAAGATTTTTGTCTTTAAACCCTTGATTTTGGGTACGAGAGTTTCAGTATTTTTCCAAATAGAAATTGAAGTGTATTCCAGGAATTTCGAATTGTCTACCAGAGAACCATGCACTAATTGCCTAAAGATAGTTCTTTTGAAAAGCCTTAACATAAATAAACAAGCAACTGGAAAGATCAGTTTATGACGAAGAAACCTAAAAAGCTGAAAATGTTCGTCGCAAAGCAATTAAGATACAGACATGTTGAATTTATTTATTTTATTATTTTTAAATAATTATTAACTGCACAAAATAACATTTTAGAATTAAATAATATTAATTATTTAAATACTATTTATCACATTTTTTGGTGAGATATGTTTCTTTAAAAAAATTAATTTAGTCCTTAACATCATCTATGATTCCACATTATACCTTAATGTTTTTAAAATAGTACTTAACACTCTAAATTCTAAATTAAGATTTTTACAAATTTTAGTATGCGAGTCATATTTAGCTTTCATGTTACAATTAAACAATTTAGACTTTGAAATATGGAAGTCATCTTTAAAAAAATTTATTTAAATATTAATTAAAAATGTAATTTTTACTTTAATATCATGTCAAAAGTTTTAAATAAGTTCTTATTTTTATCTTTATTACCATTTTGAAGATACAATAAATACTATTTTGATATCGCAAACGTATAGTAAATAATATTTTAATAACATTAGAATGTAAAATAGTACTAGAAATAATGGTAAAAATTTATTAATTTTTATGAATATTAAAGTGCAAATTACATATTTGCTCTGTATATATCTATGCAATAGATCCTTATTTGCATTCACATGAACAAAGGAAGGACTTACCCATTTTACGATCAAAGTTGAGGACGGCTCATCGGAATTCAATGCAATTGTAGCGCTACGGATCTCTCCATCAACATTCAATGTATTGGCAGGCTGAGCTGCAACAGTTTAGAAATTGCAACCACTGTAAGGTGGTCTCACACAACAGCTTAAGTTATTGTAATGAAACGATTACTTAACATAGTATCAAAGTCTTTATGACCAAGTGGTCGTGAGTTCAAATCATACCACTCACTTATTATTCAGCACAAAGTAGAGTGAGTCTGTGTAAGTTTCAAGCTTAAAGGACTTTCACTTGAAGAGGAAGGGGTGTATTAGTAAATATATAAAACCAATTAAGTTAGTCTCACACAACAGCTCAAATTATTGTGATAAAACGGTCATTTAACAGCAGCAAGAGTCTCCGTCAACATTCAATGTATTGGCAGGCTACGCTGCAACGGTTTAGAAATTGCAACCACTGCATGTTCCAGGATTCAGGACTGAGAATGTCAAGTCACTGTCACGGTTCTTCGAACAAAATCATGATTAATTCATGTAGCATTTCTTTGGTGTTGTCGCTCTTATGACAAGACTGAACTTATACTATCTTGTTACCGGGTGTACTCTTGATAGTAACAGTAAACTCCAGATCCAATGCCGTTGATAGGGAAATCTCATAGAACATGTCAAATTAATGGTACTAGCTAACATGGACAATGGACCAAATGGTACTGCTAGTCATTCACGTGGAGACTCTGTATACTTGGAAATGACATGAGTTCAGTCGAGGAAACTAAGAGAATGTCTTTTGCGGACATGCCTCAGTAACATGGTTGAACTTCCCAACAGGCGAGTAAATAAAAGGTGGCCTTCTTGTTCTCCTCACACGTGATAATGTCGTGCAAGAACCAAGAAGGGAATACACACATGGGAAGAAAAGAAGTTCGATGGTTTTGGTCACAATTCTTTTGTCATCCTCCATGTGAAAGGCCAAACAAATGCAAAGGAGAGTGCTTGGTGATAAAGTTTGCGTGTCAGTCGAACAACACAGATATGGCCTATTGGCCCCATTTTATCTGCACCTGTATGTCTTCTCCTTATCCAGCTCTCTCAATCTTCAACTTCTATTGCCCCATATCATAAGGCATATAGTCATGGCCAATGATTTTTTTAAAATAAATGAATCTATATCAACCCTCCTTGGACAGACAATCCAGAGACCAGAACTGAGTTCCAAGTTCTTGGCAAAAAAGAGTTTCCCTACATTTATAGAACTATATTTTATACTTTTGTAGTTGGATGAATTTTGTTTCCTTCTCTTAAACTCCTATTGATAAAAAGTAATATCATCCTACTAATGTGCCTGCATAGGACCTCATTAAAATGTTAGACATTTTTGTTCTTAGGGGCAATTTTGTTAATGTCTCATAAAGTTGGACTAACATAATTGCAATTTGATTTTTAAGAAGATTACCGGTTAAGCTACGCCATTTGATCCAGATAAAAGATATTAAAGTGACCCAATAAATGAGTTCAAGGGGTCAAAGTCTGGGTGAAAAATGGGTTCCGATTAGTGTGGACCGGGTCCATATCGGCCTTGTGATGGGGAAGCCCGATATAGAAGCCATATAAAGGTAAAGTCTCCTGCAGTTGCTCAGAAGATGTTCACGAGCATAAGGTTCCTGACCTGTTAAGGAAGCTCATAACTTGAGGAAACTGTAGAAAGGCCTTGCCCGTGAGTCGGTGATCACTTTCCGCTAAAGGACCCGGGAGATTCGGAGGGGTTTGGAGCTCGGAATCGGCATCGGAATCAGAGATGGAACCGAATCCAGGTATTCCACATTACCTTCGTTTTTGATCTTTTTACGGGACCCTGGGGTACGTAATAAGGTCCCTTCTACATACTAACATGAAATTGAATAGAGCCAAAGCTTTGTAGTTCTAGTTTACTCTTAGAAATCATGGAAAGCACCAAATGTCCTCTATTTATGAAGTGCAAAAAAAAGGAGCACGATTTCCCTTTGAATATTTTCCAGTGCTACGAACAATTTCTAGATCATGATCATTTAACAGTAGTGATTAGAAAGTCTTCTAAATTTAAATTTTTTTTCAAACATGCAGTATCGACGAATGTTTTCCATCTTGTCGAACTCCAACTAGAAAAATGTGGCTTCAACCCATCAAACTATTCTTTCTGCAGGTTAACCTAATGAAGACAACGGGATTTTTGTTTACTTTCTTTTCATTGAGATAATGAACCAGACCTTTTGGGAGGGGTCTATTGCCTATGGAAGGGTCTATTGCATATCTTTCCATTTGCTTGTCTTGTCCTTTACTACGTGTACATTCTACCATGTTGGGCTTGAGCATTATCAGTTTTGTTACGATCGTCACATGTGTTCCAGTCAATCATCGTAATAACATGCTTTATCACTTCTCGTGAGGCAAGGTGGAGTTTCTTCTATTATAAGATACTAGCATTAGCATAGGGTCAAGTAGGCTTTTGTTAGCTAATTGGAACATAATAAGCGGACATATCTAGCCACTTAATGTTCAACTTTTGACTAGTTGACATGTTTTCCAGCTTAAATCAACATCAGTGATTGCTTTTCTTTCTTACCATGGACTTGGTCTGATGATATCTAGGGCTTCCAACTTTTCTGAGATGAAATAAAATGGTTTTGGACAGGTATAGTATTACAAGATTTAGTCCAATGTCTCCACGATCCGAAGAGAAAACTCAGTCTTGTTTCTCTGACTTGTACGACTGTTCAGGCTGATGATGCTAGGGATGTTAAACTTACACGCCTCCAACTTAGAATTTGGTAGGCATTCGATATCAGGTTTGCTGGGGACTTAATAATGTTGCTTTAAATTGTCTCTAAACCAGCTGTTATGGTTTGGTTTAACTAATAATTGCAGGCTGGCATGCTCTAAATGGTGGAATATTATATTAATAAATAGATCCTGAATGCGAGTAGCCGAGTATATATTGCTTAATCCACTCTCAGAGCTATACCGTATTTGTATATTCTTGGTCGGTGAATATTCTTTCTGCCATTTAATGTCTTAAATCCACAGAAAATAGAAAAATAAAGTCAAAAAATATGCAATCGAAGAAACTACTTAAGCCTATGTGATGTGAGCAGGAGTAAGGATTATCAGAGAGATGGCGTACGTGACAGAGAGAAGCTCGTCATTTCAGTTGGACCTATGTTTAGAACTAGGACCGAGAGACTCAAGGAGGCTTTCTATGAGCATGTGGGCCAATTGGAGAGAATGATGAGCTCCAAGCCTATTGAAGGAGAGTTTAAAGGAATTGAGTCCAAACTAATCCATTTAACTCAAATCCTTGGACCGGATACACTTGGAGCTTGAAGACAAGAAGATTTGAGCTATTTTAATGCTTCATCACTTAAGTCCAAGAGTATATGGATCCAATCGTGGCACAACATATCAAACTTATTTATTTAATTTTTGGACTTTGTTTTATTTTGGGCTTCCATATATTTTAACCAAACTTTTTATTATTTAACTTAGGTATAAATATGTGTCTTTAGGTCAACTTTTAGATTAGTTGATTAATAAAATTTCAGAGTGAGTTCTTCAAGGGAGGTATGAATGTCTTCATGGTTACTTCAAGAAATTAATTTGCATCAGTAAATAAGTACTTGCAACGTAAATTGATTTCTGATTTCTTTGAGATTGGGTCTCAAACTTATGATTTGAGGTTTGATCTAGCATGTTCTTATAATAGAAAGATTAGGGTTTTGATTCAATAGGATTAGGGGGTTTCAAGAACCTTGTTAGGGTTTTGATTCAATAGGATTAGGGGGTTTCAAGAACCTTGTTTTCTTGAGGTTTTCGAATCACTACGTACTATTGATTAATTTATAATTCTGGCGTATAATGATTTTCCAGTTATCTACCACCATATCTGCATATATAACTATACATTAAATCTGATTCCCCTCCAATGCTGAACTGTTCTACTAGAATTCGATCTCAATGGTATGCTAATTTTCTTTGTTATTTATTTTCCTCAAATGGGCACATAAAAAAGGCAAACTATAGCAAAGTTTCCTTAACTTCTTGTGTTTTTGGTTTAAAGAAGGCATTAAAGATTGAGGAATTAGCTGCTTAAACAGCAGACAAGAAGCCATGCCTGACGTTAGAACAATTCATGCACGAAAGATTTTCTTTACCTACCTTATGATATTGGCCTCATCTTAAAGATAGAGAAAATAGTTGCATCATCCATCTAGCTCAAACAGTTTCACAATCTATATATGGTTAGCCTGAAAGTAAGATTCCATACTTACTGAAGCAGCACAGAAGGCAAAACAAGAGAAACAAGCTGGTGAATTTGGCAAGTCCTCTCTGCAGAGCTTTTCAGTTATTTCACTGGCCCTACCTTGTCTTTATTCTACATAAGCTACTCATATTCCTGAGTCGGAATCATCAAAACTCAAAATAGTTTGCAGTTGCACCAACTCAAAAACTATTATTATTCTGTATCTGCCAAAAAAAGAAGAGAGGAGGGCCTTAAACCGGTACGATGGCCGCAATCTGACAGTAACAGTACACTCCCAAAAGACGGCCAAAACCGTTCATCATTAAATCACAGGTGTAGTCACGTGAATGGAGTCTCTTTTAACTGATATTCTAGCACCATCTTCACTCAAATTTGGAAAGTAACAACTTAAGCTTTCATCCTCGTTCACCCTCTTCAGTTCTCAAGAAAACTATTGCTTTTAATTGGATTCACGGGGTGGCATCTTTGATCTTTTTGACCTGGTTAAAGGATTTCTTCGACCTCCTTCAGGTGAAAAAGGTCGAGATGCTGTAATTGTGCAATTTAGCTTTGGTAGGTGTGTGTGAACAGGGTGTTGACTAGTTACAATTGGAGGGTCAGTCTAACAATCATCTTGATCACCACATGCTTCACATTCTACTACACCGCGTAACTTATCTCCTAAATTAGTCTATTTATTTTTTTAATTACTTTAAATACTTTTGTAATATTAAAATTTCACAAAAATCAGATAATAGTTTATATTTATACTTATATTCAAAATTTTAATATTATAATTTTTTTTAAAATTCAGAAGTAAGTTTTGCTACTTACCAAGTTTTAGTCGGAAAGAAGAAGAACTTTAAGGTCTTACTATAATTAAGGGTATATTTGGACGTGGATGGAGGGATGGAAGGAAATGGAATGGAATGACCCAACTGATTTAGGCTATTGTTTGAGAGTCTATTTTGAAACATGATGGAATGACAATTGATGGCTTTGGAAGCCATCATTTGCCATCCAAAATTTAATATTTTGTGATCTCCCAAATTGGGAGGTCAGGGATGGAATGACATGGCTTGCCTTCTAAACCTTTTCTTATTTTATTTAAACTTCCAAACAATAGAATAACCATTCCATTCCATTTTATTCCATTCCGTTCCATTAATTACTATTCCATTATATTCTCCCAGACATATTCTAAGTAACACGATCCCATAGTTGTGATTTGTTAAATTTATGTAATACAGTAATTAAGCAAAACCAAGTAAAACTTGGAAAGTAGAGCATCTTCTACGCTTCTCCCCAGGCCCAATAATGTCCTAAACAATCATCTTCAATTCATGAATTTCCATGCTCTCTGTCACGTGATGGACTGTGCTTGGATCCCTTTAACCCATACATGTCTCTTTGTCACATGCTCTACATTTAGCTCCCCTTTTTCCTTGTAAAACTTTTGTATATAATAATGGTTCACCAAACCCTTTTCTTGCTAATCAATTATCTTCGCTCCAACATCACCAACGAAATGCTCTTTCCAATGACATTTTGCCATTAGGTCTCTTCAGTCATGCCTCACTTCTGTACTAGATATCATTAACTACAAAACCCTGAAATTTTAATCTCTTTGGCCGGTTGGATTGGATGGGTATGCTTAGCTAGTACATCTGTACATGTAATTCTTTGGAGAACAGTTCTTGACTCAACTTTTCACTTCAACTATCTCATTGGATTTGCTCTTCTGGCATCCAAGCTATCGTCCTTATTGAAGCAAGTGTTAGAAAGAGGGAGGCATGTCTATGTCTATCATTAGAGCTCCGTGGGTCAGCTTAAAATTATTATTTAAGCAAAACCAACCTCAAGAATTGGTCACTGAATTATACTTCCTCCGATTTATAATAAGTGTCGTTTTAGAGAAATGCACATTTATTAAGAAAGTTAATGAAATGTCTTATATATCCTCATTAATTACATGTCAAAGTGCCTTGAAAATATAATCTGTGTAATCTGTGTAATTAAGATGTGAGAGAAATTAAAGGTTAATTTTGGAAGTAAAATTATAAACATAAATACAAAGCCAAGAATGACATTTATTTTAAATAATTAAAATGTGTCTAAAACGACACGTATAAGTTTGGCTTCAAAATCAAAGGTGATGATCTATCGTAAGCAGCCTCTATCTCTCTATTTTCGACTTCCAATTCAAGTCAACTGGGTCCTTCTTCCATTTTGGCGTCCAATGAGGTGGTGCTATTTTGTTTGGCATGTCTGAAGCCGGCAAGTCTCAGAACCTCCACGTGTGCATGTGCTGAAAATTTAAGAAACTCCATTGTTATGTGAAACCTTACCATTGTATAGCTCGTGATTGGCACAGTAGACTGCATCTGAGTTAGATGCAAACACGTTGCTTGGTCTGATATTTTTATCCACTTTTCAGCTAACCCAAAATCTCTGAAAAAGCTGCACCATCTCATCCGATTTAGCCCCTGATTGAAGCCATTAAAATACAAGCTCACTCTCGTCAATTCTGGTTTACTTTACCAAACATACTGCCATACAACTTCACCAAGTACCGTAGAACACTTTGGCCCACTTACATCTTCAGTTATAAGCATTTTAATATCGAGTCTTGCACACACCAAGCTACAGACTCATTTGCCTCAGCCAAATAACCGAACCATCTGTTCATGTGATCAATGTCCAAAAGCCGAGACTCAACCCAAACACCACCGTAGAAACAACACAACACAATGTCTGTCCACAAACGATACTCATTCTCTCCACCTACGATAACCACCACCTCCAATGACCTTAAACACCGAGTCATTTGTTGCCTGAACAAGCTCTCCGACCGTGACACACTCCCTCTGGCCACGGCAGAGCTGGAATCCATCGCTAAGAACCTGAGTCACGACACCTTCTCTCCCTTCCTTAATTGCATACACAACACAGACTCTTCTTGCAGATCCCCTGTTCGCAAACAATGCGTGAACTTGTTGACTCTTCTCTCGCATTCGCATGGGAACATGTTATCTTCTCATTTAACCAAGATGGTCTCCACCGTCACCCGCCGTCTCCGGGACCCCGACTCCGCCGTCCGATCAGCCTGCGTCGAGGCAACCTCCGCGATGTCTTCACAGATCACAGACCCTCCTTTTTCCACACTATGGAAACCCCTTTTCGAAATGGTGACACTTGAGCAGGATTACAACGTTCAGATCGGAGCTGCGATGTGTTTTGCGGCGGCAATAGAGGCGTCGCCGGAGCCGGAGGCTGAACAGTTGCGAAAGGTGTTGCCTAAACTGGGAAAGTTGGTGAAATTTGAGGGCTTTAAGGCAAAGGGAGCGTTGTTGAGTGTGATTGGAAGTGTTATTGGGGTTGGTGGAGCTTCGACTAAGAGTGTTATTGATTGGCTAGTACCGTGCTTGGTGGAGTTTTTGAGCAGTGAAGATTGGTCGGCAAGAAAGGCAGCTGCGGAGGCCTTAGGGAAGGTTTCGGTGGCCGAGAAGGAATTGGCAGCCGAGCATAAAGTAGCGTGCTTGAGTTCTTTGGAAAGTAGAAGGTTTGATAAGGTAGAAACTATGTAAATCTGTCTTCAGTTCTCGTGTTTTTGAAGAAAATGAGGAAAACTGAAAACTAAAGAGCTCAAACTTTTATCTTTTTGTTGTTCGATTCAATTTTTCTTGATCAGTAAAAGTATTAACTTTGTTTGCTCTGATGTGGGTTTGGTGTAACAGGTGAAAATGGTGCGGGAGACTATGAATCGTACTTTGGACTTGTGGAAGGAGCTTCCTGACATTTGTGAAGAGGCTTCAGTTTCATCTCTATCTGGATCTTCTTCAATGGGTAAGAAGCATTTTTTTGTAGTTCTTCTCTTGACTTTAATCCGAGTTGGTATATTGTTTTTAATCTAATGGGTTTGATCAAGGAGTTTGTTCTGTTCAAGCACCATTCTTTTTCACCTTTCTAAATATTTTGTGATTTAGCCTCCCAATTTGATGAGGATATGTTATCGTCCGTTGGAATCTTCAATATTTCCAGTTCAAGATGGAACCATAACATCAGCAGGGGACCCATTTCATATCTTCTAATCATCTTTGGATTTAATTGTCTCAGAACCAGAGAATCCTATTGGTGGATGCAATCCTTTAGCCTCCAAAAGTTCTAATGATGTCAGATTCAGACGTCCTCAACCAAAGAAATCAATCCCAGAATGCAGGTCCCCTCCCGCTTCGGCTTCTCTTGTGACCACCGCCAAAAATCAAATTCCTGTCATAAGTGATGACAAGAATTCAAAAACAGCATTGTCTCGTAAGCTGGACCGCAAGAAAATTTCTCCCTGCATAATTGGTACTGCTGTCTCACGAGAAACGGCTTGTGGAGATGATTTCACAAAGCAGGAATCTGGAGAAGATGGGAATAATGGGAATTCTATGCCAGAAACAAAACGTGTCCTTTTCAGCACCTCGCCGAATGATAAACGCCAAAAATTCAGTGGCTTGAGATCTGGGTCAAGGGTGGTTCCTTATGATGATGATGATGAGTATACTTGTAGCAAAGATATCGAAGTCAGCAATCCTGTTGACGACTTTCATGAGAGCAGCAGAGATATGGAAAATATTTCTTTGATTCGCGAACAACTAATTCAAATTGAAAATCAGCAGTCAGATCTCCTGAGCCTCCTCCAGGTATAGGATTGAAGGTTAACTTTTTCCCCGTGATATGTTCTCATTGTTTCTTGGGTTTGTAAGCGACTGGATTAGGCACTATATGGTCATCCTCGCCTTGTTTCTTCTGCTTTACTAAGTTCTGTAGGATATTTGCCTTGTCCTACTGTAATTAAAAGCAAGCTCTATGGGTTGTTTATTGCAATATCTCTATCCTTTTTCAGTCACGCTCTAGACAGTTTTATCTCCCCCTTCTGGACAAACAATAGTCCATCTTCGATTTTCTTAAATCAGCTTGTTGATGTCTTCCTGCATTGAGGATAGCATCCTCATCTGGTTTACTTAAAAATGTTACTAGTTAAATTTTGGTACTTTTTGTTGAATGTAGAGATTCATGGGGCACTCACAGAATGGAATAGATTCTCTGGAGAAACGTATTCGTGGTCTGGAAATGGCATTAGATGAAATTTCATACGACTTGGCAATATCTAATGGAAGGATTCCTAATCCTGACAGCACAGACAATAGCTGTTGCAAACTGCCTGGTGCAGTATTTTTGAGTTCTAAGCTCTGGAGGAGAACAGAAGATCGATATGCCACTTCAAGACCCTCTTCTTTTTGCAGCATACAGCGGCCGCATGATGCAAAGAACATTCCTGCAAGGGATACCGACACTAGTACATACAGTCCTGCTAGCCAAAAGTTTCAGCATAACAATAGTATTAGACGTCTTGTGAACTCATCTACTGATGATAGTTGTGCCGCAAAGGGGAATTCAAGCCTCTGCTCTAGTCAAATGTCGGAGTATAGAAACCGAGCTAGCGTACAAAGTCACAGTGCCATTGTACTTACTGAAGCCTCTTTAGCTACTTTCACAGCACCAATGAACATTTGCAGCTGGTAATTGCATCTGCTTGTTAAACTATCCTTTTTGTTTATCTGCTGAATTACAGTTTTTGTACCCACTTGCATATTTGTTTTCATCTAGTTTGAGCTATGTAATGGGATAGTATTAAGCAATTGCACATAAATTTTGCAGCTTCATTAATTACAATTTAACTCAATGAAATGAACAAAGTTAAATGGGCATTACTTTCAAGTCTAGTAAATTTTATTTTGATACGGATGATTTGCAAACAATCCTAGTGGCCTTGTTTTCAACTCTAGTCTGCACCCTTATGACTGCAGGGTGAAAGGTTTCACCCTTGCAATAGGTTAAGCGACTGGAAATCACTCACAAAAGTTTGAGATTTGCATATCAGGATTTTCTTAATTTTAGTGTCTTTCTGTCAAATTCCTTAACTATTCACACTAGCTTCCATTTTGAGGCTTAGTCCGAAAGTATGATTTGTGCTTACTTACATATCATATCAGTAAGACTATGAATCAGCAAGTCATCATTACTTTTAATACATGAGTTTAGTTCTCCATTTCCATTGCATCCCTCACGAAAATGTTGTCTGTCTTGCTTTCTGCACTAACTTTTATATGATTGTTCTCATTTGTGTCATCAGACTGCAAGCTTTAAGCTGTTAAAGGAGTCTATGTATATGGCAGTCTTGGCTGGGTGACATTACCATCATTATCAAAGATGAAGATATACTGATGATTAAGATTGCAAGCTCTGGGTTACTGCAGCCAGACTTCCAACTCATCTATCCTTCACTTGGTGGCAGAACTAGTCTTTGCGGATAGAACTCTTATTTGGCACTTCTATCACGGCTGATACAGATATATAGTTGCTACATGGCTATACATAGTCCTGCATCTTCGGTTATGTCGCTGAACCACGTAATTGTACGAGTAAAAAGTGCGATAGGATCAGGTTGTGTTTATAGTTTAAAACCAGGGCATGCCATGGGGGCATTTCTGAGCATGCAAATTAACTGCCTTGGATTACTTTTCCTTTTACACATTAGAGAAATGGGGCCGAGGAGTATAGAAGCCCATTGGTCAGGGCTTATGGACCCTTTAAGCTAAACTCAAAAACCTGGCTATGTACTATGGGCACCGTCATAGAGAAAACTAAACCTTTAAATATCCAATAATTATATATATATTTTTAGCTTGTTAATCAAAAGATTTTTATTTTAGAAAATGGGTAAATAAATTCTAGACGGGCCATGCCGAGTTTAGGCACATCTAAACGTGATTGTAACCTGAAAATCTGTTTGGGCCTGGATCTGCCCAAGCTCGACAAGAAAAATATACTTGAGCTTGGTCTTGAGGGCTCGGGCCAAATCAAACTTAAACAACTTCGAATTGGATCGGACCTGATTAAATATATAATTTATTATTAAAAATTAAAAAAACGTCGTTTTAAAAATAATGAATGTTAATTATTGTTGGTGGAGAAGTCCCCGAGCTAGCATTAATTCCTGAAATATTTCAACTAAAGTGCTATCTCTTGTTTGAGCAATTTTTGAATTCAGATCTTCTGTTCAATATTATGATGTTTTATTGTGTCCAAT
>JANKOE010000001.1:4130770-4148835 GCA_026284465.1 Erythroxylum citrifolium | reverse complement strand
GGTCATTAACTTCCCATAACTTCCATTAATGCATGTTATTCATGACCATTAACTTCCCATAACTCTCCATTGGTGATAGGGTTATGGAAGGCCAAATGGTGCAGAAAATAGAGATCATTTTCGTGCATCTTGTGTAAGACACAAGAAAAAGAAAAATAGAAAGAAAGGTTCTTTCTTACATACACACTCTTTTTCTCTTTAACTCTCACATGAGTTCTTGTTTTTGTTAGCATAAAGAAAGAACTCTAGCTATCTCCTAGTGAGGTTTCATCCTTCTATCTTCGTGTGGACTTTTATTAAAGAAGGTCTATGTTTGTCGTTGTGGTTTACGACAACCCAACGTGGAGAAGATTAAAGAACGAAGGAGATTGTAGGAAAGATATTACATTTCATGTTTTATTTTCTATATCAATATGCATAAGAAGATCTGGTTTTAGAGGTTCCGTTTTATTTTCGACTGCGTATATTTGATATATATTATGTATGAGATGCATGATCAGAACCTTACACATTGGACCGGCTCTATGGAAAATATGAAAAGTACATCCTGCAACTGTTTTGTCCTTAGCACAACTGACATATCCTGGAGCTCGAAGAAATAGGCCACAGTGGCCTTATATTCAATAGAAGCTAAGTATGTGGCAGCGTTGTTAGGCAGTATGGATGATAAGGATTCTTAGTGACTTGGGGCAAGAGCATACCAAAGCTACGAGTACAAAATACGATAACAAATCAGCAGTGATGTTAGCAAACAATCCAGTGCACCAAAGCATAACAAAACACATTGAAATCAAATATCATTTCATAAAGGAGCTGATTGCCAAAGAAGAAATTCAGCTAGATAATTGTTGAACCGACGAATAGATTGCAGATTTATTGACCAAGAGTTTGTCACAAGTAAAACATGACGAGTTCAATGCTCAATTAGGAGTTTCAACATTCGAATGAAAGGGGAGTGCTGAAATTAAGGATAATTCTTACGTTTCTATTAGGGTAGAAGTAGTCAAAGTAGTTGAGATTTTTTAGGCTAAGAATTATCTTTTATCTCAAATAGTTAAGATAATTCTTATCTTTTATTTTAAGTAGTTAAGATAAAAATTATCTTTTATCTCAAGTAGTTAAGATTCAAACGTAGCTTATACTACTTATTTAAAGGCTCTAAACTATTCCAATAATGCATCAATTTTGCTTCCAAATTTCTTTTTGCTCTGTCAAAATCACCAACAAAAGTAACCTTACTCTCTCGCAACTCTTAAAGGTCAGTTTTGGGTCTTTAAAACGTTTCCGTCTTGAAATATAAAATGAATAAACTGAGGAATAAACACATATTCTAGCCCCACTTAAGACGATACAATTATAGGAAAAGTGAAATATAAATTGGAAAAGCTAAGCTGGTTAATCACATCCTTTCGGCATTTAAGACTGCTCAGGGAGGTTCCT
Organism: Erythroxylum citrifolium; assembly: GCA_026284465.1. Taxonomy (NCBI): domain Eukaryota; kingdom Viridiplantae; phylum Streptophyta; class Magnoliopsida; order Malpighiales; family Erythroxylaceae; genus Erythroxylum; species Erythroxylum citrifolium. The sequence continues at coordinate 4,147,395 of JANKOE010000001.1, read as the reverse complement.
TCATTTCATATTTGATGTTTGTCAATGATCTTCTTCTTATAAGGGAGGCGTCTCTTTAAAGCAGGTAGAGTGTATGTTTAATGTCCTTTCAGGGCATGGAAGCCGTTTCGGGACAGAGAATTAACACGGGTGAAAGGTGGCATTAGATCTTTTATACCACTTAACCTATTTCAACTTTGTTTCCACCTTAAAATGATGTCGTTTTAGGTTTGTTTACACATAAAACGACGTCATTTTGGGGCGGAAATAGAGTTAGAATAGGCTACGTGGTACAGAGGATCTAAACTCGATGAAAGGTGATGTTTGTGGCTTTGGACAAAAGCCACTAGAAAGCTAGCATTGTTGAGGAAGGATTCAAGGGGAAACTGGGATTAGGTTGGTCGACTAGAAGCAAGGATGGTATTGATAAAGCTCTTTGTACCAAGTCTACGAGTCTTTGGAGAATCATGGTTTTTAAACATTTATTCCAAATGTTTATGAAAATAAAGTTAGTATTAAAACACAAAATATCATTTAACATACGCTTAAATTAACATATGATTAATGGATTAAGGGAAAAATTTGCCAACTAAGCGCTATTTTAAGTATTAATTTACCACTAAATAATTGTTTGATGAAACTATAATAGCAGACCAATTAAAATTTGTCAAGGGTGTTGTGAGAAAGAAGAGTTATATCATTGAATTAAAACGATAAAAAAGGAAAATTGTTTTAGTGTATATCTAATATATTAGAAAAAATTATCAGTCAGATAGGAATTAAAAAATCCAACCAGTTCAATCGCAAAGATCTTGAATCGTGCAACTTTTCGATTCAGTTTTCAACTCTTTAATTTACTTTAATAACTATTGTTTTAAAAATTAATTATTAAAAAAATCAACCAATTAGACCTGTTCAACCGTAAAATCCTTAAAATGTCTAACTTTTCGATTTAATTTACTTTAATAACTCTTATTGTTAGAAATTGATAAATTTATTAATTGATCGGTCAATTTTCGTAAATTAATAAGTTCTTATAAACTAAAATTAATTAATTAATTAATTTTTAGTTAATAATTTTTTAATTAAACTTCAAGTCCGATAGATAAGAACAATTTCTTTCAATTATATTTAAAATTTTTAATTTTATTTAATGTTTAGCCAATTTTATGAACGTCTAATTCTGGTTAAACCTTAAATATCTTGTTTTACCTGTTTAATTTCCAGTCTAATTTTTAAAAAATTGTTAAAAATTGACCAGTTTATTAATTAATCAGTCAATTTTTGTAAATTAATAAGTTCTTATAAACCAAAATAAATAAATAAATTTTTATTTAACAATATTTTTTTAATTAAACTTCAAAATCTTCAATTAATAATAACAATTTCTTTCAATTATATTTTAAATTCTCTAATTTTATTTAATCTTTAGCCAATTTTATGACAATCTAATATTAGTTTAACCTTTTAAACCTTAAATTTTTTGTCTTGCTAATTTAACTTTTAGCTTTTAAAACACTTGATAAGATTTTTCAAAAACGAATTGGACGAAGACATCAAATAAACACGCCTATGGGCGGTTTTCACATTTTAGAACATAATTTATTAATTTAGTGTTCTTTATTTTTTTCATTATAGAGATTCCAAATGAAGTTGCAACAGGAACATGAAAAAAAAACGTACCAACTAATTTTTTTAATAAAAAATAAAATTTGTAACATTTGTTTGTTTTACAGAATTAAACAGAACAAGAACTTCAATTTTGGGCCCAATTGTAAATATTAGCCCAATCACAAATGGCCCATTACGATAACAAAACAAGTAGGCAGTTATTTTCATTTATCAAAACAAAACAAAAATGCATCGGAAGTTGTCACAGTTTCTTCTTCTGGTTTTCTTCCTCCTCGTCATCGCATCTTTTCCCGATTCCTCCGTAACTGCCTTGGATCAGGCCAGTAGGTGACCGCTAAATCTCTTCTTTAATTATATTTCTGTCTCTGGCATATTATATTTTCAGATTCACGAAGTTGTTTACGCCGTTTTTGTGATTAAAGTTGTAATTTAATCGATTTTGGAGGCAGCAACGGTCCCCGGAGACTTCTACTCGGTTTCAAAGAGACGCCCCGCGGTACTAACCGTACTTACGATTGCTCTGTTTCCGGTCCTTGTGTTTCCTGTCAGTACTCTGAGAAGGTATAATAATTGGATTTATCGCGGGAATTGTGGATCTATTCATCTCACTTCATCACTTTTTCGTTCACTTTTGTGGATGTTGAATTTGATTTTATTTAGATGATCCTATGATTTGGTTGTTAGTGAAATAGAAAAAAAGATTAAATTGGAAAGAATCAGATTATGTAAATCCTCTTAGGTAAGTATGATTAATCGAGTACTTTTTGTTGTTAATGTAAGTCTGGTTATTGGTCATAAAATTGAGCTTATGATACATTAGTTTATCAATAAAAGAAAAAAGAGGAAGAATCTGTAACCCAGAGTTATAGTTAAGTTGTCTTATATCGTGTTATCATAGTATTTGACATTTGATAATCATTGTCTAGCTTCATGTATATTTTTGTTATACATGTATGACAAGTGCACGATCTGTTTGTGCTTGAAGCTTAAGTATATGGTGCTTGAAGCTTAAGTATATGGCACTTTTATTATTTAATGATCCTTAGTGTATTGTTTAGATTTGTATGTAGTTTTTCTAATAACATAAATTACTTTGTTAACTAGTGTTATGCTATTGATTTCAATTTCTTGCAGAATGATGATCAATATATGTGCAGCGAGACTGGTTATCGCATCCCTTTCAAATGTGTTGAAATTAAAGATGAGGTGAAGGCTGAAGATGGAAAGAAACATCAAGATGGCAGATCTGCTTTAGAGATTTCTTCTGACAACAATGCAAGTCCTCGTGTAACATTACATGAGACTGCAGTGAGAAAGCATAGGAATTTACTAAGTGATACACCAGCAACACAAGGTGGATCACAAACTTATATTACGTATAGAAGTTGTTTACCAACAGCTAATGAAGAGAAGTTATCAGTAATTGGTTTTGAGGTATGCTAGTTCCTTTTTATGGCCTCTTCCCCGCATCTGGAAGTTGTGCTATTGATAATTCTAAATTTTTCATAGATCAGATACTAATACTAGAGAATTGCTGACTGATGGATGGGAGAGGGTGATGATAAGTTTCTGAATAATTTAAAAAGAATAAAAGGAGTTTAACTTGGGAATCAGTAATTTCTGTGAAGATGCTGATTGGTACATAATAAGTTCAATGGATTGTTTAGAGCACCGTTTTTCATCTTGTAATACTTCTCAGAAAATGCTGATACTGTTCAGAGTTTATTTATCTCTCTTTCATTTAAGAGCAGCCTTTCTCATAACTAAATGTGAGCCATGATGCTAATCTGTGAATCCCCTGAACAGGGGATCGTTTTTTGTTTATTGATCATGAGTGGATCGGCCGTGTACTTTCGAAGAAAGCGAAGTGCTACCATGCCTGGAGTTGGAGCTGGAAGGTTGCAGACAAATTCCAGGTTTTAGATCGGAACATGCTGTTTTTCAGTCCTTTTTCTTTGATGATTTAATTGGCTTTTATCTTTTATTTTGTAAAACATCTTAGTTGCCTTAAGAAAGCAGATGAAGCATTTGGTATGCCAGAAAAGAAAAGAAAAAACTCTATTTATCTAGTAATAGCTTACTTTTGATTTGTCTGCTCTCGATGTCTTCTGACTCTATCACCACAATGCCCAATCTCTGTTTGGTCGTCATTAAATGAAGATTCTAAAACTTTTCTCCTTCCACATTTTGCTTCTGAATTAATTAATTAATTTTTGTATAAGGCAAGGGTACAAGGATTTCGATGTTGAATATTCTGGTCCAGAATTTGATTGTTTACCTCTCAATTTTTATTTTTTTGGTTCTAGCAATTGATGGTTAGAGTTGATGAGTTGATAATAGTCATAAGTTCTTGTCAGGCATCCCTAGGTGAAGAACATTTTGCACGAAGTAAATATCATTTTAAGATACTAAGCTCAATCATTAATATAAAAATCGCAATTTTCAAGAAAAATGTTTGAACTTAAATTTGATATATTAAACTTTAAATTTTATGAGTTCAATTTTTTGGAATTTAAATTTAATTACCCTTTCTGAGTTCAATTTTTTAGAATTTAAATTTAATTACTCTTTATAATTTAACCTATAGTCTAAGAAACTCTTAGTTTAATAAAATTTAAAAACTTTGTTTATATCAGTTTGATTTGTATAGCAGATATGAACGTAGAGTTTCATATTGTATTTATGCATATTCAAGTTTATTATTTTTATTCTGTTTTAAGATATTCAAGTTTTTTATTTGAGAATACCATAATCAAAACTTTTAACTAATTTCCTTTATGATAGAGATTCAATATTTCGTAGACAATGTGCTTTAAAATCTCAATAAGTTGTACTTTAAGAAAAGATAATGATTAAGTAACATTTTAGCATTAAATGCTTAAAATTTGTTAAACTTGAGTGGGATAACAAATTTTAAAGTACTTTTTTTTAGGTTTTTTCAATTCAGTATTTAACTTTTAAAAATTTTTATTTTAGTGACAGGTTTTAAAATTCATACAATCCAGATCAAATATTACCTTCGTTAGTTATTTGTTGATATTGCTAACAAAACACACTTTTAGTGACTTTATTTAGGCTAAACCATAATTTTTTAATCCCAAATTTTGTGTGTCACTCTACAAATTCATCCCCATTTCTCTCTTTTGTCTTTCATATATGTGAGTAATCAGTCCACAATACTAATGATGTCTAAATAATTATGACAATAACCAGAAAAATTAAAAATAATTACTTGAAAACTATTTAAATTTCTCGTAAAGCTAATTGAAATGTACCATTCGTAGTATATATTTTATACACATTTGATTCTCACAAATTGTTTGGTGTTTTTAATAAAAATCAATTCTCTGCTTTTATCAAGAGCAAACTTGTGAAGTGCTTCTTTGAAATGATTAGAGTCATCAAAAGGGAGTTAAGTTCTTCATGGAGTAGTAGATGTCCACTTTTTGGTCTTTGTTCAAGTGGGGTGTTTGAAAGGACAGGTAGTGTTATTTCGGATATGTCATGTGTGTTGCTCGTCGTTGTGTTCATTTTTTGGACATGTCAGGAAGGAGTGAAGATTAGTTTAAGTTCTTAGATCTTTTTCTTTTTTGAGATTAAAGCTCTGATCTTTTAGTGGAACTCGTTTTTTGTTTATCTCGGTTCCTTTTTATCTTTTTTTTTTAGATTTCTTAATTTACTGTTGGTAGCTTATGATAAATTTTGTATCTTTTGGTTATTCGGGCTTAATTTATGGAGGCTAAATTTGAAAGTAAAGCTCACGGTTTCTATGGGTATGTCGGATCTATGTGCGGTGGGGAAGAGTAGTTTAGAATGGGATGGAGATCTTTTTATTTTTAGACCTTTGAATCCAATGCCATCAACTAGTACAAGTCGGTCTTGGTACAGGAATTCCTGCTGCTGGAAGTTCCTCAACTAGTACAATTTTGCTCTTCCTCGTACTCTGATAAAAGTGGCTTTTGGGAAATGAGGAAGGTAAAAGGAACTAGAGAATAGGAGAAGAGGAGTTGTCATTGAAGATGACGGTACTGGATCGTCTGTACCTAAAATTCTGTTCTAATCTTGTTCTACGCTAAAAAACGGTGTCGTTTTATGTTTGTTTATACCCAAAATGACGGTGTTTTTAGCGCGTAATAGGATTTGAACAGGGTGCTAGGTATAGAAGATCTGAACCGAAGATAACTGTCTGAACGATGAGGAAGTTGGTAGCCTTGGTTTAAAGCTTTCTTGTCTGAAAGTATAGAAGAGAGTGGGAAGGGGAAGGGGAAAAAAAGAAAAAAAGGGAAATGAATTTGAAGAGTGTCAAAAAATTTTGGGTATATAAAAAATTAGATTTGGGTTGAATTAAAATTACATAGGCTGACTGTTCAAGTGTCTATTAAAAGTGTGCTTTGTTAATCGAGACAAAATTTTGACTTTGAGTTGTACAAAATTTGAAAGTTATCATTGAATTAAAATTTTTTGAAGATCTAATATTAAATTCAAAAATTCTGAAAAATTAAATACATTTAAATTTACTATCTTCACTTGAATACTAATCAAATTATTTTTTTCGATTAGAAGAAATTATAATTAAAGTTTACAACTTTAGCTAAATGTCATTAGAGGTTATGAATATGAAAAGTAAATTTATGGAAGTAAGAATTTATTTTATGGTTTTAAATACTATAATTATGAAACAAGGCCCCATTGCTGATGGGTTGGTGTCTTGAATTAGCTTCTCATAAGAACGATAATTTTATGTTACATGCAAGTATGATAAATCTAAAAAGAACATTTTAGAAAAACAACTGACCTCTCTCGTCAAATTACTGAACATTAAAATATTCAACATTATTACTGTGTCCCTGCAGTCGAAAAGTTGCACAAGAAACATTGCCTGCACAAGAAACGTTGCCTTTCAATCAGTTTTTCGTATAGTTGTTATAAACAAAACAGCAGTTCAACCTCAGCGTCAAACACACTCGTCGAAAGTTAGAATAATGGTGTTGCTCTCAACTCAGCCTCGCTTTAAACATCGAAAACTCCTCTATATTTATATTTGTATAAAAAGACACATCTACAGTGATGATACAGGCAGCAAACAACGATTACAAACAGCCTTGCAACATAAATATGAAAATTACAAAAAATAATCAGGAGTCTTGCGCGTGGTGTCGGGTTCAATTTGCCGCGGAGCAGGGTCAAATTGTAGGAAATTCTGTTCCATATTCTCCCCAATCTCAAGAATTGCCGCCATATTCCCACACCGGTAGCAATAATTGGGAGCACTAAATACGGTAACCACATTTTTCTCCTGAAGGGTCAAAACAACAGAATTTAAGAAATGAAGTTACTCAACCAATAAAAAAAAAAGCGGCGGCCAAAATAAAATCCGAGACTTTTGACTGTTGAAAAATGTTAATATATATAATATGACAAATATTATCCAAACTCAATTTCTGCTTATTGTTTGTTCGTATGTCAATAATTAGGTAAAAACATAGCGTGGCTAACTGACAGGTTCTGTTGTTCTTTTCTTTTTTCATCTTTATTAGTGTAATTCTCGAAAGAGATTACTTTGTTACAAGGTAAAATAAATAAAACCACCCTAATTTATATTTTCTAAGTTAAATATATTTCACCAGTGAATTCAGTTTGAAGATAAGTATTGGAGTTAAGAGTTTGTGAGGATTGGTTCACCTGGCACCAATTGTAACCCTCCATCACAAGCTGGTGAGCACGTGAAATAAGGTTGAGCCCGTTTGTATGGTTGAACTGAGTAGCTATATCCTGTCCAAACGTATACCCAGCACCTCGGGGAGATATTCCCCACCCACAACGATCGTCTGGATCAGACCACAGTAGATCACACATTGGTCCTTCATGTGGGACCTACTTGCACGACCAAAAATGATCAAAGATGATTTTTTTTTTAACACAATTTAATTGGAAAGATTTAAGCATATCTTCAATGAAATGAATCACCAGATTATATCGCAATTTCACTACCCATAAAGGTTAAAGCATACAATTCCTTGGCAAACTAGAGAGTGTAAGATAGGAGAAATGTGTTCTCATATGAATAAAAGAATTTATGATTACGATGTCAATCATGCAATGAAGCTCATGCATGATGTTAGGGAGTGGATACCTCTTGGATACGGTCCAGAGCTCGGATGTTATCTAGTGTATCCAGAGATGGAGACAACCCTCCATGCAAACAGAAGATCTAAACAGAGAAGAGAAACAATTTACTACCCTGTTAAACAATTAAATCGAGCAAACCCCTTATATTCTGTAAGGTTTATGACTGATACCTGACTCTCAATGAGGGCTGTGAGAGGTAGATAGTCAAAAAGGTCGGTGAAATACTTCCACACGTTGGCATTTCCATACTTTCTCAAGCACTCATCGTAAAATCCATACCTGCAATTGCAAGAAAGTTGATAACACTGTGAATGAATATATTAAGATAACAAAACAAGTAATGAGGATACTCAAAACTTGCAAATAACAAGGGTGAAGACTCCAACTGTGATATCTATAGCTCCATCTTCTCGTTTCAGCTTGATTTTCCCCACTTTTGTTATCAAACAAATGAAAAATGAAAACACAGTAGGGCTCGGACTTCCAACTCCAATTTCCGCCATAACAGAGTCTTTGGGTGACAAGAGACTTACTAACACTTTTTGCTACTGAAAAGGAGTGCTCAGCAGGGTAAACAAGCGCTCCTACAGTCAAGACTCATTTGCTACCTGAATTCTTTACAATTCACTCCCCTAGTCCCACTCTTGCATGATTGAGCATATCACCAACGTGTATGATGATTGGCATCACATAAATCACCAACAAGATACACAACACATGTTCAAAGAATATATGACACTGCCAGACAGTCATATTGCAGAATACCGATATGTGATGAAAGGTAAAAAGAACAACAGATGAAGGGGCAAAATGGTCAAGATATAAAGAACTGAAATTCATGAAGCATATTCCACAAGAAATGGGCTGAATAAGAATCGGTACCTCTTTTTCTCATTTTGTATAATACACGTTTGTGATTCCTTAGAAGTCCAAATAATTTCCTGTTTTGTAACTTATCATTTGCCTTCAGAATAGATGTGCTTGTTTGACTTTGTTTATTCTATAACATGGACTAGGATTTTCAAAAGTGGAAGACAACGCTAGAAGTACAAAGTTGCAAGCAGGTACAAAACTTCCTCATTTTCCCAAACAGTTCCAAAAGAAGATTCTAGAATTAGGAGTGAAAAATATAATAGTACAATTTAGATTGGTCGATGAAAATACTGAAAAATTGTCAACCTAAAAAAATAAGTCCAACTCTTTTGTTCCCTGAACACTATCGTATTCACATACTTTTGTTAATAGCAAAACTGAAATCAGGTAAGAGGCTTCATAATCTTACACTTGCGTGATCTGCCTGCTTTCGTGGTTTCCTCTTAAAATTGTAATTCTATCTCTATAACGTACTTTCAACGCCACTAAGAGTGTGACTGTCTCTACCGAGTAGTAACCACGATCTGCATTAAATAAAACTGACAATATCACAAGATGATAGCAGGAATGTGTTGCTCCAAACTCCAAAGAAGCAGCAACAAAAATACACTCAGAACCAATAATAGTAACCATCGGTGAATCAGAAAGACTAAAAAATGAACAACCACACAGGACAATTTGAACTAAAAATGAAAACTCAGCTCTTAATAAATAGATTAAAACAGAAACAAAAGAATTATTCTCCAGGGCATCATCATCCCAGATTATCACCAGCTCTACAGATCTGAGAAACAAACTGGATGATGCAACTAACATTCTAATAGATCAAAGAGTACATCAGCAACAATAAACTACCAATTGCTTCACCACTAGCTACATCGATTTTTGCTCCTAACATCCATTTCCTAATTGATTAAATTAGAACATCCAAGTGGAAGGCATAACCCGTCAAAAGTACTCAAAACGAAGAATCGAGGATTAAAACTGACCTACGTAGTCTCCCATGAAAAGATAATTAGTGTCAGGTGCATTTCCTCCTATCCTAAACAGCTCGATGAGATCGTAGAACTGGCCGTGAATATCGCCGCAAACCGTCACCGGACACTTCACCGGCTGCACGTTCCACTCCTCCACCAGAATAGCTCTCGCCTGATCACACAGCGTCTTCACCTCCGCCTCCGCGAGCGGCTTACACTCCATCAAGTGGTCGATTTGACGGTCCAGATCTCCGTGAAACGGCATCGTATCCGATCAACAAATGGTCGGATACGGTATTCAGAATCAGAAAATTACACCAAAAAAAGAAAGGAAGCGTTCCTAGTAGATCCGGTACGCGGATTCGCCGAGGCACGACAGAGCTAGGGTTCGGAACTCGTGGAGGCACGAAACGAGTCGTTCAGGAGATACGTCAGTCATTCATCGGCCTGTCTGTTGTCTTTCTAAGCTTGGTTCTTCTGCGAGTAGAGAAAGAGCAAGTATGTGTATGTGCTTTATTTTTATTTTTATCTTATATTTGATTATTGGAAAATGGAAATTAAGGTTTCCAGAAACATTTGGGTGAAATGAAACTCTAAATGCAAATGAAATGGCTGCCAAATTGGACGCACGCTTGGTGTATTGATTGAAGGAGTCGGATTGGCTCCTGTGCGAACGAGAAGTTTCTCTCCCTGGTGGCTCCGCCCAGTCAAGATCGGTGAGAAGTCGCCACGTGTCCGTCACAGCTCCTCATTTTTGAACGAACCAAACCAATCCCTTTAATATTATTAAATAAAGGTAATCTCAATTGAATTCTCAACGCATTCTAAATGAGAGTATGTTTGATATTGAACAATTGTTACAGATGCATTTGTTGACTTAGGAATTTGTTAAGAAATTATATCATCCCTCTTGGAATTCTCCAATCCCTTTAGAAGGGCCTCATTTCAATGTTGCATTGGGCCTTTATCCAAAAGAGTCCTACTTACAAATACATATTTACCAAACCTTATTTGATCTTTTTTCTCGTTTATTAATGTATGTATAGTTGGCTAAGATATATACATTATATATTGGTAATCATGTTTGGTTAAGATGCATACTATGCTTTTAATTGAATGATTTCACATTTTGTCATGACAAACCCAAAGACTTACAACTAGAGATAAGATTAATTATTTAAGTTGTGCAATTTTTTTACAAACCGAATTGATTTTGAGACTCATCATTACATGTTGTAATATGTTGTCCAAATTAAGAAGGATATCTCTAGGATTTATTATACAAAAGAGAGTATGATTTTTAAACTTTATATAGTTGCATCCTAAAGTAAATAATATTTAAGAAACATATTTTGATAAATTTTTATATTGATATTTGAATTTGTTTCTGAATGTTAGGTCCAGTTATGTTCTGATGTCTAATGTAAGTGATAGACTAATGAGTGCGTTGGTTGACTATTTGATGGATTAGAACATTGACATAAAATTGTCTAACAATAAATTTAGACAATTGTGGCATAAATGATGCTATGAATGGCAAAGTTATTAATTATAAGCTTGTTGATGGATGTGAAGATCTTTTATATGCATTGTTGTACACATATAATGAATTTGTCTTTTAAAGATGGGTTGGACATTATCAAATAAGGGATTGAAGCATTTTAGGAAAAAATTAGTGTGTTAGAGTGTAACACCTCACTTAGTTAGCAAATTTGAATAAACAACAAGCAATTATGCATTTGTTACATTAGGAATTTATATATGGATTATACAATAAGGTGAAATTCAAATTCAAAATGTTTGATATTATAATTAAGTATATCGATGTATTACTATGTTAAGACAACAAGATTATCTTCTCACTTTGCAATAAGAATTAGCTAATTGAATTTATTAGAAATTAGAGGTTTAACATTGTCTTTGAGTTATTTTTTGGTACAAAATATCCAACTTCTTACATTGCTTTTTCTAAAGTATGTGAGATAAAAAAATATTATTTAAGTAAGTCTTCTCGAAATGAGGTTATTCAAATAATGAAAATATGATGATGAAGAAATTTGATGGTTCTCATAATGTGATCCAGAGTACTATAATAATTACTTGTATTTTAGATTATAAATGATAGATAAATTTAGTTGAATATTATATTTGAAAGATGTGTGGTGATCAAGTTTTAGTATATGTTTATATCATTAAATACTTGGGTATGATCTTTTTCATGATTACCAATTAAGAGTGAGTAAAGAGTTTGATAACAACAATTTAGTGTGAGCTTCAACTTTTGTTTATCCATCTTCATCAAACAAGAAAGTTTTCGACTTGGACCTCGTTTAAAGGAATTTAAAAGGATAAATGGGTAAGGTTTTATATAATTGATCAAAGTTCAATACTTATTCAAAATCTAATTTTTCTAAACAACTTATGAGAATTTTGATATATTATTGTGGAGGAAGTTGAATTGAGTTCAATATTTGTTTATGTAGACAATTGTGCAAGATTTGTTAGTTATCCCAATATCTATGGTTGCTTTTTAGTTTGATTTTAGCATTAGTGGATGAATAATGAATCCTCATCACAATCGACTTTATTTGACTACTTTGGAAATCTTGATGTGTCAGAAGTTAGTCATGTAATGAAAAGGATTAACATAAACTCTATTTGAGATGCATAAAATTTTTACTGTATATGAGTACCTTGCTTTTATGGATTTGATAATTCTTTGTCATATGATCTTATACTTTTTTTTAATATTATGATAGGCACAACATTCACAAGGATGGATATAGACAGGAATATGGATGGTTATAGACATGTACTCATGAAAATGTTGACTAATAATGAAGCTATAGCCACTTGCAACTAAATATGTATTCATTCAATCAAATTGTTGTACTCACATCTAAAAGATCAAGACAATCTATGATTTCTTTCATATTTTTAAAGTTATATGAAGTATATTTTCAAGTTTCTGTTTAAAGAGTGAATGCATATTTACGTGGTCATTAATATAACGGAAAGATAAAAATTAGGAGTTTAAGAGGGCAATATGAATATTATTTACATATCGTCATTAATATATTAAAAAACAGGACTTATAAGTTTAAGAAAGATAATAAGATAAAGGAAAATATTCAATTTTAGTATGATTTTAATTATTGGACAAAGTTTGAGTTGTCACATCAAACCAAATTCCATTCATCAATTTCCATACTTGCATAAATTCACATAGCAATTTCTTTACATCATAATTTACATAAATTTCAATTCACAATGCACATTTATCATCCAAAATTTATTCAAAACAATAAAATCATAAATCATTACAATTTCTTAAATCATGGCAACATTATCAAAATTTTCAAATAATTCGAAAACAATGAATTTCACAAGTCTTGAAATTTCTTAAAATCATTTCGAAAGCAAGGAATTTAATCCTACGAAAATCAAAATTCTCAAACATTTACATAAACAATAATTTATAAACATTTTGTTTCTTGATTTTTCAAAATCTCACACTTAACTTATAATTCAAAATATAAATACATTACCCACCTCATTTCCATGCTAGAACTTTGTTCCAAGCATCAATTCTCCATAGCCTTTCTTCTTTCCTCTAATTTAAAATTCCCTAAACCAAATTCATCCAAATTCAACATCATAAAAAGCATAATTACTAAAATTGAGTGTAAAAAACACAAATCCCTCACATATTTAAGCTATCTAAATCAAAAACTTCCAAAATCTCCAAATCACAAAAATTGGGTATAAACCCTAATTCACAATTATCCAAAATTGAACCAATTACACCATGCTATCTCCAAAATTAAACTTAGGAAACACAATCCCATAACAATCTTAAGCCATATGAACCAAAACCTTTCAAAAATCAACAAATCAAAAATCTCGATCTTACCTCATTTCTTCTCCATTTTCGGATTTTTCCAAGCTCCATAGGAAACTTTCAACTTCTTACATGTTTTTCCTCTTGAATCTACAATAAAATCAAGCTTGAAACCCATAAAATCGAAACCCCTATGCTTTCTCTCTCTTCTTCCTTCTTCTCCCATCCGACGGCTTTACTCTTCTTTCTTCTCTTCTTTTATTTTCGTTCTTTTTCCTTAGACATTTCATGCTTCTCATTTACTTAAACGACAGCCACTCCTTCTAGCCTTTAAAGAAAGCTAAAATGACCATTAAGCCCTTACTTCTAAGCCTACTAACTTAAAACCTTTAGTAAACTTCCAAAATTGCCCTTAAAATGCTTTTTAATACATGCTTACTTTAGGACATTATTCTAACCATCAAAATGAAGGAATTTGCTAAAACTTCCTTCTAGAGAAATGTTCCTCATTGCATTACGTTTCTAACGACACCAAAAACGTTCAATTCCATTCAGAAATGAGGAAGTTATGGCCCAAACATTTTGGACTTGTCTTAAGCTAAACATTTTCCAGTACTTTATTTCCATCCAAAAATTGACATTCTTAAAGACTAAATTGAAACTCACTTCCTTCAGAACATTTGTTGCCCTATTTCTCTAATTTAATCCAAAACAAGAATCACTTCATTCAGATGACAAGAGCAGAAATTATAGCCAAACCACTTTCAGCTCTTATTAATCCAAAACTAAACACTAAACTCAACTTCAATTCAGAAATTGAACATCTTAGGGGCTAAATTGAAATTCAGTTTCTTCATAATACTTGTAGCCCCATGTCTCTATTTTATTTTGCCTTAAGAATCATTTCTATCGGATCTCCACAGATCGAGAATTTCTCAAAAAATTGAACCATGTTCAGAAAATTATCTAACTCACTTTGATTAAATCAATCACCCTCAATTTAATCTCAAAAATTCATAAATTTCTCATGAGGATGTAGAGGAATGTCTTAGGGATCCAACGCTTCAAAAACCAACTCAATCGGATGTCGGACGGAAAAGATATAAGTGAAAGAGTGGAGGAAAAATCAAATATTAAAACAAAACCTCGCACTGTAGCAGCCGGCTCGCGATCGCGAGTCGAAGAAAACAAAAGCCTCGCGACTGCGGCGGCTCGCTAGTGCGAGACCAAACAGAAAGAACTCGCGATTGCGAGCCTTTTTGAAATTTTCTTTTCTTTTTAAAAACACATAATTTTCAAAAATTTATCTCTCTTGATCCCGAACTCCAAAATTAACAAATTTGATATCAATAGAAAGCTTAAAGGAAGCTCTACAAGAAGAACTCAAAAATCAAATCCATCTCTAAAGGGGGTCAAAAATCTAATCAAAGTTACTGCCCTATTTAATGACTCCCTAAACAATCACATAACTTATAAAAATCATATCTTCCTATTCCAAAGTCCAAAAATTCCATACTTTACATCAATGTAAAGATAAAAACATAATATAAAACTTTCATGAAGAACTTAATTACAAATTCAACCTCTAACTAGGTCAATTATTCAGTCAAAGATTCAGCCAACTAATTGGTCATCCTATACCACATCCAAACTTCACAATTTCATATCTTCAAATTCTCACATCCAAAAATTTCATACTATACAACATTTTACAGCTATGCAAATTCTCTACAACTTTCATGTAGACTAGTTACTCCAACTCAAACCACATCAGTCCGGCGATTAGCCTCAAAACACTGCACACACAAATCTATACTTAAAAGTATTTTTCCAAAACAAAGCTAAATACACTTAACTTCGCAAACTCATAATTTTTGATCCCGATATCAAAAACTGTCATACTTTATGGCGACAGAAAGCTCTCAACATAATCTACAAGTTTCATGAAGATCATATTTTCAAATTATGCCTAAATCAAAAAGTCAACTCTCTACTCCAAAAAGTCAAACTTTCTTAATTCTCCAAAATTTAACACTTTCACTAATCATTTCTTGCTTTTCAACTTCCATTTCAATCATCTCAATCATCTCATTCACTTAAACTTTCATAACCAAAACTAATCTACTCCAAAAATCAAAGACATCAAAACTAATCAATTTCTTTTCTCATCAATTTCCTTAAGGCACAATTTCATCTAAAACACAATACATATACAAAGACACTCATTTCAATTCATTTTAATATTTCTAATTTTCACCAAAAGTGTGGGGTCCAACATTTCCTCACCCCAAGTTAGTTCCTCTAATGAGCCTTTTGAAAAATCTCTTATCTAGAGAACTTGACTCCAAGTGATTGGAGTCTCCTCCCCTATTTTAAAGCTTCGATCTTGAGCCCCTAACTTTGGAAAATGGCAATCCAATTATTGCACCTAATGTAAACATTTTAAGGGAAGGAGTTAGCGAATGGGAAGTTATATTGATTAGCTTTTTCCTAGAAAAGAGACCTCTTTTCCCTCTAATGAATGCATTGGCTCAAAAATAGTGGAATAAATATGGCCTCAAGGAAGTTTTGGTAAATAAAGACAACCTTTTCCTCTTTAAAATGAATCTCTAAGTTAAGCTTAGAGAATTTTGGAATTAGGACTATGAAATTTTTGTTAAGTCAAAATTGACTTTACGCATTGAATAATTTTGATGATAAACAAAAAGCAGACAAATGAAAAGCAGATGAAATATACCTTAGTAGAAGAAAAGCAGATGAAAGCCATTCGCAAAAAGCAGATGGAAGCTTAGAGCAAAAAGCAGATGAAAGCCATTCGTAAAAAGTAGACAGAAGCTTAGAGCAAAAAGCAGATGAAAGCCATTCGCAAAAAGCAGACGGAAGCTTAGAGCAAAAAGCAGATGAAAGCCATTCGCAAAAAGCAGACGGAAGCTATTCGAAGTAAAGCAAAAGCAGACGGAAGCTGTGTAAAAATCAGACGAAGAAAAAGCAGACGAAAGCTTTGAAGAAAAAGCAGACGAAAGCTATCTGAAGGAAAAGCAGACGAAAGCTATCTGAAGGAAAAGCAGACGATGCAATAATCAGACGGAAGAATAAAGAAGTCGGAAGTATCAGTTCGAGTTAGTTACAGAGCTCAACTGACTAACCGTTTCTTTAAAGAATCAAGAAGCAGTTATTCAAGAAGCAGTTGAAGA
>JANKOE010000001.1:4118545-4130670 GCA_026284465.1 Erythroxylum citrifolium | reverse complement strand
ACTCTCGGGTAGGATTTGGGCATTTAGCCCATTCGATGTCCGTTTAACGGACATCTGTGTCCGTTTAACGGACATCCTTAAATTTGTTGTTTTGTTGAGTTTTTAATGTTGTTCCTCATTTCTTAATCGGTTTAGGGTTCGATGAGATAATCCTATTTTGTTCCCGCTCGCATTTTTCGCTTCCGGTTTGGATCGTTGGGTCTCGGGAACGCGGTTCGACCCCCGTGGTCGGGCTTCGGGAACGGGGCTCAACACTAAACCTTAATTTGATGATCACTCAGTGAACACAAATTAACATATCTTTATAAACTAAACTTAAGCTTTTAATAAGTTGAACAACATGAAGGTGATGAGACAAATGGTAAGATTTATAACTAGGCTACTCTAGTTAGTATCCCGAAGGCTACTATATTGGAGATAGTCACTCCTGTTGTTGAAATCTCTACTTACTCCTTAAATGGAAAAATATTAGAGTAATTTGGGGAAAATAAGAAATTCAAAAATATAACTAGAAGAAAGTCCAAGAGGAAGCAACAGGGTAAGATAAACTCTCCTACCTAATGTTAATTCTTTCATGTAACCTTAGATGGATCAATACCCCCAACAATTAACAAGCCTTATCAAATTTTATCCAAGATGATAAAGCAATGTCGTTGGTATTTTGGAATCTAAGCTCAAGAAGAATCATTGAAATAACTTGAGCTTCGTGAAAAATCACTAGCCGATCATTACAAACCATTAATTTGATTATAATGGTAGGATTATGGTCTCTTATGACCTGCTAAATTAAAATCTCATTATACAATCATGGTGGATCAAATGGTTCATTTATCTCTAAAGTTGAAGCAATAAAGTATTTAGTTTTAAGTTACTTTTATGTATGCTTTTAACCTTGCGTCTAGAGAATTTCTTTATGGAATGAACTAAAGGAAATTGGGAAAATATGATTGAACCTTGAATTATTCTAGGGGATTTTAATATCTTATTATTCCTCTCAGAAGTTGAAGCAAATGCTTGTCTGAGGAACTACTCCATGTATTTCAGGAATTGAACTAGCTTTATTCAGATCTTTGATTTTAAAATGGAGGGCTAATTTTTCACTTACAACAGCAAGTAAAAGGGGTAATGTCTATTGGGAAAGAATATAAACAAGATTATGGTGAATGTAAAATAGATCTCCTCCGTCCTTAAGAGCAAAGCATCATTTAAAAACTCATTAGTTTCAAAGCATTCTCCCATTCTTATATAAAACTTACTCACTCATGAGAAAAGAAGCTTCCCCTTCAAATTCAATAACTTTTTGGTTGAGGTTAAAGGTTTTGAGGAAGCTATCTTGAAGGGGCTTAAAGATAAATCAAAGAAGTGCTTAAACTTTTTAATAAGAAAATATTAGCACCTTTTAAGTAGTAAATGAAGTGAGGAACACTCTTAACAACATCCATCATTCCCTTATATGCAACCTAAGGCTTTGTCTTTAAAGGATTAGGAAAAATCAACTTTATTCAATTATATCCACGTTCTAGATATCAAGCTTTCATTCTTGAAAGATTAATAAATTAATAGCCTAAAGATGGTTCCTTTTCTCATAACTTAGTGCTAACATGGAAGAATTATAACATGATTGCTTCCATCATAAGGGAAGATGGCATAGTAGTTAGCTTACAGACTAAGATTTAGTAAGAAATTTTCAACAATTTCTCTAACACTCTTGGCTCCCTTATTAATCGCCTGTCCTTCACTTAGCTATTACAATATTTCGTCAGAGAAAGGATTTCATCTTCACCTGCAGACTAACTCTGAAGACCTTTCAATTTAAATGACATTGAAGTTGTTTTATATTCTCTCAATCTAAACAAAGCTCCAGGTCTTGATGGACTGAATGGATGTCTTTTTTCAATAAAACCTAACCATAGACTAATACCATAGCCATAGAACTAGTGCTTGATTTAAATGGAAAAATGTTAAGGGAATTAAACCAAAACTTCGTTATCTTTATCCCTAATATGCTTTCTCCAACTTCTTTAAAGGATTTTAGGCATATTTCATATTGTAATATAGTGTATAATATTATTTAAAAGTTGTTAGTTGACATGCTCAAAGATTCCCTAGCTGTCTTATTGACTCCTCTCAAGGAGCCTTTAAAAAAGCAAGGCACATTAGAGATAACATTTTGTTAGGTTAAGAGTTTTTTAAAAACTATAACAAAAGACACACAATTTAGGAATATGCCATTAATGTGAATTTCCTTAAGACTTTTAATTATATTAACTGGAGCTTCATTTTAAACACTCTAAAAGAATTTGGCTTTCCTAATTTATTTGTGGCTTGAATTAAACAATGAATAACTTCTGCTTCTCATTGCATTTTGGTGAATCTAGAACTACAAGGGTAATTAAAGGTTTTAGATTTTTGAGACAAGGAAACCTTCTATCTCCTTATCTTAAAGATTTTAGATTTTTGAGACAAGGAAACCTTCTATCTCCTTATCTTTCTTACCTTAAATATATAAGTGTTTACTATACTGATTAATATGGTCATCTCTTAAGATCATAATTTCAAATTCCATTCCAAATAAAAATCCTTAAGAATCCGCACCTTAAGCTTTACTGATGATCTCATATTATTCTCCAAATTAGATGCTAACCTCATTTGTGCACTCATATTAGCCTTGATCTTATTTAAAGTGATATTAGGATAATCTATCGATAAAAGAAAAGGCCATTTATAGATTGCATCTAATGCTTAACATAATGCTTTATGGTTTTCTAGCATGAGAAGTTTAAAGTATATGAAACCACCCTAGCATATCTAGGAATCCCAATTTCCTCCAAAAGGCCTACACAAGTAAAGTTCACCCTTTTAATTGAAAAGATATAGAAGAAACTATCAAATTGGTGTAACAAAAACCTTACTCTAGTAGGTAGGCTACAATTAATCAATTCAATAGTCAATAGCCTTCACATTTATTGGTCATCTCATGTTATGATTCCCATGAATATTGTTAAAATAATTAAGAAAATAATGAAAAACTTCCTTTGTTTTGTGAGGAATTTAAGGAAGATATGGCTAAAGTTAAGTGGAAAGACCTTTGTATGCCTAAAGAAAAGGGAGGATTGGTTATTTTATCAATTAGAGGTGACAAATAAAAGGCTTATGATCAAGAAGATATGAAGAAAGCTGAATAATAAAAGGCTTTATGTGTAAGCTTGGATCTATGCTTACTATTTTGGAAGCAATAATTTATCATTAATGGAGCCTAAATACAATTCTTCATTCTCAAATTAAGGAAAGTTGTTAGGTTACACTTTCATTACCATATTGGCAATAGATTCTACACACCCTTTTTGCACAATAAATGAATCTCATTTGGCCCCTCTTTTTAGAGCTAATGAACTACAAACATTTAAAGGAATCATACACAAGCTGGCATCGATTAAAAAGGCTCTCAAATTGATTTCTAGTCATATACAACTCTTGCCCTAGTTCCCATATTACAAACAAATCCTTAGAATCCTTTAAAATCAGAACATCAAGGATACCATCACCTAGAGTAGACATTCCTTGGGTAATTTCTTAAATAGATCCTTAGAGAACTCTAAAGGGACCAAAAACTAGAAAATGGAATGGCATAAGTCGGTTTAATTTAAACAAGCTTGGCTTAAGCTTCATTATTTTATAAATAGCACTTAAAGGTAAATTAAGTACGTTGAACAAATTATCGAAATTCCTAAACTTATCTAATTTTTATGTCTTTTCCCATCAAGAAAAGGAATCACTAGAACATCTTTTCTTTAAATGCAACTTCATTTTAGTCATTTGGGATAGGGTACAATTCTTGTGTAACATTTCCTCTTCTTCATCAAAATGGCAAGAGTTGATCCAAAAAGCTTACTAGTGACAAATTTCAAGTAAAGGAGACTTTATTATATATATGGTTTCCTTAAGCAATATTATTTATCATCTATGTATGGAAAGAAATATGAGAACATTCCAACATAATACTACTCTTTAAAGAGACATATTTAATTCAATTAGGCATCAACTTACTTTCCATTACGCTAGCCTCTAACTAAATAGGCAAACAACATTGAATTGGAAATTACATAAAATTCTTACTATATATAATGTGATAGTGCAACTTAGTAATAAAACAAAACATAAAGCTAACTATAGAAAGTGAAAAAGCAATCCCATTGCTTCCCATCAATTGATATTATGCATTATGCATTAGATGAAGTTAGTGAAATCTACTAGTATAAAACTCTATTTGGGCTCATTTTGATTATTTTTCCGATACTTTTGTGAAATGTAATCAGCATTATCCTCGAGTCCTATAGAATAATATCATGAAAAATAATCACCATTGACATTGAATATAAGGGTTAATAAGATAAAAATAAAAAATAATTATTGATTAACAATAGAAATTTAAAAAAACTAACTTTTACATTTTTAAAAACATTATTATTAAAAATATAAAAATTAATCATCTTACTTAATAGTATTATTAGATAATAATAAAAAGTTAATAACATGTAACTTATTTTCATATAAAACTACTAAATACATTATCCTATATCAATAAAATATGATAAATAATATTTATTATTTTTAATAAAATAAAAGAAAATAACATTGCATATTAAATATTATAATATTAAATATATTAATTATTAATAATATTATTAATTATTAAAATATTAATGCTTAATTTATATATTGAAAATTTCTATTTATTAAATATAAAATCAATCAAGTAAATTATGAGTTATTTATAAAATAATGGATTATAAATAAAAATAGAAAATTTTCATTATAGTTATTAGTTATAAAAATTTGAGAGTTAAGAGTTCGTACTTTCCTATAAATGTATAAACTCGTTCTACGCTGGCATCACATGCTGGAAACCAAAGCAATCTTTTCAGTTCTCTTATCTCTCTCTTTATTTTGTTTCCGTTTTCCCCTATTGGTGATTGGGCCAGTTTGAATCTACAGTAACTTTAGATGCAGTCCCTCCTTGCTGCTCAATCAAAATGAAAACAATAATAAAAAAAGAAAAGAAGAGGAAAAGGTAAAGAGTTGGAATAAAAAGATAAGCAGAGAGCCATCTTTTAAATGCTACTTTGAAGAGAATGGAGACCATATGTTTTTATTCCTTTACTGTGTGCTCATATGGCTCTTTTCTTGTTCTTTGATTGTAATGAGACTAACAGAATCTCAGGCATTCCTCGAATCTTTGAATTGGACCAAGGACCAAAACAGTCCCACAACACAGAGAAACCCCTACAAAAGAATCAACAGAAAAGGACTAACACGAGATGCAAGCAATGCACCTTTATTTTGTTTCCATTGACGACCACCTTTAAATGGTGGATTCACTTTAGTTTTGGGGAACTAATGCCCAACTTTTCAATTATATATAACTATAACACATTGAAGAAATAAAATTATCTTACCATGCCTTAGCATATTAGTAAAAAGTTGGAACAAATCAAAGCCAAGCCAAAGGTGATCGATTTGATAGATAGAGATTGGTACATGAACTCCTCCCCGACATGCATGGCTGCTATAGATTCCTTTTCTTCTTTTTGTTCCATTTGCTTCTCCTTATATAATGTTATAATATATAAATATTATGAAACTTATTTGGTTCTTCACAAAGCAAAGATTGATTTTTTATATGATGAGAACATATATCTATCTTCTTCTATTTTGCACTCGAAACGGGAAAAAAATTACAAGCAAACATATTAAAGAAACACTAGTTTTTGCAAAGGCTTCCTAATAAATTAATAATCTATTTTCATCTGGAATCTTTTTAGCTCATTTTGTTTCTTACAAGCTTCCTTTTCTTTAAGCCTCTCCTCAACATACATCTCCCTCACTACAGCTTGTGTAAGTAAATGAAGTTTCACGCTAGCTGGAATTCTTTGGTCAGATCAGGAGCCGTAGTCCCAGTTCTAAAGAATACAACAAAAGTGGAGGACATCATTTATCGTCTTTTCCACTTCTGCATGTCCAGAACCTGTGAAGCTATCATAACTATGCTCTTCCAGGAGGTCGTTTAGAGTTTCCAGCTCTCCTGAAATTGATTATGAAGGAAACAAAGAACGACCAAGTTTAAGCACAACTTTCATTTTATAAGTCAATGAAAACTGCAGCTAGCTAGCGTGTTCTATGTAGAATAATTTTCAATACTCGATGGCGTTATTGAACTTTTTCTTTCAAAGCGATGTCTATGCTGAAAAGTATTAAGTTCCTGTTAAAATTTAAAAGCAATCTGCGTTAATGAGTTCTGAGCGATTATATTGATATTTTAACTTTGCGTGACAGTGGCTATATACTATTACCCTGATGATAAGTATGCAGATTATTGAATTACGTCCTGTAAAGAAAGTAAACAAAAGAAGAAAAAGAAAAGGCACCAAGAAAAGGCCTCTCATAAATGTGGAATATAAATAAGAAAATGCTACATAGCTTTGAATAAACATGTTTGAGGGTGACGGATGGAATAAAGTGACGAGACAGACTTTATTTCACTTTGGAGTTTAAAACATTTTTTTAGGTTATGTTACCATGCTCATCCTAAGCAATGACTTGGGAACAAGGACTCAATGTAACAGTTAAAGCACGAAACCCTGACAATAGGTGCTTTTCCTTTTTTCGTATCTGATCCCTCGACAATAATCCACTCTTTGTTGTCTTTCTAGGATAATTTTAATATTTTGATTATATTAAGAATTTAATTGTCTGAAAACCCTCTTCCTGAATTTTACTACAATTAAGGAGTAGGAGGTGTATATTTTCCTGACTTTCGGAAAAGGATACAAAGTGATTCAAACTCAAAATCGCACATATCATTTAGGTTTTGGTAGCGTTTTCATAAGAATTTATGTGTTGTAAAATAAGTTATATTTGAATTCCTTACAAGCAGATATAATTTTCACATAGCATGTAATTTATACTTAATGGGACGATAATACATGAGAATGATAACATGACGTTTATTGAACAATTGAAAGCAAGTTAGATGAATAAGTAAGGATAGGTTAATAATGAATCAAAGTTCATAAAATTCATAACGACGCAGTTGATCTATAAGTAGGCTAAGATCAAAGATGCTAAATGTTATTATATATGGTGAAAGCAAGAAAATGGAATCATATATGTACCTGTTGTGAATAGGATCTGGTCCATTAGGAACCTTTCTTTTGTTCATCATGTAACTAAGATCCCGCTCTGGAGCACTTACAAGCTTGTCTTTGCCAATCATCTGCTCATTTTCAACATCTCCTGACGATTGGATCGTAACAGCCATATTTTTCCCTGCTTCGCTTTGCAGAGTTCCAACTAACAAAAGCCACACAAATCCTGCCATCGCAATCGTCCCAAGTAAAAACTTGGAACTAGCCATTACTTGCCCTTTTCTCTACCCTATATTTACGATGATGATGGTGTGTAGACGAATATGAACAAAGACACCTTGTGATAAATAGATGGAAAGGAATTTGTATACCAGAGTATCAGACTAATATTACTGCCTTCATATGGGTCTGTAAAGTGTGCAGCTTATGATCATATAAAGAGAAGGAAGCTAAAAGGAAAGGAGAAGAGGATGAGTTAAGACAGGGATTTTGTTGTCCAGTTTTCCTGTTCTAAGTGTTAAGAGTGGTTGGTATCCTTTATAGGTTGGAGTGATTCTGTTACACTTTCTCGAACCTTGAGGGGACAGAGATAGAGGGCTTAGCTGGTTTCGAACATCACAAGGAGGGAACCACACCTTTGCTTTATACCGATAAGGTCCCAAATACAGTAGTACTATACTAGTACTTTTTTGCTTTGATTCGAGTATTTTCATGCACCTATATATACGACAATAAAAGTCTCGGGCTCTGCCTATAGCTAACTTATCCCTTACGTACGAAAGTGTGAAAGCACATTAATTTATTGGAAAACTATCCACATTTACATGAAGTTGATGAGATGTTGGGATGGCATTAACGATATTAATATTGGATTAAACTTACCTTGTGTCCAAACTACTCATCATAGTTTTGTTCATCATTCAACTGAAAGCTAGGACATTCTTTAGGACTACCCTATTTGCTATTTTTGAGGGCAGGAAAAATTTGTAAACTCGGATTGCGAGGACAAACTGGCTAAATCCCACTCGTGTATATGGAGTTTCCCTCATTCATTCGTTATGGCCTACATTCTTAGCATATGCATGCCGAGTGGGGGGTTTGACCTTAAAACCATATCTGGTGGAAAGCCCGACTCATTAAAATTGTCGGAAAATGGATTCTGACGAGAATATGTTACTTATCATCCAATGATTGAAATCAGAGGCTGCCCTTTTAGAATCAGATAGTTTGTTGCGTTTATATGGTCAAGAAAGCGAATGAATATATTCGAATGACCAAAATTTCTTGCACGAGTGATGCAGAGACATTGTAGTATCTACACATCCTCGTGAATGCTTAGACAGAAACAAAAAATGACCAACAAAAGAAACTGATTAACTCTACGAGATTCCACACAAATCCCTACATCCGTCAATTCATATCAAACCATCTTGCATTGAAGCATGAAAAAGAAAACTTATAATTCGTCTCCATGTTTCTTTTTTGTCCTTACAATACCAACTTTTCTTCAGTTTCCAACTTCTTGTAATTGAGCTAATTTCATATTCACCTTTGATTCAAAGAAAATTTGAACCACTAGTGATTAAGATCAAATTGGAACAAATACACCATATATATTCATGAGAAATAGAAGCATGACAAAGACAAAAAAAACGTCATATACCAAGTATGATATACATCATACTGTACTGTTTCTACATATGTAAGGATTCTGCACTGCCAATGGCTGCGCACCACACAATTACTTTATAATTCCGGCCGCTATGGTCCACGTATATATGCCAAAATCGTTTGAACCACTCTTAGTTGGCATAGCTAATTTTGATGTGTATCAGTAACTTCTTTCAAGGAATGAGGATATATGATCTAAGGGAATATATAAAAATTAGGTAATGTAGAGATTTACGTGAATATATTTCGGATGGAATAGACTGTCATGGAACTAGTTCCATGGCAAGACCATGCTTTGATAAGAGGGAATATATTGGAAGCTTACTGCAATGTCCAATACATATGCTAACGCATATGGCACATTTGTCTTATCCAAGCCCTATGAATCCCAGTAGAAACACTAAAGTTTAGGTGTTGGAAGAATCCAATGCTTCTTTCTCAGTGCAATGGCTTGTTAGTGAAGGTACATATACGCGAGTGATCTATTGCTCAATTCGTAATCTAAAGATTGAGATGCTGCCTTAAGTGCACATATTATGGTTCCTTAATATGAGTTGTTGGACAACTTTTTCATGGACTAAAGGTGGATGCAGTGATTGGAGAAATTAAAGGTTAGACATTTGATTTTGATAGGTTTTACACTTTTCTTCTACTTCTTAACGCAACTTGAATTTCTTAATTCTATAGATTTGCTCTTTTCTAAAGGCTAGCATGATTTGAAAAATGAGGCATGATTGAGCACACACACTGGATATGGAGAACTTTATGCTAGAGCACATGTGCTAAAGATAGGTTTCAAATTCAAGCATCATTGGGCAAACTCAGTCAGGTTTCAGGTTGAGTTTAGACTGTATCCTAAGAGGGTCAATCCGAACCAGGCCGATAATGAGCCTAGTTTGACCACGTCAGTTGTCATCTCTATTAATCATATCTTTTTTTAATGTTTCCATTTGGCCTACCATCAGCTAAGCATTCGAGCCAAAAAGTTAACAAATTTTTTTATGTTAGAAAATTAACCAAAATCATAACATTGGTGCATTAAAATAGCTTTTACAATTGTTTGATAAATCACTTTAATAGATTAAATTGAAACAATAATTATAAAATAAAAGAGTTAAAGATAAATATGATTCAAATTCTTCTACAATTTTTTTTCTTGAGGCAAAAGTCAATCAAAAAGTTATTTAATTATCCATTACAAAACGAAAGAGAACTTTAACATTTTAAGAGAGGTCTAGAAATAGAGTATTAGCTTCCTTATTGCTTTTCTTTTATATAAAGAAAGATAGAGATGTAATACAATCAAATTCTTAACTGTAATTAAAGTCTAATTCTAATTATATATTTATAATTTAACTTTAATACATTTAAATATCTTATATTTGATTCCTAAAGTTTCTTAAACTTCACTATTAAATTTAACTTAATTCAAATTAATTTTAATTGCTTCATATGTATGATCTACTATGTTCCTAATATGTTGCTAATAACTATAAATTAGAATTAGAATTAGATCAATCAAAATTCTTTTTTATTTATATTTAATTCTAAAATTTATAATTATAAATCAAGATTATCATCTAATAACATATCGTAACTATCTAAATATTAGGGATGTAAAAGTAGTTTGACTTAAAATATTCATTCACGGTTATTAATAACTTTCAAATCTCAATTTACTTTGGCCAAAGAATTCTTAAATTATTACTAAAAATATTATGATCTTCCCTTTAATTATTTTAGGGTAATTAAAGTTTTATTATCTTATTTAACTATCTATATATAGTTCATATTATATCAAGTACAATCGATTGAACTACCCTAAATAGAATATGTCATAATTAATATCAAAATAAACATATAAGATACTTTATTATCCTCAAGGCTAAGTATCGATTATGCAATCATCATAACAAGGTTATCTACAAATGCACAAATAATGTTCCATTCATAATCTTTAACGTCCGGTCATTTTAGTGAACTTATTTTCCAATAAATACTTGATCATTATTTAAATATCACTACATTATAGCTTATGATATTAACTACTTTCTTCATTAAGAAAGAAACTTAATGTATACTAGTTTTACCGTTCCATTAATATATCATCTTAATAAAATCATAACTAGGTATAATACTTAAATTCAGTTTGAATCTCATAATTATCATAACATCATAATTTTAATTACATAGTAATTATTTTAGGATTTTATTTTTACTATTAAGTATTAAATATAATTGACAAAAATATAAGCATATAAAGAATATCTTTGTTGAAATATTACTAATATCTTGCATAAATTAAAACTAACCGATTCGATGCAGAGGCATAATTAACAACCTCTCATGTATACTAAAGTCAATAACTTATCTATTTAATGCCAAATCCATCTATATATCGATCTTTTTTTGTTGTTGAGAAAATGGCTTAGAGAGAGCATTTACAAGATTCTCTTTAGTGGACACTCGCTCTAAAGTAATATCTTTATATTCCACTATCTTTTTAATAAAGCAAAACTTCCTTAGCACATGCTTGGAGACCTTGGTTCTTTTGCCTATGAATTTGTGCCATTATGCTTAATAATTCTAAAAATTACTCTAAGTTTAGTGATGAACTATTTAATCTAAAAAGGTTCCTTTGACACTGCAAGAATTAAACTATACTCAGCCTCAATCATAGATTTTGAAATAGTTAGTTTTTTACAACTCTTTCAACCTTTTACACCATCGTTTAAAGTAAATATGTATACTGATTGTGATCTTTTATTGATATGATCTGTGCATTTGAGCCGAAATAATATTAAAAATCAACTAAGCAAGTACATATATTATTCTTATAATATAGTCTAATGAATACGAGTATTGATACCACAAGAATTGCAAGTACTAGTACTAACAATCTTTTTCTTATTTAATTTAATAAAATAAATAACTAAATTAAAATAAAACATTAATGAAACTAAATTGCCAATCTAAGATAGTAAACCAAAGCAATATATAACAACGAACCAATAGATTGACAATCAAAATCTAGATGAAGAATCCCCATAAACTTTATGTTTCTAAATTTATTTCGATTCTATTATTAACCCTAGTTTCTTAGACAAATAAAATTTCCAAAGTTGCAATCATATTTTTTCTCAAGAAATATAGTCTGTAACACCCTAATATCTCCTAAAAGGATATACGGATGCCACATAAATCAAACCTAGAACATATCAAGATATTCTAGCTGTAACATCCCGTTACTGGTAGCAAAGGGTATTATGGTAATATTGGGTTAGACTGATAGATTTCATTGCATTCACT
>JANKOE010000001.1:4060205-4078652 GCA_026284465.1 Erythroxylum citrifolium | reverse complement strand
GTATATATGCCTCCAAAATCACATTGAAGTAACACCAGTTAGTTAGAGCAGCAGTTAATATCAAGCTATTTCTGCATCTGTTTTAAGCTTCTTTCTGCTAACACTCTCAGCTTCGTCACCTTTCATGTTTAATATGAAATAGTAAAGTATCCTGGGTTGGTGAAATTGTTAAATAGGCTTTGCTAAGAGTTTATATCTAAAATTTTGCACACATTCCATGTTTACCTTTAAAGTGTCATCTTTCTTTTACGTCACAAGCATTCTTATATTACTTTATTAATGCAGGTGAAGTGCAGTGTGAGCAGCCTAACAATTCATTATATACATTCACTGGCAATCTTATTATTGATAAACAGACATTACCTCTCAGTCCAAACCAACTTTTATTAAGAGTAAGTCTTAATTATATTTCCCACTTATAAACATTTAGTTCTATAACTCTCAGCTTTCTTCAATCAGGATGGAATAATTTCCTTGAATGATTCTAAGCACAAACTTGAATCCGTGCTCTGCATAATGGGGATTTTCATCATATTTCTTGTACATTTGTTATTGTTTGATGATTTGACTGATCTTGGTATGGTGCGCTTCCAGGGATGCGGTCTCAGGAATACAGAGTACATTGTAGGGGTGGTTGTATTTACTGGTCACGAAACAAAGGTTTGTTGTCAAAATATTGATTTCTCATTGTTTTAGTGCTTGTTGTCAAATTCGTGAACATCTTTGGTAGAATCATAACCTTGATATTACTTTCTCGTTATTCTTCATAAGTTTCCTTGTTTCATTGTGTGAGTACCTAGACATTCGAGCGTCTTGGTTTGTAGAAAGTTAGAGCATAGTAGGTTTATATCTGTGCCATAATGCAAGAAAAGTCAATTACTTGCAATTTTGACATCATATTCTGGCTGCTTACTTTGTTGCTGACATGTAGTTACTGGTTATGGCTGTTTGGAATCTTGCAGGTTATGATGAATTCAATGAATGTTCCTTCTAAGAGAAGTACATTGGAAAGGAAACTTGACAAACTTATACTCATTCTTTTTGGAACACTCTTCATTATGTGTTTTATTGGAGCCATAGGCAGGTGAGTAATGGGTAAATTGTCAATTTCTTTTTACTTCTGCTCTTTGGATTCCCCCTTGCTACCTCGTGCCTTTGTTAGATTTCTTGCATGATAATGTTTTATGCTTCACAATATTATGCAGTGGTGTATTCATTAGTCGAAAGTATTTCTACCTAGGACTTGAGAAAGGTGTGGAACTGGCATTTGACCCTAGCAATCGATTTGGGGTAATACATGCTGTCTGCCTAAATTTGTAAATTTTTGATTCTCTTTCCAGCCTTTTTTTGAACTTTATGTTCTATATATTCTAGGTTGCTGCTCTGACTATGTTTACCCTGATCACACTATACTCTACAATAATCCCCATCTCGTTATATGTTTCCATTGAGGTCAGTCTCCAGGCCAGTTTCATGCAGTTTGCGATGACATTGTAGATTACCTGTTTTGGAATGTGCCATTTTTTGTTGATCAATTTCAATATCATGTCCAGATGATCAAATTTATTCAATGCACTCAATTTATCAACAAGGACTTGCATATGTTCCATGCTGATACCAATACACCTGCACTGGCAAGGACTTCAAATTTGAATGAGGAACTTGGACAGGTGAGTTAATGTCAAACAACCTTTGATGTTACTATTTATGGTCATGTAGCATTTTTTTTGGCTGGATGTGATATGTCCATTATGTTGGAGGTGATGAATATGGCTGTTTGAATTGATTTAAATTGGTTGTACTTCATCATCCACTCGTCTGGTATTTTTAATTGGTGTTTTTTTCAGGTGGAATATATCTTTTCTGATAAAACAGGAACTTTAACAAGAAATTTGATGGAGTTCTTTAAGTGTTCTATTGGAGGTGAAATTTATGGAACTGGTATCACGGAAATTGAGCAGGGAGGGGCTCAAAGGAGCGGCATGACTATCCAGGAAGTATGATTCCTGTCATTTATATAACATTGAACAGAACAAGTTTATGTGTATGGATAAAGATACTATACTGCCATCATTACCTTTATTAGACTTGCTCTTAATAAGATTTTCTTGGTCTTCTTGAAGGTGCCTAGATCAGCCAATGCAATTCATGAGAAGGGTTTTAATTTTGATGATCCTAGGCTTATGCGAGGAGGTTGGAGAAATGAAGCTAATCCTGATCTCTGCAAGGTATTATATTTTTTCGAGGACTATTTTGTACTTTTGAAATTTATTGGGCCCTTCAGAAAAGCATTTGTAGAATCCAATGATATGATATTTTACTCCGATTAGAATTTATAATTGCTGATGGAAGTATTACATGTTACTTTTTCAGTGTGTATGTGGATATTTTGTGATTTGATTAAATTATCTAGGAAAATTACAATCACGGTCAATATTTTTTTTCCCAATGTGTTTTGTGGTTGTAGTTGTCTATTTCTATTGTTCTGCATGGGAGTTTGTGATTGTAGTTATGTCTCGATTGGAGACTTACACTTTTCTGCGTAAGTTTGTAAGCCATGAAACTGACCATTGATGGTAAAAGATACTTCTCGTTGTTTCAATCCTTGCTCTGATGCTTAGACTTACGATTTGTTTTGGTTATGACATTCATTTCTCATTGAAACTTCACTAATTCTATGATGAGTGTCAAGGTTCTCCCCTTTTCATTTGAATTTGATACATTAATATAGTGGTGCAAGTGAATTACTGCCGCCAAGTAGAACGAACATTTTAAGCACCACTTTTTACTTTCCTATGAAAATTCTTTGTTTTTGTTCAGAACGTGTTAAATAAAAAGCGTATGTTCTTGAGTGTCCTTCTGGCATACTTTTATTGTGTATTATGATCTGTAATTTCTGGTGCGTTAAATTTTATTTCTGCCATTATACAGGAATTTTTCAGATGCCTTGCTATATGTCATACCGTGCTCACTGAAGGTGACGAGTCCCCTGACAAAATCACTTACCAAGCTGCATCTCCTGATGAAGCTGCTTTAGTTACTGCTGCAAAGAACTTTGGATTCTTTTTCTACCGGTTTGTGATCTTGTTATACCATCTTGTGCTTGCCATTTTTAATTCTTCCCTTTACTTTAGAAGACTTCTATATCTACCAAAACAACTTTGATTTGATACCAGTTACGTTTTAAAAATTCTGCATATCTTGAGTCTAAGAACTAGTTCTTTTTTCCTAGACGTACACCTACCATGATATACGTTCGTGAATCTCATGTTGAGAAGATGGGTAAAGTTCAGGATGTAGCGTATGAAATTCTTAATGTTTTGGAGTTCAATAGGTAAGCACAAACTTTTATTTGTCCAACATTCATTTATCATCTCATTCTGAATAATACTGACATCTTTTTTGTCTTTGATGTTATAGCACGAGAAAGCGTCAGTCTGTTGTTTGTCGTTATTCCGATGGTAGACTTGTCTTGTACTGCAAGGTATCATTTTTCTTAAGGATTGTTGATTCTATATGTTTGGTTGTCCCTGGGGAAGGTGCTTAGCCCTCAAGGGAGGAGGATGCGATTCAAACCTGAGACCTTGTTCTGGGTTGGAGAGCCTGCACTGCTGGGTCCTCTGGTTCTTTTTGAGTTGATGCTTTTGTTGGCTTGGAAATAACACTTGTCAGGAAACCTTTGTTTAGGGTGCTGATACTGTGATTTACGAAAGACTGGCTGGTGGAAATGATGGCATTAAAAAAGTAACCAGGGAACACTTGGAACACTTTGGATCTGCTGGACTACGTACTCTTTGCCTAGCCTATAGGGACTTGAATCCTGAAGTGTATGAAAGCTGGAATGAGAAGTTCATCCAAGCAAAATCTTCTTTGAGGGATCGTGAGAAGAAGCTAGATGAGGTATATACTGCCTGAGAAAATGTCTTTTCCATTAGATTTATTCTACCCTTGCTATGTTTTGTTGAAAGATGTTATCAATTATGCTTTTGTTACTTGCTAAATCATTTAGTGAGTAGATTTTAAAGAAACATCACAAAATGTGTTTATTCATTATTGACTTATCTTTCACGTTTAAAACATTTCTTTCGCGGTTGTTGTACCCATTGCTTATTAGAAATCTTCTGATAGTAGCAGTAATGGATCATGTTCTGAAATTAGATGATTTTAGGAGTTAGTTTTTTCTAAGCATACTGTTCCTGATACTGTTTGTAACTTATTATTTAACAATGACTAAAAGCAGTATTTTTATTGTACTTTTCTGTTAGTGTGATTTAGCAAATGATGAAGGCGGCTAAATACTTGGAATGGCTGGTTTGCATTTAAAACCTTAGGAATAAACAGATCTTTTAGTAGGAAAATTTTGCACTGTAAATATTACTACAGTCCATTACAAGTTGTTCTCAAAAGGTTAATTGGAACACGTATTTGTTTTTCAAACAAAGTAAGTTCTTATTGTTCTTTAGTGGATTGGCATACCTTTTCTTCGACAAGTGTATATTCTAGTTATCTTCTTCTACAAACTAAATCTAATGCAGGTTGCAGAACTAATAGAAAAGGATCTTATTTTAATTGGGTGTACTGCTATAGAAGACAAACTTCAAAAAGGAGTACCAACTTGTATAGAGACTCTTTCTACAGCTGGAATTAAGATCTGGGTACTAACAGGAGATAAGATGGAAACAGCAATAAACATAGCATACGGTGAGTTGTTACTTAATGTTATCTTGCCCTTCTGTAAGTGTTGTCTAGAGTTATGTGCCATCTTGTATGCTTGTGCAATTTTAAAAAATTTCTTTTGTTTATCATTCGCTGCAGCTTGCAACTTGATTAACAATGACATGAAGCAGTTTATTATTAGTTCTGAAACAGATGCAATTAGAGAAGTGGAAAACAGGGTAAGAGTTTATTATTGTCTGATGCTAGGAATTTGGGGACTGTTCAATTTTAGTAGACATTATTCATTGCCTCCATCAAATGATAATTTTTGTTGCAGGGTGACCAAATAGAAATTGCTCGCTTTATGAAGGAAGAAGTAAAAAAAGAGCTAAAAAATTGCCTTGAGGAAGCACAGCACCATATGCACACCATATCTGGACCAAAATTAGCACTTATTATAGATGGCAAGTGCCTAATGTATGCATTAGACCCAAGTTTACGAGTAATGCTACTGAATCTGAGCTTGAATTGTAGTTCAGTTGTTTGTTGCCGAGTTTCTCCTTTACAGAAAGCACAGGTGATTACCCTTCTCATTATTTGTCATGTATTTACCATACATCTAAAAACCAAATGTTTTACCAATTAGTGGAGAGCATAAAGCATGGAAATATCAAATTTTCTTCTTTTTATCTTGTTGGAAGTATTTAATGGAAAGACTGACTTTTTAACGTTACTATGCTAAACTGAAAGTTCATTTTGTTTTGGTAACAGATTATTAGTCACATTCTTATGCATAAACTTTTACAGAAAACTTGATAAAATTCATGTATATGTTTGAGAATATGACTGCTTAGGTATATTTGGAGGAGCATATTTAAAAGCTACAGTTGCATATATTTTTCTTAAAATAGATATTGGTGTCAAATGCATATCTCGAGTATTCCAGGCCTTTCTTTTTGAGAAATTTGTATGTATGTTTAGGTAACAAGTCTTGTCAAGAAAGGTGCACGTAAGATAACACTTAGTATTGGAGATGGTGCTAATGATGTTAGCATGATTCAAGCTGCTCATATTGGTGTTGGAATTAGTGGGTTGGAAGGGATGCAGGCAGTAATGGCTAGTGATTTTGCAATTGCCCAATTTCGTTATTTAACGGATTTGCTGCTTGTGCATGGACGTTGGTCCTATCTTAGAATATGCAAGGTATGAGTTTATGATCCTGAAATCCTTAATCTTCCACTTAGTTGACTCTCTTACAACAATATGTCATATGTCCCTTTTAAATTGATGATGTTTTTATTGCTTCTGCAGGTTATCACGTATTTCTTTTACAAGAATCTTACATTCACCTTGACCCAATTTTGGTTCACCTTTCATACCGGGTTTTCTGGTCAAAGATTCTATGATGATTGGTTCCAGTCCCTGTATAATGTCATATTTACAGCCTTACCGGTTATCATGGTTGGGCTTTTTGACAAGGTTATTAAACGTTCCAAAACCCCTTTAGTTTACAATTGTTTATAGTGTTCCATCCTAGAAGTACAAGGATTTGCAGTAAGCTTGAATCTTTGACTTCCTTGGTTACATTAATGTGTGTTTTGCTAGGATGTTGGTGCTTCACTGTCCAAGAGGTATCCTCAACTGTACAAAGAAGGGATAAAGAATGTATTTTTCAAGTGGAGAGTGGTGGCTACATGGGCTTGCTTTTCAGTGTTGCAATCTTTAGTTTTCTACTCATTTGTGACCGTGTCAAGTGATTGTGGTAAAAATCCATCAGGCAAGATGTTTGGACAATGGGATGTTAGCACAATGGCCTTCACATGTGTTGTAATCACAGTTAACCTGCGCCTTCTGATGATCTGTAATTCAATTACAAGATGGCATTACATTAGTGTTGGAGGAAGCATTTTGTCTTGGTTCTTATTCATTTTTGTATATTCACTTCTACGGGTAAGTCATTTGGATCTCTTCTTTTTCAATTTACAAAAAGATTTGGGGGTTATCAGAAATTGCTAGACCTGCTCATGACTGATGACATACTGATATGTATTTTGACATTAACGCAGGAGAATGTTTATTTCGTGATTTATGTGTTGATGAGTACATTCTATTTCTACGTCGCACTTATTCTTGTTCCCATTGTTGCACTCCTCGGTGACTTCATTTACCAAGGGTAAGGTTCAGGAATTTATTTTGAAACACGTGATGGCAATTCTTTAATACATGATCAGCATCTTTTATCATTAGCAAACACATTTTGTTCACACTAATCATTAGACCAAATTAGTTTCCATTGAATCTGAAATGCGTCTTGTATCCCTAAACTGATTCCCAAGCTGATTTAGGTTGAGCTGCACGGACAAGAAAACTCCCTTAAAAGTCTAGAAACCCTCATTTATCAAGCAATGCTGGTTTTTAGCTTAAAAGTTTGCTGAAGGAATACTACTTGAATACTTAGGTTGTAACATTGTAAAGTTTGTTCACCAAATAAACATGTATAAATAGTTCAAAGCCAGATCTTAAGAACAAAATGGTTTCCATGCACTCTTTATTATCTCTTGTTTTTTTTTTAACCTTTGATTTTTTCTGTTGTATATTCGTTCATTTGTATCCTTAATTTTTATGTGTTTTGGAGCAGGGTTCAAAGATGGTTCTTTCCCTACGATTATCAGATTGTTCAGGAAATTCACAGACATGAGCCTGATGACAATTCAAGAGCTGAACTGCTTGAGATTGAGAACCGGCTAACACCCCAAGAGGAAAGGAGCTACGCTGTAGCTCAACTTCCACGAGAATTATCTAAACATACAGGCTTTGCTTTTGATTCACCTGGATACGAGTCATTTTTTGCTTCACAGCTAGGTATCTATGCCCCACAGAAGGCATGGGATGTT
Source organism: Erythroxylum citrifolium (assembly GCA_026284465.1). NCBI lineage: Eukaryota > Viridiplantae > Streptophyta > Magnoliopsida > Malpighiales > Erythroxylaceae > Erythroxylum > Erythroxylum citrifolium. The sequence continues at coordinate 4,071,102 of JANKOE010000001.1, read as the reverse complement.
GCAAGGAGAGCCAGTGCGAGGTCGCGGCCAAAGATACCCAAAAAGAATTAAGCCCTTAAGGTAACTTTGTACAAAAGGTCTTTTATTTTTTCAAAAAATCCACGCCTTGATTTAGTTTCAGTAGAGAATTTGTAAATATAGTCGTATTTTGCTTGTTTTGTTCAACAGGATCTCTCTTTTTTTTTTTTGGTGTGTGTAATTGTTGCTTCTCCAATATATATCCATGGAGAAACTTACATGGTTATTAGGGTCATTACTACTGTACAGCTAACCAATTGAAATGGGCATTTTGGTAGTGCATGCTGATTTCAGTTTATGATGTTCACAAGGATGCCATTTTGTTCCTTCATATGATGCCAAATTTTACATGACTGAACTAGACTAATATATATACGGTAGAACAAAAACTACGGTTTTCGATCGATTTAGAATCGGAATTTGGGAAATAGTTAAAGAATCAGTAAGAGATGTTGGAAGAGAAGAAAGGAGTATTCATTGCCAAACTGAAACTCTGTATTAACAGCTATCAAACAGCTTATTCAGTCGTTAAACACAAGTAGAGCCAATAAATATTAGGCAGATTTACTCTTCACTTACAAATTGAATAGTTTATAACATCATTTTATTTATAGTTTTTTAGAGAGTGTAATTGATCTGCTCATTCGTCTATCACCTAGACAGCAATTTGATTATTCTGTTTGCCAATCTTTTTCCAAGATTGCTATAGGAATCTTCACAATTGAACCTTGTAAATTAAGAAAAGTAGTCGCAACCTTGTTGAGTTAGAGAACATATTTCTTTAATTGAGAAACATTAGAGACAATTCTAATCAGTAGATCACTTTTCTATCTTTTGAGCACGATAAAATAGATGAGTTAAATTGTGAGAATATCTCTGTTATACGTCAACATTGATGATATGGTGGAGTTTGACAAAAACCAAGTTACCTTGCTTGAACTCTCTATTACTTCTATGTTTATCCATCAGCTTCTTTATCCAATATTGAATTCGTTCCATATGGAACCCCACTATTCTAAGAATATTTTCTTTATTTGTTAAAGCTTGATCCACCGAGGGAGTTCCTAGTCTCCAGTTAAATAGGGAATGTATCAGGAGGAGGTAAGTTATAAAGTACTTCAAGTGGTGAATTAATGGCAGAATGATATATAGTATAAGTCTCTAACGTGTGATTCAAAACCTCAAGTCTGACTATATACTTCTGCTGAATATGGATGGGAAAGTAGAATGAAATGACTAAATTTGCTTAATCTCTCAACTACTACCATACAAGTACTGATTTTCCTTCAAAAACATGAAACTCCTTATAAAATCAAGTGAGATATTTACCCAATACTACTTAATAATTGATCAAGGTTGAACAAATCTATAGTTGGAATGTTTTATATTTATTCCTCAAAAGTAATGTTAACTCCCGCCGCTAATTGCCCCCTCCATTTCAATAACCCATGTGAGTGTGACCAAGCATATATTGAATTACCGCTTCCATTTGCCTCCTATGTTATGAATCAATTTCTATAGGACATGATCTTCATTCTATATATCTTTAATTACTTTAAGTTAGAATTTACATTTGGCATTGTATGTGTATATATAGTTTAGAACTAAGAACCCTCGAAAGAGCATAGGAAGATGGTTTTCCATTCCATTCTTATTGATAATCTTATAGTCATATCCAACAATTTTGACTTTTGTGGTCAGTTTGTAACACAAATCTTTTTCCGATCAGGTGGTGAGACCAATGTTAAATTGTTATAACCAAAGCTAGCATATTAACAATGCTAAATTTCCATAATTAAAACTAACATATCCTTCTCATAAACAACCAAATGACTATACTTGGAGATAAAGCTTTATTAATATAGTCAATTGGATGCCTATCCTTCATCAACACTACTCTAATGCCTTCCTTGCTTGAGTCTTACTAATGTTAGGTAATGCCAATATTAGACCTATCATCGCAATATTCTTAAAAAGCTTTATATGTTCTTCAAGATGCAATCAATAACTTATTAATTTGTCTATACTCCTTTATAAATGTTCTATAATATATAGTCATCCTAAGAAAATTCTTAAATTGCTAGATATTTGTGGCTTTTATCATCGTTAAAAAAAGATGATATATCTTAAGCACTCAATATACTTAGCGCCAAAGGTGCATTTACTCTCATTAGTATATAACATATGCTTTCTCATCACTAACAACACCTTTTCCAAATGAACCAAGTGCTCACACAAGACTATGTGAAAGAATGTCATCGTAAGATACCAAAACAAATTTCCTTAGATAAAGATTAAAATAATATTCGTTAAGATTCGAAAGGCATTAGTGAGTCCAAAATGCATGACAAAAAAACTCACAATATCTTTCTTGAGTTTTAAAAGCATTTTTTGGATATCATCCTTATTTGTCCTAATTTGATGATGACCATAAGCAAATCTAACTTTAAAAACTACTTAAAACCATGCAATTCATCTAACAACTCCAGTAAGTTGTATATGAAATTTATCTTTATATATATGTTCATAAAGAGCCTTATAATCTATGTATAATATCCAAGTTCCATATTTAATTTGAACCAAAAATATTGAAGAAGAAAATGAACTTATGATGCATTAGATGATCCCTTACTTCAACATTTCGTATAGAAGCTCCTCAATGGCATCTTTCTAAGCTCTACAATGTCTGTAAGGTCACAAATTGGTGGTTGTTCCACCTTTATTTAATGAAATTGGGTGATCATGTGCCCTTTTAAAAGGTAACTTCTTAGGATCTATGGATACATCTTGATACCTTTCTAGCAACTTTATTATTATGCTAGCTTTGTCCATTTCTTAAAAGCCACCATTACTCCTTTATTTGTTAACTTCGTTCATTCAAATAACTGGAATAAACCATTTTTTTCAAATCTAAATGTAAACTAGTCAATTACATATTTTACATGTAACTTGTGGAGATTGAGATGGCAGAAGGAACCGAATCACAAGACTAGAACAATTAAAGAAATTATTGAGTTGCATATTAAAGAGCTAGAGGTTAAATAGGAGAGAGAATTAAAGAACACTTAAAGAAATTATGGAGTTGCAGATTAAAGAGCTAGAGGTAAAATAGGAGAGAGAATTGAATGAATTGGAACTGATGATGCAATAACTTCCACAAATGTGCTTACAATAACAAATGAGTAATGTAGAGGAAAGGTTACAAACCAACCAATCTTAATCATCTTCGCATCTAGATTATATGGTTCTAACTAGGTTGACAAAGTTGTAGTTTCCCTATTTTGACGACAAGAAAGTTAAAAAATGGATTGAGTTTTTTTTTTTCGATCCTCCAACTCTTAAGGTGAAGATCATGGTGATATAACTGAATTAAGAAGTTTTACTATGGCATTAATTATATATTAAGAAAAGATTGACCTGGTGTGGAAAAATAAATTGGAGAATTTTCTCATACTTTTATTCAGCGAGAGAGCAACGTATTTATATACAAGTAGTCAGCTGCGAGGAAGAAGCAGACTAATGAACTAAACGGCAAAAGAACTAACGTCTATTGACTAACTATTGACTAACGATTGTTGACTAAGAGATAAAATAAGTTAAGCACAAGTTAAGATGCTGACAGCCGCCCGCAAGCTAGAGAATGGAGATCTACCAGTCCTAGCTTGAACAAATTAGATCGGAAAGGAGCAACGGCAAGGGACTTAGTGAACATGTCAGCCAGCTGATCGCGGGAAGAACAAGGCATCAAATGAATCAAACCAGCAGCAACTTTCTCCCGAACAAGATGGCAATCAATTTCGATATGCTTAGTACGCTCGTGAAAGGTTGGATTGGCTGCAATCTGGAGAGTAGAGTTGTTATCGCAAAAGAGAGGAGTTGGGCGAGCAACCGGGACGTGAAGATCCTTAAGCAAATAGTGCAACCATTGAATTTCACAAACAGTGGAAGCCAAAGCACGATACTCTGCTTCAGAGGAAGAGCGAGAGACCGTCGACTGCTTCTTGGCCTTCCAACTGACGAGGGAGTCACCAAGAAAGATGCAATAACCACTAACAGAGCGCCGGGTCGCGGGGCAACCAGCCCAATCAGAATCACTAAAACCCTTAAGCTCAGCTGGACCAGAAGCAGAGAAGAAAAGACCAGAACCAGGGGAAGTCTTTAAGTAGCGAAGGACCCGATGAGCAGCCTGAAGATGAAAAGCAGTCGGCTTATCAAGAAATTGGCTGAGTTGTTGGACGAAAAAAGTAATGTCTGGTCGGGTGGAGGTGAGATACAAAAGACGACCAATGAGCTGCCGGTACAGAGTGTTATCAACAAGAAGCTCACTATCATCACTGTGCAGCTGAGACGAAGACTTGATCGCGAGTGGAGTTTGTCAGCATCTTAACTTGTGCTTTTGGAAGCATAGAAAGAAGCTAAATCAAATTCAGGTCCATTGTCAGATCGTAAAACTTTGATTCTAGAAGAAAACTGAGTTTCAACTAAATGGAAGAAATTTTTGATGTGTTCTCGAACTTCAGATTTGGTTTTTAAAAGAATGATCCAAGTATACCGACTATAATCATCAACAATGGTCAAAAATAACGATGACCATGTTTAGCTATATCTGCATATATCTGCATATATAAGATCAAATTTATTTGCTGAAACAAAGGTACTTACAGGAAAAGAAAGCTTCTTGTGTTTAGCTAAATGACAAGCTTTACAAGCTGAACTATCAGAAATGGAAAGTGTAGGAATTTCGGGTAAAAGTAACTTCAGTCTTGAGTCTGAAATGTGACCAAGACGAGAGTGCCACAGCTGGGAAGAAGAACTAGAAACAGCATTTGTGGATGTAGCTGAAAGAAGGAAAGATTGAACCGGATGATTAAGCAGATAGAGACCATTGACTGCCTTAGCTGTACCAATCGTCTTCCAGGATGGGAGAGCCTGAATATGACAAGAAGAAGAATGAAAAGTAAAACAACAAGATAAAGTAGAGGTTAGTTTGGTAACAGAAAGTAAATTAAATGTAAAGGCAGGAATATAAAGAACATCATGTAAAGATAGATGATCAGTGAAAATAACTGTGCCAGATATGGTGGCTTCAAGTTTCAAGCCATTCGGTAAAGTGACCAGAATAGGTTTAATAGTTCTGTAAGTTGTAAAATAAGATAAGGAAAAAGTGATGTGATCAGTAGCACCTGTATCGATAATCCAAAAGGGAGATTTGGGAGAGAAAGTACCTTCAGTAGTGGTTAAAGTAAGAGAGGTATCACAGACAACATTGTTTGTAACAGGAGATGTAGTACGAATAACACTGTTTGTAACAGGAGTAGAAGATACGGAAGGAGTGGACTGAAGTAATGCAAGCAAACGAGAGTGCTGCTCTTGAGTCAGAGTAAAACCAGAAGTATTAGTAGAATCATCAACAGGAACAAATGGAGTCTCAGCAAAATCATCAGAATACACATTGTTGGCACGAGCCTGTCCTCTCAATTTGTACCCAGGGGGAAAACCATTTTTCCTAAAACAAGTTTCAACAGTGTGTCTTGGTCGTTGGCAAAAAGTGCAAAACCTCTTGTCAACACCAGATGGAGCAAAGGATTTCTTCGAAACAGCAAGAGCACCAGACTCAGATGATGCGTCAAAGGCACCAGTATTATTAACAAACACCTTGGAGGCACCAATAGCAAATTGTCTTTCTTGTTGAATAACCATGGAAAAAACTTTATTGATAGTAGGCAAAGAATCAAGCAACAGAATCTGTGATCTAACAGAGAGATACTTATCATTGAGACCTTTAAGGAAACGAATAACACAATCATCCTCATGATAACGTTTGATTGTTTTCAGAACACCACAAGAACAAGGAGTCGCACAAGAACAAGTAGGAAGAGGGCGAAAATGAAGCAATTCATCCCATAAAATCTTAAGCTCAGTAAAATAATCAGTAACTGACTTATCTTCCTGTTTAAAACCTGAAATCTCTTCTTGTAAATCAGATATGCGATAGATGTCTCCTTGAGAAAATCTTTCACGCAAATCATGCCAAATATCATATGCTGTGTTGAGCCAAAGCACGCACTGCTAAAGATAGACGGTGTCACCGAATGATTGAGCCACGAGATGACCATTGTATTGCAGCGTTCCCAAGCTGGATACATCGGATCAAGACGCGGAGGAGCCATGATTGTACCGTCAACAAATTGTAATTTGTTCTTAGAGAGAAGAGCCAATCTCATAGCTCGGGACCAGGTATTGTAATTGGAGCTTGTAAGAGCTGGTGAAACGAGAATCAAAGAAGGATTTTCATTTGGATGCAAGAAATAGGTACTAGAAATAGAAATGTGAGGATCTGTAAATTCCGCCATATCTGGATTCTCACAGAAACAAGAAGAAACCAGAAACCGCCAGGAAACCGCCAAGAGAGAATTAGGAAGACGAAGAAAACAACAGATGAATAGTTTGCTCTGATACCATGTGGAAAAAATAAATTGGAGAATTTTCTCATACTATTCATTTAGTGAGAGAGCAACGTATTTATATACAAGTGGTCAGCTTTGAGGAAGAAGAATACTAATGAACAAAACGGCAAAAGAACTAACGGCTATTGACTAACAATTGACTAACGTTTGTTGACTAAGAGATGAAATAAGTTAAGCAAAAGTTAAGATGCTGACAGCCGCCCGCAAGCTAGAGAATGGAGATCGAGCATTCCTAGCTTGAACAAATTAGATCGGAAAGGAGCAGCGGCAAGGGGCTTGGTGAACATGTCAGCCAGCTGATCGCGGGAAGAACAAGACATCAAATGAATCAACCCAGCAGTAACTTTTTCCCGAACAAGATGGCAGTCAATTTCGATATGCTTAGTACGCTCATGAAAAACAGGATTGGCTGCAATCTGGAGAGTAGAGTTGTTGTCGCAAAAGAGAGGAGTCGGTTGAGAAACGGGGACGTGAAGATCCTTAAGCAAATAGTGCAACCATTGAATTTCACAAACAGTGGAAGCCAAAGCACGATACTCGGCTTCAGAGGAAGAGCGAGAGACCATCGACTGCTTCTTGGCCTTCCAACTGATGAGGGAGCCACCAAGAAATATGCAATAACCACTAACAGAGCGCCGGGTCTTGGGGCAACCGGCCCAATCAGAATCACTAAAACCCTTAAGCTCAGCCGGACCAGAAGCAGAGAAGAAAAGACCAGAACCAGGGGAATTCTTTAAGTAGCGGAGGACCCGATGAGCAGCCTGAAGATGAAAAGTAGTCGGCTTATCAAGAAACTGGCTGAGTTGCTGGACGGCAAAAGTAATGTCTGGTCAGGTGGATGTGAGATACAAAAGACGACCAACAAGCTGCCGGTATAGAGTGTTATCAGCGAGAAGCTCAATAGCATCACTGCGCAGCTGAGACGAAGACTTGATCGCGAGTGGCGTTTTGGCAGGTTTATAGTCCAAGAAACCACAATCAGTAAGAATCTCAAGACAATACTTCCGTTGAGATAAATGAATTCCAGCAGTAGATCGAGCGATCTCCAGGCCAAGGAAATATTTCAAGTCTCCAAGATCTTTGATTTTAAACTGGTCATCCAAAAAAACTTTGACTGTGTTGATGGCATGCTGATCATTGCCTGCGAGGATCACATCATCAATATAAACTAATAAAGCAGTAAATGAATGATCACCGGTTTTAACAAACAAGGAATGATCCGAAGAAGATTGAACATAGCCAAGAGAAAGCAAGGAAGCAGTGAGTTTAGAAAACCACTGCCGGCTAGCTTGCTTCAAACCATAGAGGGACTTTTGAAGCCGACAAACTTTATTAGCGCCAGAACATTCAAAGCCAGGAGGCATCAACATGTAAACTTCTTCATGTAGGTCCCTATGAAGAAACGCATTATTGACATCCAGTTGTTGAAGATACCAATTATTAGAAGCAGCCAAGGCAAGCAAGAGGCGCACGGTGGTCATCTTGGCCACTGGAGAAAAGGTATCAAAGTAATCAATCCCTTCGGTTTGGGTGTAACCCTTAGCAACCAAACGTGCCTTGTAACGTTCGATAGAGCCATCAGCCTTATGTTTAACACGAAAAACCCATTTGCAACCAACAGCTTGTTTGCCAGGAGGTAAATCCGTAACAATCCAGGTTTTATTCTGTTCAAGAGCATTAATCTCAGCTTGCATTGCATCATGCCAGTGTGGATGTTGGACAGCCTGTTTAAAGGTTTTTGGTTCACAAGAAGCTGTAATAGCTAGTGTATAATGTAAGTGAGTAGCAGAAAAACGAGAATAAGAGAAAGAACGATCAAGGGAATGAGAGTTACTTGGAAGAGAATTAGTAACAGCATGAACAGCAGGACAATGGTAGTCTTGTAGGTAAGCTGGTGGTTTTCTAGTTCGCTGAGGCCGAGAGGAAGATGGAGTGGATGATGGAAAAATATGCTGAGAAGGTAAAGAAGGTGCAGAGGTAGAATCATCATAGACGGGAGTAGAATGAAAAACAGGCAGAGAAGGTCTTAAAGAGTCAAGAGAGGAAGATTGGGTAGTAGTAACAAAAGGAAAATGAGTTTCATGAAAAGTCACATTTCGGGAAAGAAAAATGGCCCGAGTATCAACATCAAGAAGAATATAACCCTTAACAGTGGGTGAAAAACCAAGAAAAACACAAGTTCTAGAGCGAGGATCGGTAAATTCCGCCATATCTGGATTCTCACAGAAACAAGAAGAAAACCAGAAACCGCTAGGAAACCGCCAAGAGAGAATTAAGAAGAAGAAGAAAACAACAGATGAAGAGTTATCTCTGATACCATGTGGAAAAATAAATTGGAGAATTTTCTCATACTTTTATTCAGCGAGAGAGCAACGTATTTATATACAAGTAGTCAGCTGCGAGGAAGAAGCAGACTAATGAACTAAACGGCAAAAGAACTAACGTCTATTGACTAACTATTGACTAACGATTGTTGACTAAGAGATAAAATAAGTTAAGCACAAGTTAAGATGCTGACACCTGGTTTTAAGCTTAGGGGAATATATCTTGCACTTAGAGCAATGTTTTAGAGGAAAAATTATATTGACCAGGTTGGAGACTTGAAGGAACTAGCTCAAACAATTCGTTGAAAGAATATTATGCCAAATTTGATGTTTTTCTTATAATTTGATTATTCATAAACCTTATTTGGTAAGTGTACTCTTGAAAAGGGTTACAAATAATATTGAATGAGCTATGACGTTATTAAATCCATAGAACTTATACTAATGAATAAATTTGCTAGAGTCTAAAAATTAACACCTTTATAAGACAACTATGAGAAGTCATCAGGGAGGTGTATCTAATGTTAATAGGTATTTATTACTATACTTTTAGTGTGATGAAAAGTATGTTCCTAGGCACAAGTTTAGAAAGAAAATTTTCTTATGTATATTGATCAAAATGTGGGAGAAGAAAGCCAAGAAGCTAAGGTAAGGGAATGTGCAGTAAATAATGTTGATTTGTTAAACCAAAATATGTTTTTGCAAGTTATGACTTGAGTTATTAATCAAGGTTTTCGACAAATGGAGGTAGTATGGTACTTCAGAAATAAGCCAATGCACTTTTTGATAATATAGTGGCAATACTCATAATTTTATATTGCATTAGAGTGGTTAACGAGGAAGAAGATTATTTCTTAAAGGAAATCGAGCTTGGGTTTAAATTTATGGAGGAATGTAGTAAATAAGTTATCATCTTTGTAAAGGTTTTAAGTGGACAATGGAAGGGCATCAATTGTGTAGAGACGCTCTAATGTTAGCTATTGGAGGCAATCATATAGTATTAGAGTGCAATGTAAAGCTTCTCTTAATGAATCCTTTTGTAAATTTTTTAAGGGGACTATGAAACTTAAGTGGAATTAGTAAAGGGTTCAACTACGTATGTTAAAACTAGTAAATGGTTCAAATCTCCACAAGTTAAAATAATTTATTACTCTAATACTAATTTGATTCAACCATAATGAAAACTAATTTCAATCAATTTAAAACATAAAATTTGAGGGAATATGTAAAGAAAAAGAAGAGAAATAAAAAGAGAAGAGAGAAAATTTAACCAAATTAAAATCTATTATTAACAACCGTCAACAACTTTTTCTTAGTCATTAGAAATTAAAAAATGAGCCAACAAAAAATTGGTCTTTGTATACTTTTGTTACAAATTGAATAATCTACAACCACAACATTTTATTTATGATATTTTCTTTAGAATCATGACAACATTGTTTTTCTTTATCTTTTTGACTCCTTTAGCTCCTACACCACAACTCTCTTTCTCATCACCATAGATCCCTTTTTCTCTATATTAACTTGTATTATTATACAAAAAATACAATAAAAAAAACATGCCCTAAATAAATTAGTACCATCATTTGTGCTCCAATTATAATAAGATGTATAAATTAGTGATTGTGATATAAGTAATTTGGAGCCTTTGGGCTAAGGTCGGAAGTGAGAATATCCAAAGTGTAACCTATATTGTTTGATAAAAACCTCATGGCTCTTTCAAGTTCTAGAAATGCTGAAGGTATGATCAATACTTTACCTGAATCCTTTTTACATTAGCTTTTATAATATAATCCTTTTTTTAGTACCACTTCTAATTCATTTCTCATTTACCTAATGTTCAAATTTGATGCCTATGTATAACTAAATAGACCATGATCAAGTTAATTGATCATACTTTTCTTTCCTTAAGACTTGGAGTGATTTGATTCCCTTCAGACATACTTTTGGTTCATGATTACACTCTTAATTCTTGATGGAAAACTTGTGTAGTCCTTGTTAGTAGGCTTATTGTTGGGACCCGATCCCGGAGCCCAGTCGCACAGTGCTGGACCCCGTTCTCGGAACCCAACTATCCGGAACGGAAGC
>JANKOE010000001.1:4024687-4041852 GCA_026284465.1 Erythroxylum citrifolium | reverse complement strand
TATTTTTATATAAATAAATTATTTTTAATATAAATCACATAAAATAAAATAAAATAAAATTTATTAAATAATTAATATTAGTATTTTTATATAATTAATAATAAAATAATAAACCTCATGCAACAACCATTTTAATATAAGGGGTATAAAAGTCATTTATTATACATTACATTTCATTACATCCATCTTCCAAACAATAGTTCACTACATTACATTATGAACCCTTCCATCCTTTCCAAACAACTTTTTACTATATTACATTCCATTCCATTATAAACCATTCCATTCTCTTCCATTCTATTACATTCCATTCCATTAATTAACATCCAACCAAGCAGGGCCTTAATCTTTTCTTTGTAAGTTTTTATAACAAGACTATTTTTAAAATTTGATAAGCAACTTTTACCATTGCTCTAATACTCTCCTTCTTGAATAAAGTCAACCATCAACCAAACTTACTTAACTAATAACAAAATTTAGTTTAGCGAAATATGTTTATGCTAATTAAGGCATGGTAAAGGTTATTTGTTAATGTCTAATTATTGTTAGATGATTGTTGGATTTTCTTTTCTTGAAACCTATATATCTACTTACTCAAAAGTTATGGACAACTATGGTTAGTTAATCTAGAGTTTCATATTAGAACAGTGTGGTCTTAGATCTATTACAGTAGAGCAATACGTAAAGTTTGAGATACTAAAGGAGTTGATCTCTAAAAGCATCATTGCTACAAAGGAGATTGAATTTCTTAGTATGCATTTCAAAGATAGATTCTACCAATCCGGTCCCCAAAAAGCCTTGTGAAAGAAAAGCATATCAATCACTTATATAACTACCACGCTCCACTTCCGCAACTCTAACGCAATGGTATTACAAGTCCCATTCCCAAATTGCATGACTGGGATTCGAATTCACGACGTAGGACGACCCCAAGTTTGCAAAATATAAAAAAGATTTTCCCCCTTTATTTTCTACTACTTCGAAAATTATTATAGACCTTTTTTCCCAAAAGAGCTTGTGAAGAGTTAGTCTACCAAATCACTTAGACAACCACCACACTCCACTTGCGCAACTCTGATGCAATGATACTACGAGTCCTATTCCCAAATTGCATGACTAGGATTCGAACTCGCAACGTGGAGTGACCCAAGCCAAAACCTAGTGGCTCTGATACCACTGAGTCCCCCAAAAGGCCCATAAGCGATAATGAGTCAAGATTTGAGACATGTGTACACGCCATTTGGAAAGGGGTTGAAACCATTCTAAGAAAGTCTACAGTAGCACAGAACAAAGTCCTTAGAAGAATTGATCAATCAACAAACTCATGCTATTTAACATAAAGTTGACGTCGTCTCTAAGCAGATCCAACAACTATACCACTCATACAAAGCTCAGATCCAGCGACTTCACAGTCAAGTTCGCACACAGATGGGTCAACATCCCATATAAAGTGTCCACGATGATAGCTTACATAGACTGGATCTCCATTAGATTTAAAATAATGGATAGGAGGGCCAGAATCACTGAGCCCCCTAAAAGGCCTTGTGAAGGGAAAGCCTACCAAATCACTTATACAACCACCACGCTCCACTTACGCAACTCTAACGCAATGGTACTACGAGTCCCATTCCCAAATTGCATGACTGGGATTCGAACTCGCTATTTAGGGAGACCCAGGCCGAAACCTGGTGGCTCTGATATCATTGAGCCCCCCAAAAGGACTTGTGAAGGGAAAGCATACCAAATCACTTATACAACTAGAGAACACAACCATACACATCTACATGTTGGAGCTATACGCCTTGTTCTCACACTTCATGGAAGAAAGGGAATACCTGCAACAATCAGGATATCTCTTCTAGACACTACTTACACAGCGTACCAAATTGCCTTGATTGGTACTCTACAGACTACTCTCAACAATGGAAGTTTCATTCTAACAATAGCTTCAGAACAAGCTTCTGAATTATCTTATTGGGTAGAGGAATCAGGTCTGCTATAGCATGTATAGAGAATCATCTTCTAAAGAGATAGAAGAATTAGAGGATGCACAACAACTCTCAACTTTCCTCTTTGGAACCTTACACTCTCACAACTTTTTTCCCCTTTTGGAACAATAGTGGTAACAGTACCTACACTCTTTCCCCGTTAAACTCTAATCTCATAGTAGAATTGTTTTATGCAGCCATAGACTGTCTTAAACTTTCTAATACACGAGATTCTCAGAAGAGGCTAGTGTAGAGCATACTTATCTTTGCGTAATGTCAGATAATAACATTACTCAAGATTTAAACTTTCAGGAGAGGAAGAACTTAGAGAAAATGGAAAACACCCAAACTAATATTAATTGAAATCAAATTTCTTCAAATCTAGTCGTGCTTACAATGAATGAGAAACCTTGCTTTTATAGGCAAAGTAAGGGCATGAAAGTAAAACTCTCAAGAGACATACTGATTACAACTTTAAAAAAGAAAGTAACTTTAAGTACAATAGTCACACCTTTAACAAAACTACTTTAAAAAAGTAAACAACTTTCTAAAAAGCAAGCAATGATAAGAAGGAATCTTGCATAGTGGTTTGTGGGCCACAAAGATTCTCTTTCATCAAAAACTCAAAAGTAAACTCCTAAAAAGACGAGTCCCACTTTAAAGTGCTAAAGTGAGGTCATTATCACAATCAGAGTCATCTGTTAAGGCCATGTCATTGTAAATTTGCTCAAGAATGTGGGCGATATCAGTTACGGTTCATGTAGAAAGTCCTGGGCTAGAAATAAAAGTGGGCTCTTGGATAGATCTGGATGGTATTCTTGAAACTGTAGAATGTCAATATGTAGGGCAAAGAACTTCACTGGCTTGAATGTTGATAACATTAGAGGGAGCCACCGATGTCCAATGGTCAAATGATGGAGAAATAATTGGTGCAAGAAGAGCAATATCTCTAAAATACGGACCAAGGGATGTACAAATATTGGAAGGAAGTAAGCTCGAGAATTGGTTGAGTTAGTCAAAGAAAGAATGTAAATTTGCCATTAGTTGTGTGCATTCTGTAGACTAATCAAGGGTGGTTCGTCAATGCTGAAGGTGATTTAGTGTGCACAGATGTCTAGAAGTACTTATATAGTAAGGAAGATGTATGATATAAATAGCATAAACTTTGTGATCAATTAAAGCAGTGTCCAATAAGCGATAATGAGTCAAGATTTGAGACATGTCTACACGCTACTTGGAAAGGGGTTGAAACCATTCTAAGAAAGTCCACAAAAGAGAATTGGCATTTGTAGAATCAGATAGGTGGCGATAAACATAGAGGGGTTGATAAAGATATAGAATAAGCATATAGAGCAAACAAAGCCCAAAGATGCCATAAGGTAGTATCATGGAGAGTATCATAGAGATGATACATTAGTTTGTAAGGGGTAAGAGCATAAAAAATGACCAGGAGTAGGTAAAACATCAAATGTGAGAAGTGTAAGATGAAGATAATAAAACAGACTTTGATGAAGAAGGGGAAAAAGGTCTATGACAGTTTTTATAGTAGTAGAAAACAAAGAGGGAAAATCTTTTTTACATTTTACAAACTTGGGAAACTCCATTAGCCAAAAAAGAGGAATAAAATGGTTCAGAGAGGATGAAAGAAACAAGGTTGGTTTGGCAGGTCGAGAAAGAAAATAAGTAATTGTATTGTGGTGACCTTTGATATGGCGGATGGAGAATTTATGGCGAGAAAACCATTCCTGCCAATGAAGCAATTGACTGTTGGGAAGATGTTTCTTGGGTTGATCAAGAATCTTGGGGAAGGAAGTGTTATCAATTTCAATGACAAAATAATAAGGGTTGAGGTAGAAAGCAAACTTTTTAATACCTTTTTAAACAGCTAGGATTTCTTTATAACTAATGTGATAATGGTATTTAGATGATCAAAATTGTCCACTTGCATGACCACAATAATGACGATTGCCATTGACTTCTTCTAGAAGCACAGCACCCCAATAATTGTCACTAACATCTGTTTGTAAAATGTGTTGTCCCTTATCAGGAATCTTTAAAGGTGGAGGGTCTTGAAAAATATGCTTTAAATGCTGGATGGCCTTCGTTTGTTCTAAAGTTTAAGGTGGTGGGTTCTTTTCAGTAACTTAGATAAGCATGAAGTGTAAGTTGTCACGTGTGGTATGAACTCACGGATGTAATTAACAATCCCAAGGAATTGTTGTATCTGTTTCACAGTGAGATGCTCATCAGGAAAGTGTAACAACTCTTGTGCAATATGTGGACTAGGCTGATAAAATCCATTTTTAAAATGCATACCCAGAAATTCAATCTCCTTTATACCAATGATGCTTTTAGAGGCTGAAAGCATGATTCCATACTATTGAGTAAGATCCAAGAATTGTTGGAGTAAAGCCTGATGTTTCTCATGGGCATTTGAGAATAAGAGAATGTCATCAATGTAAATGATTGTACTGTTGAGGATAGGCTCATAGATCTTGGTCATAGTTCTTTGAAACAGTGATGGGGTAACTTTAAGCTCAAATGGCATAATAGTCCACTAGTATTGTGCATTGGGAATGCAGAATTACATTTGTACCGCTCAGTTAGGTTGATACCCAATTGCCAAAATCCTGCCTTAAGATCAAACTTGGAAAAGACAATAACATCTTTTAAAAATAGTACCTGCGTACTGATCTTGGGAAGAGGAAACTTGTCATCTTGCAGGAATGCATTCAGAGGCTTGTAATCAATCACCAATCTCTTTTTACTGCGCTTTTGCTCTGAACATTTGTTCACATAGAAATCCTAGCAAGCCTAACATGACTTTGTGGGCTCAATTAATCCTTGCTTCAAAAGCATAACACACTCATCTTATGCGAGCTTAAGGTCATCAGGGTTCATCCCTAGATGTGTAGCTTTCGTAGGATTGATATCCTCATTATTTTTGAAAGGTAGACTTATGAAAAAGTCAGCATTTTTTTAAAGAGGATATAGATGAGAAAACTGTGTATGTGATTCAGGACAGTAGTTTAACAGTTTATCTCGCAATGAGGTATATGGTGTAGGAACTTGAGAAAGTTCAAACACATTTTTCACTTCAATGCAGGGACTATAAAATGATCAATACCTGAGGTTTGTGGGTAGGATCTATAAAGGTGAGACTTTGTTGTATACATCCACACTAATGAGAATATCTGGGCCAGTAGATTGCTGCCAAGCAATTTAATCCAAAATGTACACTGTGGAAAGAATCGTATCCCGATCTTTCTCTTTGTAATAAGCCCAATCTTAAATGAATTGTCATCTACAGCAGTAAAGTACTCATCATGTGAGGTCCATGCTTCAGAAGATAAAATGTTGGGCTTCATAATCTGACAGCTGGGTCCAGTATCTATAAATCCAATAGCTTTGATAGGTCGATCGTATTTGTCTTGTCTGAAGAGTTAGATTTGGATATATGGTCTTTATATTGGAGTATGATTTATCTTCATGCAGGTTTGTAGTAGCATGTATGGAGAATCATCTTTTAAAGAGATAGAAGATTCAGAGGATTCATCATCAGAGGTCGTAACAGAAACAACAAACTGAGTTTCTTCATCTTCAGTGGATTGTTCCTCAATAAGATATTCAAAGTTATTAAAAGAATGAATAGGCAAAATTGATTGCATGTGCTTCAATTACTTGACATCTTTCTTGCTTTTGCGAGGACAGGTTCGTGCAAAGTGTCCTAGTTATCCATAGAGAAAACATCGATCAACTTTTTGAGAATGATAGGATTTCTTCTTGAAGAATCGAACAAACTTTCATTTTGTTCCGTCTTTTCTCACATAAGTTTTCCTTAAGGGCTTGTATCCTTCCATTTGTTTGCAGAACTTTCGTCGATGATAGACATGATTGTGATGAGATTTCTTCTTGTTGCTACAATCACAGTTCTTTTTGTCTTTGCACTTGATCTGAAGATAAGGCTTCTTACAAGCCTGTTTAAGAAGTGGACCACCTTTAACGATGTTTTTGAATAAGGCATATTGATCACATAACTTATCAAGAGAAGCTAAAGCAAGCTGGTATATTTCTCCAAGAGATATATTAGCAATATTCCTTTGTAAAGAAATAATGGTCTGTTGTAGCTCTGGCTACAATTGATCTGAAAGGGATGATATAAAAGAATATCAAAGATTAACATCATTCCATCCATTTAAAAGATAATACCTTTCCGTCATACGTTTAAAATGCTTCTGTAGATCATGCTTGACAAGTGAACAACATTTCATTACAAAATACTCCTGATGGATCTACTTATCTATAAGTTGAAAGTCACTAATGAATTCTTTATGAATGATTCCAAGAAGAGCTCCAGCTGTAATGACTTGTATATACTGAAGTCTTCGATAGTCTCCAATACTTTGCCACTAATCTCGCATAGTACCAGCAAAACGAGAAGTAAACTTAGAAAAAATCATGTAAAGGATTATTCGGTTGAGTCATTTGAAGATCTATCTATGCATCGAATTCATGCAAGCGATCTCTCCATTTCTTTAGGGGAAGATCGTCAAAAGTAAACCAAGGTCCTGAAGTAGGCTTGGTCTGTGCAGCTAGATGATCTGGTGCTGGTTATGGTGCTGGTGCAGGTCTGAAAGGTTTAGTACTTGTAGATTTTGCTTCACTTATATATGATTCAGCTTCAGTAGGTTCAGGCATAGTCATCAGAATTTGTGCTAAGTCTGATAGATCAACTAGCTATGCTAAGGAATCAAAAGTCGATTTAGAAATCTGTTCAGATGATGACTTAGAAATTGTTGTAGAGATTTCAGATGTTGGGAAAGAGGCTTCAGAACAAGCTTCTAAATTATTTGATTGAGCAAAGGAATCTTCTGCAACAAATGTAGGTGCAAGATTTGCTTTGAACTCTATCAGAGGCACTTTGTCCTTCCCAGTAGAGGTGGAAGGTTGAGACGTCAGTGGAGAACTGGAAAGTGTATCAATTTGTAACGATTTACTCCACTGGTAAACTGGTTTAGGTTCAGTATATGAAGGTGATGGCTCAGGAACTTGTTCAAGTTTTGGTTTTGACTTGGCTTTTTAGGTTTTGCTTGACCTGCCTGAGGATGTATCTACTATCTAATCAAAGGATAATTGAACTTGAAAACGTTTGAATAGTCAGCTTCTTTTAGATATGTTTGATATAGAGGAGGAGTGTATACTGGCTGTATATTTGGAAATACTGAAGAGGATGAGCCATATACAATCTTAGACTGTGCAGATTGCATATCAGCTTCCATTTGTTGCACAATTCCTTGTATCTTCCTGAGTTCTCTAGTTTTGACGTTGAAGTCAGGTCCAAAATACTGTGTAGCAATGTAATGTCGAAGATCAGCGTCAAGTTGATGGATCTAAGCTTTGTCTGAGTGGTACAGTTGTTGGATCTGCTTCGAGACATCGTCAACTTTATGTTGAGTAGCATGAGTCTATTGACTGATTCCATATAGCTTGGAATCAATTATTCTAAGGACTTTGTTCTATGCTACTGCAATTGATGTTTGTCAGTTAAGAACTTCATTAGAAGGATTTGAAACAAGTATTTCTTGTGAAGTGATTCCTGTTGCTCGAATATAAGGGTTAGAGATAACCTTAGTTGTTTCATCTGTACTCCTGTGTAGAGAAGGAACCTCTTCTTCGTATGGCTTAACCATCATACAAGGTATAAGAGTAGGAGTAATGACAGGAATTGCTGGCTTAGGCTGACAGGTAAAAGATTTCAGTATCTCACGAAGAGATTTAGGTCTGAATCTTTTTGTGGATAGACCACTAGATTTATGGGAATCATCTAGATCCAAGTCATCCTTGTATATTGAGAAGGCATACAATGAGGTTTAGACCTTTTCTTCCTCCTTCATCGTCTGGCATACTGCTCATTATCATCATCACTTTCTAACTCAGGGTTGAGACAGACTTCACAGTTAGGTTCGCACATAGATGGGTCAACATTCCATACAAAGTGTCCACAGTGATAACTTACATAGACAGATCTCCATTAGATTTAAAATAATGGATAAGAAGGCCAAATTTACCTTCTGTATAAGAAAATACAGGCTAGATCAAAAAGATAGCCCCAAATGTAGAAGGTCCAGATGGATCTTTGTTGGGCGTTGCATAGATGGACTTCACCGTTCCATCTTTTAATGTCTTCAGAATTAAAGGAGTGATTGTATGAAAATAATATTGATGAGGCACATGGAACACCTTCTGGTAATTAGTGATCTATTTAGTAGGCATCAACTTTTCAAGCTCCACAGCTGGTAATTGCTTCGAGATCTAGATGATAATAGTCTGGTCATTGGAACGATCAACAACCATATAAAGAGCATCCGAAGTAGAATTTGGAAAGTTAAGGTCTAAAGTATGCTTCTGTAGACGATAGATCATCTGGTGATGTAAGGAAGTCATAATGGCTATAGGATCTTGTTTTGCTCCAATGATCTGAATCTGAACTTGCAGCCATTCAAACAAAGTGGGATCACCCAATCTGATGTTGAAATCAGGTGTTATTGTCATAATGACACTTCCATTGTTGAGAGTAGTTTGCAAATTACCAATTAAGGCATTTTGGTACATTATGTAGGCAGTGTCTAGAAAAGATATCTTGGTTGTAGTAGGTATTCCCTTTCTTCTATGAAGTGTGAGAACATGGTGTATAGCTCTGACATGTAAATGTGTATGGTTGTGTTCTCTTTAGAGAGAGATCAGCTCCTTTAGTATCTCAAGCTTTACATATTGTTCTGTTGTAGTATATCTAAGACCACACTATTCCAATCTGGAACTCTGAATTATTTCTTTAACTTTTGGTCTAGATGTAGATAAAATAGTACGTATACTTCTTGTCTAAGAACGATCATAAGAATAGATACTGTAAGGACTCAACAAATGTAAAGAAGACCCACAAACATGATTTTCTACAGAAACATGGGTAATTTCAACTAGATTTTGTATACGATTAGACAAATCACACTTAACACTAGAAGGTAGACCAGACATAAACAAAGTTGAAAACAGATGAACAGGGTCATTTGGTAATGTTTCCGTAACTATTGGGCTCTCTCCTTACTCACTCTTATCAAGAGACAGTGTTATCGTCAGCCAAGACACAAAAGATTACTATAATTTTCACCATTAAGTGGCCTAGATTTTCACTTAATTTTTGCCATAATTCTTCTTTGGCCCACTATTTAGTGACCTGTGACACAAAATTTTGCCCATTATAATTACCTATAGCTCTTCTCTTAATTGTCCTCAACTAATAAGCTCTTCTCTCCATTAATTTGTTGTCTCTTCATCCTAACTCTTTTTTTAATCGTCTCCTCATTATACCTCTCCAGTATTCTTTCCATCATCTCCCCTCTAGCTATTTTTCCTCCTCACCTCTAGGTTTCCTCTTTGTTGTCCTCTTATCACAAGCTCTTTTCGCCAGATGTCTCCTCATTGCCAGCTTACTAACTCAACACTTGCCACTTGCCACTCACACTCACCACTCACCACTAGCCGATCGTCGTTAAGTTATTGTCATCAAATCCTCTTCTCAAACACCTTTCTAAGATGTCAACATGCTCATCAATAGATTAGTTATAGATAAGGATGTCATAAAAATAAACCACAATAAATTTACCTATGAAAGGTTGTAGCACTTGGTTCATTAGGCACATGAAGTTACTTAATGCATTGGTCAATTCGAATGATAAAACTAAGCATTCATATAATCCATCTTTTATCTTGAATGTAGCTTTCTATTCATCTCATGCCTTATCCTTATTTGGTGATAACTGCTTCTAAGATAAATTTTGGAGAAAATAATTGCTCCACTCAATTGATCCAACATACCATTTAACTTTGGGTAAAATAATTGTACCAATAGTAATTTTGTTGATTGCCCTAATATCAACAAACATCCTCCAACTACAATATTTCTTTGGCATAGGTAAAGTAGCAACATCACATAAACTTATGCTCTCCATAACATGACCCTTCTTTAATTAATTCTTATACTTACTTCTCTAATATCTCATTTTGTTTTGGACTTATATGGTTGTAAGGTAGGTTGGGTAAATTAGTTCTAAGAACAAGGTCAATATGGTGTTGAATATGATGCATAAGAGGTAATTTATTAGGTAAATTATCAAGAAGTACAGTCCCAAACTCCTCTAAAATAGGTTGGATTTCCAATAGAATTTCTTCTTTTTTTCTCACCTATTTCCTTTTTACAGTTAATAAATGCATCTCCCTCTTTTTGTTTATCTCACTCATAACTTTTATGTTATTATTTTCTACTTGAAATTAAGATTTTTTTAACTCTTTATATTAGGTTTCACACTCCTTTTCCTACCTATAGGTACTAAGATATGTTTCATCCCATCTTTCATAAATCGGTAAATTTCTTTTTACGTAAATGCATTGCATCAACATAATATTACCATGGTTTACCCAAAATAATTTTTTTAACCTAAATGCATTGCATCAACATTATAGTTTTGGCTACCTCTATTAATAATCAACTCACATAAGTTTTCTTGAACTACATAGTTTATATGAAAATTTTATATCTTTGCAAATCATCTTGCTCCTTGTGAGATATCATTAAACTTTTAATCACTCCCATAAAAGCATCATCTTCTTGTTCCTCTTGCTTCTTCCAATCATCTCCTTCGATTGCCCATAGTTTCTCCTCATCATAATATTGCTCTACCATATTTACTATTTTCCTCTTGAGGCATTCATTAGATTTATTACTTGGTTCATCACATCTATAACACTTATGAAGGCTTGTATAAGGATTTGTGGATTTAGAGGTTATTGGAGCTACCTAGATTGAATTTTTACTATTATTGTTGTTTTTTCCATTACCATTGTGTGTAGAGGCTGCATTTACCACCTCTTTTCCTTTCTCAACGAAAGTATTTTCATTTCCATACCATTTAAATTCCCTTAACTCCTTATTAAGCATAGACTGTGCCTTTATAGCCAAATTCCTAGCATCTTAAACTATTAGCACCATCTAGATCTCAATCTTATCTCTTATACTTGGCTTCAATCCTCTTAAGTACGTTACAACTTATTGAGGTTGGGTTTTAGATAATTAATTGAAACTTCCATCCTTAAAAACTTTATAGTATATTCATGAATACTCTTATTTCTTTGATGGCATTGATGAAAAGCATCAAAGATATATTATTCATAATCTAGGGGTAGAAATATCCTCCTCAATAATTGTTTCATCCTCATCCGAGCACAACCCTCGTGTTTAGTTGCCACTGTTGAGTTTGGAACCCTGAGCAGGCTGTCGGTGATAAGCCAGAGGAAGGTGAGGATCCTCAGTTCGGATTGCAAGCTGCAACTTGCCTACATGAAATTGGAACTGCTAGTAATTGCTGATCAACCATACGTTGGTGAATTCATTTCTGGGCCTTATACACACCGCCCGTCACACTATAGTAGAAATAAGATTTCTACCCTCTCTTCTCCTAGTTTCCTTCAACTTATCTCACCATATTGATGGCCCTTTTTAACTATAAGCCACTAACTTGACTTAACTATAAGCCACTAACTTGACTTTTCTCTCCTTAGGAATTTCAATAACTTGACTTTTCTCAACATTAATCTTAAAGATCTTGAACTTATCAAGAACTTCAGACTTTTCCTTAAGCAAGAACGCATAGCTATAGCAGGAATAATCATCTATAAACATTAAAATATCTAGCATTGCACAACGTGACTATATAGGGACCACTAATATCTGTATGTATAAGTTCCAATAAACCAGAAGTACGAGTTGACCTTTTTTTCTTTATCTTAGTCAAATTACCCCTACAACAATCGATACATGTTTCCAGATCACTGAAGTCAAGAGTTAGCGAATGTTATCCGTTATCAATCTCTCAATCCTCTCTCTGGAAATGTGGCCAAGAGGTTTATGCCATAAGCTGTACGATGTTTCCTTTATGAAGGCTCTCTTTCGAGTAACAGGTTCTACAATATAAGAAGAGACATACATTTCATTAAGAGTAAGATACATTCTATACAATCTGTAGGCTAAGAAGGCAGTTCTGATATATCTTGTATTGATAGAAATATTTACAACTGAAGTATCAAATATAAAATGATAACCTTCTTTATCTAAAACTGATACAAAGATCAAGTTCGGTCTAAAAGACAGTATATAAAATGTGTCTCGTAAAACTAATACAAACCCCATATCAAGGTTCAATCCTATATCTCCTACATACAAAACATTCACCTCTTCATTGTTGCCAACCATCAACTTCTCCTCTCCTTTAGTTGGCCTTCTCTTAGATCTAAACCCCTGCATTGTGGAAGCAACGTGGTTAGAAGCTCCACTATCTAACCACCAAGAACTTGATGTGGTTATAGCTACATTGGATTCATGAATCATATAGGTCAAGGAGTTACCTGACAGTTCCTGCTTAACCTTCCACAGCTTGTACTTCTCACAATCAGCCTTCCTATGCCCCTTCTTCTTACAAAAGAAGCACCTCATACCCTTTAGGTCATGTGGTCCCTTAGCAATGCTGGACTGTCTTATCTGAATCTTTAGAGAGGGATTGGATTTCTTACCCTTACCCTTAGGTTGTTGGGGCTTAGCCTTCCCCTTACCTTTGGCAGCTGCAAACATAGTTGTATAAGGGGAACTCTTAATCTTATCCTTCGCTGCAGCACACTGGGAAATAAGGCATTGATGTTCCAGGCCTCATTTTGAGAGATGTAGGAGGTAGCTAACATCTCAAACTCTCAAGGGAGAGTGTTTAGTGCCTGATGCACTACGAGATTATCTAGAATTGGTGCATCAAATGCCTTCAGCCTAGTCTGCAGGTGTACCATCCTGATAGTGTACTCTCGAACGCCTCCTTGTCCCGTATACCTCATGGAGAATAGTTCCTTAATCAAGGTGCTCTACTCTATATGAGAAGACACCTTGTATCTCTGGGAAATGTTATCCATAAACTCCTTCGCTATAATCGTATCCGGTAATCCACTCAGCAGATGATCTGGGATCGACCTCTTGATGGTCAAATAACAAATCATATTTGACCGCTCCCAGACTGTCATAGCTGCTTTATCAGCTTCTAAACTGATATCCATAAGTGGAGAAGATCTCTCGATGTGCATCGTCATACTGACGTTAGCCATCTCCAATGCAAACTCCACATCCTTCTTCCACTTCTTGAAATTGAAACCATTTAAGGTCTCAATCGTGACAACATTGTTGTTTACAGAAAAGGTGACTATAAAATAGAAAAGACAATGTAAAGATCAGTATAAATGCAGGATAACAGTGATACTTAAAACATTAAAGTAGTATCGCTATTGAGAATCCAATCACACATATTATGAAACACCTTTAGGATGAATACATAATGTATGTAATTAGACCCCCACATAAAAATGATTAGAGTACAAACCATCAACTCTCATGATACTACCACCTTTGGGTGAATAGATCATTTAAGCAACTACTTTTCTCCATCTAATGCCTTTATGAATATCTCAAAATACTATGTAAAGCCAACACCTTTGGGTAGAATAACCAAACATAAGGCCAGAGACATCTCCAACATGTGAGCAGAACAATCCAAAATACTAACCTAAAAGGTCACTTTGGTGACTACATTTTCATCAGTACCCTATAAAATCCACAAATGCAAGCAGAGACGGAGCTACACTAGTGCCATCACTTGCCTCCAAAAAATTTTACATGAAAAATTATTATTTTAAGTTTTGATCCCATAAATAAAATAAAATTTTGCCCCCATTAAAATTTTTACCCCAACTCAAAAATATTTTTGGATCCGTTCCTGAATACAAGGGATACATCTTTATGTCATCCTCACATTCTATATGGGTATAATATATGTGAAAATCAATTATAACTGTAAAAACTAGATTCACAATTAAATAATCACATACTAATACTGAAAACGTCGTCTTTAAACTTTATTTGAGACTTTTATATATAAAAAATCTCAATGAGAGTGACTATTGTACTTTTTCAAATACCGAACCTACCACACGAGAAATGAAACCCTAGAAACAACTAACATCCACCAAAGATTCACGTAAATCCTAGAAAAACCAGTTGCCCTGCTCTCAATGGTCGTTTAAAAACAGAAGAAAATGCAGCTGCCAAAATCACACAAAATCAACAATCACACAACCCTCTATTGTCGTGCAAAGATGGAGAATACGCAGTTGCTAAAATCAACGCAATCAACAACACAATACAACTCTTAATGGTTATTCAAAACAGAAGAATGTACAGCTGCAAAAAACACACATGATTCACAATGAACCCAGCAATAAGGTCATGAAACCTTGATGGAAAGTTGCAACACCAAATCAAAATTGTATCCCACAAAATCAGCTACAAAAATGATCCAAGATTGCCCCAAAAATTACAACTGTCGAGTCACAAGTTACCTGTCATTTTTCACACCAAAAACGACAACACTTTGGCCCACAACAATTTTAAATCTCAGCCACACTACAACTACAAATAATCAAACCAAATCTCCAAAATTTATGCTTTCTTAGATAGTCGTTATTCCAAAATAGGCTATAATAAGAGTTCAAAAATTACCAAACAATTACATCTTATATTAGTCAAAGATATGGTAATTTGATTCCAATTAAATCTTATCCTCATTAGGATTTTAATCTTCACGTAAGAGTCTCACATAAGATAAATAACTTAGCATAGTAAAATTTTAAAGATGTCCAACTTTGTCTGATTACAAATAATGCATAAAATTAATCAATAAATTTGTTATACGTATCTTAACACTAAGTTTTTCTTTTTGCTCCACCCTACCCATAGGTACTTTGTTATACCATTTTCACTAGTCTGCACATTCTGATTAAAAAAAAAGAAAAAGACACCAGAGACATTGGCAAATTGCTTTGAGCAAGCAAAAACGAATACGGGTAGTTCCACGTGCATTAAAAAAACAGTGGCAGAATGAGAACCATCGCGCAATTTACAAGAACGTAACATATGTAACTGATCCCACTTTGCAGAACGTAATCTACAAGTGTTTCTCACGTGCTTGAAAGGCCACATGCAAGCTATCCGCTAAATGTGGACATCTTACATCGCTGGATATGTAAACCAGTTCATTAATTCTATTCGTGTTAATGACACGAAACAGAAAAGCAAACGCATATGATATTTTGTTTCTTATTCTATTTTATTTACGAGTTTCCAAATGATCTCATTCCAGGCATCTTAGACTTGGATTTTCCAAAAACTTCTAGAGAGTTCGATTATGAGGTTTTCTTCCTTCAACTCCAAGGGTCTGTCCTTTGTAGGTTAATGGATTTAATATTACAAGCTTTCTTTGATTGAGAGTAATGTACTAGACATTCAGGTTTTGACAAAGGTTATTTCATTTTAATTTTTAAATTTTAAAGACTTTTCAAATTCATTCTACATTAAATTTATTTTTTATTTGAATTAAATTCATCGCTTAATTTTAAAATTTGTAAGTTCATCAAATATATCATTTAAAACATGTGATTGATGAATTATTATTTATTTTAAAAAATAATAACTATAAATTAGTCTATTATGAAAAAATTAAAAATATTAATAAAATCAAACTAGATCGATATAATTAAATAAATGAAAATTTATTCAAAAAAGAAATTAATAAAATAAATACGTCTTAAATATAAGTTTCAAGCTTGCAAGTTTACTTTTTTTTTTTGGTTAAACCACCCGGTATCCGGCACCACATGGGGAACCGACTAGTCCGAATTCGAGTCGGGAAGGACCCTTGCGGGCGGCAAAGTTCTCTCTCACGAGTGTTTAAAGCGACTCCATTTTCAAGACTCGAACTCGAGACCTTGGTTAAGGATAGAGGAGCTCCTGTTGCTCCACCACAACCCTCGTAGGCTGCAAGTTTACATTTTATAAGCGAGTTAAACATGCCTTTGTTTTATCAAAGTTTCTTGGTATGGAATGACGACACGGGAGAACTAAAACAAAATGGGCTGCCAAACTTTCCCATTTGGAAATCAAACTTGGTTAGGCATAAGCTATCACTAGAAAGAGTACCTCCCCACTTGCTCCACTTGGTTGCTTACAGAATCACAGCTTTTCGACGAAGACCTTTGATTTCCAACACGTGTTAGAAGAACTGAAATTTCAATCCAATTCCCATTTATAGGACGCCAAGTTGCCAACCCAGCAAATGCAAGTAGTGTGAGTTCCAAACACAGTCGTGCTCTTAATTTGAGCACGTGGGGGAATTGAATTCTTTGCGGTCTAATCGATCCTCATCTATTGATTTCTTTTGGAAATTACATGTGGAAAATGCACGACTTGGGGTGGCAATTTTTGGTCTTGACATCACGGAATTGCCAATAGAACAGCATCTCATGTGCGTGATTACCCTAAATGGCATTGTTTCCACTCTGTTCTTGAAGTCCCATCGAAGCTGGGGTTTGCTTCTAATACAAGCTCTCTTCATCTTTGACATTAGGGATGGTTCTCGGCTTTGGCTTTAGCGTCTGACATGAACTCGCATTGCTTGCTTTACGATGCTGATTCGATTTCTGTGATAAAGAAGAGTCAAGATACGTGTCCCAAGGATTTTTCATTGCATCACGTAAAGTTCTAAATAACATTACAATTGCACATTAGTACAATTACTATAGTGAACGTACATATAATTGCTGTTAGACAATTTTGTTCTTTCTCAACAAGTTGAACGATATTTAATTGCATTTTTTTGTTTTTCAATAACTTATGGTTAAGTTACGTAATTTGATCCAAATAATAATAATAAAGTGACTCAATAAATGATCTAAATCAAAAGGTCAAAGTCCGTGTAGAAAATGGATCCCAATCAGTGTAGACCGGACCCATATAGGCCTTGTGATAGAATAACCTGATATAAAAACTATATACAAAGGTTAAGGTCTACTATAGTTGTTGATACAGTAAAACTTCTATAAATGAATATTTTTGGGACCTGAAAAATTATTATTTTATACAGAGTTATTAATTTATCGATAAATGAATATTTTATTAATTTAATGATAAATTAATATTTATTAATTTATAGAATAATTTTTATTTTGTACATTATATTTGTCAAATTAAACAATTAATTT
>JANKOE010000001.1:3983846-3997552 GCA_026284465.1 Erythroxylum citrifolium | reverse complement strand
TATTAAAATTCTACAACAAAGTGGACACTAAAAGAATAAAATTATAAAAAAGTTTCATGCATGAAAGGCTATAATAAGCACACACAAAAATGAAAACTTCAAAATTCGAATTTCCCCTCTTCTCTATTCCAAAAAGGTATATGATTTTTTATCCTCTCAATCTCTTTTTCTTCACCTTTTTCTGTAGTTAATTTTTAGAAAAGGTACAAAATACCAATTTTTTATAGCTTAATAAATTCTACTAACATTTTTTATAATTTAAAATTTTAGTGGAAACTTCTTATATTTTGTGAAAAAATAATTATAATTTTTATATTATTTATACCTTATTTAAATACTTACCTCGTTTTGTAAGGGTCAAGGAATAGACATCAATTGTACATAGTCTTTCTTTTAGATTTTACAAAGAAGCTATTTCTATATCTTGAATATGTAAACTTTTGGTCATAAAAAAAATAACCTTCCTAGTTATCCCAATTAAGGCTCGTTACCAGAAAGCCTTCAATTCCTTTTTCTTGAACCAACTTCTCCAACTGCGAACTCTTGGTCAAGATGCTATGTCTTGCTCCATAAGCAATGGTAAACTCATATCTTTCTGGTTTGATAAATGGTCGGATTAGGGAGCTATTATAAACTCCACTGGTTCTCTAAGAAATTCTATCAATGTATCACTTCACACCAAAATGGTTTCACTCCACTGGTTGGGAACTCCCCGCAAGCATAAGTCATTTGCAACCTCAGTACTTTCCTAATCCTCTCACTTGAGACACATTTTTCTGGTATAATCATCCCATTCACCACCTGTCTAACAAAATAATGAGAGATTTATTAAGAGTAAAGAATCCAGTGGCGCAATGGTGCAACGTCATATGGAACAAGATCTTACCATCTAAACATTCCTTTCTCTTATGACTGGCTATTCAGAATTGTCTTAACACTGTAGACAGCCTTAGGTATTTACACGTGGATTCTTCATGCCCTTTTTGTTCAGCAACGGATGAGACCAACGCTCATTTATTCTTCATGTGTGATTTCACCAATTGTATATGGGGAGCAATAAAAATGAGGTGCAACTAGTCTTTACTAGCTAATTAATATGCTTTCCAGTGTAATACAATGGTTGTCTTCTCAACTTTCTCCCCCCAAGCTGATCTACATTGTAGCCGTGAGCATGTGTGTACAAAATATTTAGAAAGAAAGGAATAGTTGACGATACGAAGCCAAGGAGAAATCTACCCCACTTCTCATTTCGGAGACAATGGACAACATCAAAGAATTGTTACTATTAAGAGGTGTGGTGTAAAACTCCAACCTTCCTTATATTATAACTTGCCATGCACCTTAATCATATCTTTTTAGTAGTAACAATGCTACAATTTTAGATAGATAGAGCATTCCCCTTGTAATCTTCTACTACTTGTAACTCAATTCCTTTTATATTTAAAAAAAGGCTCATACTCATTTACCTTAATTTTTCTCAAAAAAAATTATTTGATTCTCCCTTTACCACCATTATCTCCGATGCCCATTTTGTTCCACAAGATTCGTGATTTGTCACACAAACCGGACTAAAAATCAGACCGATTTGTATTTATTCCGGTTAAACCGACGGAGTCGGTCCGATTTTGAAATCACTGTGAAATTCTCATCTTTAACCTTGTTTTTAACTGCTCTAAGCACATGATAATATTGATAGTCGGGGTCCCAAAATAAACGACAGAAAGCTATCACTCTGCAATTTTTGGCGGGAAAGAGAATGGAGCTCCTAAAATTCTCTAAGTTCAAGCTTCAGCTCCAGGCACTAATCTCCGAAATTCGCGATTTGCGAGTAAAGTTTCGCTTCTTCTCTCCTTCTTCAAAATCATCACATTTTGTGTCTCTGTTTTAAATCTCGTTGTTTGTTATCGATTCAGGAGAGGGAACGCTCTGCCACGGAACAATGTGGCCTTCTAGTTCAGGTTCTGTGTAAATTTGAATTTAGGGGCTTTAAAGTTTCTGTGGGTTTTGTTTCGAGTTCTGGGTGTTTGAATGCAGAAACAGAAGAAAATGGAGGAGGAATATGGTAGCAGGGTGCATGAATTGGAAGCGGACCTAGCTTCGTGCAATGAACAACGGGAGAAGCTCGAAAGGAAGGTTGGTGAGATTTGCAGTCAATGATTCGTAGATTTTCAATTCGTAGCGTGAGTGATGTGACGTGAGTTAATTGGATAAAGGTGAATTACCTTCACAATGACAATGCGTTGCTTGAGAACAAGCTGAACGAATTGAAGGGGACTATACAAAACCTGCTTCAATCGAGGGAAAGCTTTGTGAACGCTTACGAGGTTTGAGTTTGTTGTTTCGTTCTATCCTTACACTAAGCTTATTATCGAGGACAGCAGATTGATTGTGAATTTTGTCCATTTGATTGTTTGCGGAAAATTTTGTCGAATCGTTCAGTATGTGTAACGTGCAGGAGTCGACTGGTGAGATGAAACGTGCAATTGAAATGAGGGACAGAAAGCTTGATATCCTATCCGAGAAGATAAACTCTCATTTATGTCTATTTGACTCTATTGAAAAGGAGGCTTTCTCTATCAAACAAGTTGTGGATAATGTGAGATGCCTTGTCAGTGAAAAAGAGGAAGTAGGCATGTAATTTTTCTAGTTCTTGTGTCTCTGATATGAAAATTTTGAGGGAATTTCTATTCAGCTTAGATTATTACTAATCCTTTTTGCTGTATCCAGTGACCATCTTGCAGGGGAAGATGGATAAAGTTTGTAGCTTCGAATCGTTATTTGTAGGTAAATTCAGGTTAACATACATCTGGGTGAATTAGAGTTTTATTTCCAGCTTTATCAGTAGGTATAATGCTTCTTTAGATTGAAAGTAGGTACAATGCTTGCTTTAGATTGTAAGAAATGTTTTCTACTTAGTATTTGCTCCTCCTGATCCATGGTAGTCATCATGCAAACCGGTGATTGTTTAAAATGATCTTCTTTTGCAAGCCACCTGGCCTAATCGAATCTTTAACTGTCTTATTATTCTATTAAGTTTCAAATCATTTGTTTAGTCCTGTGATGTTCAATACCTTTTGCTTACAAGGGCTAAATTTGCTTTTGGCAGAAAAGATTCTTCAGCTGGAACAAAGGGTGACATGCAAGGATGCTGAGTTGCACAGAAAGGAAAAGGTCATTGCCGAGCTAGAAGCAGCGCTGGAAGCAGAAAAACTTGGTAATATGTGTCAAAATCATGTAGAAGAGATATCCATTCAAGTACTGAGCACATTTTTATTTAGGCACCAAAAAAGAAATAGCAGTTTTAAGTGAAGATATTCTTTTCTGGGTTGCCTTAACCATTCTCACCTTCAGAATACGTTGTTAGCAAAGGATGCGGTAATACATAATCTAATTTCTGAGAAAGAGGTTCGCATATGTATTGGCTGTTTGATTGAATTTTTTAGTTTATGCTTGATAGTTTCTGAAAGCTTTTTCTAGTGCTCTTGGATCAGGCACTTAATATTGAAGTAGGGACTTTAGCTACTATCTTGCAGAGGATAAAGGATACTATTAGAAATATGAATCAAGAGGTAAGGCGAGGCTTTTATTTTCTACTTTCATCATTTTATGCTCTGGAGTTGATGATTAATCATAGCCATGCCTTTTCATTCCATCACTATGAGCCTTTTGCTTTGCTGAAAAATGTGTATCAGACTGGTGCAAGGACATCTTCCGATGGCATATTATGCTATACCAGATGCAGAAGCACTAAACTTGATTCTGAATATTTCATTTGACCTATAATCTCATGCACAGTGTCTCGGAGGATAATAATGACTTTTGTCCCAGGATTCAAGGGTTTTATCCTCTGTGCTGGAATGTCGAGAAGATGGTGATACAGTCATGTCAGCTGAGGATAACAGGTAATAGGTAATTCAACAAAACCTCTTTTCAGCATTGTGCAACTGATAAATCTTTCTGATTTTGAACTTGTTAGCTTGGTCTTAGCTGAAGATGAAAATTTTAGGGATAAAAATCAAATAAAGCTATCTTTCACCCTCTTAAGTCCAGCACTTCTGGTAATGTTCATAGGAAATAGAATAAAATGGTACAAATAGTCATAGTTCCGGTCGCCTCTCATCTCTCTTTGAATAGATTTGAAAAATGGAATGAAAATTCTGGGATGCAAATGGCACAAGACAAATGGCACGCAACAATTCATTTCTTTGCCTAACATTGTAATTATCTGACCAGGGTTGAAAGTTTGATCCTAAACTTTGGAGATATGCCTCCAAATGAAGCATCAAGTTTGGTCACTGCAGAAAACAAGGTCTGTGTTTTCTTCTCCAAGTAGTTTTGACTGCTCATGGTTTAGTTGAAGGACCAAGTGTGTGATAATCTATTAGCTACTTTACAGAAGCCCTTGAATACTTAATTTTGGGTAGATACACCTTACTTTCCTATCATGTTTGCTTTCAGCATAAAAGTGCTGTCGGCATGGTCAACTGTTTATTCAAAAATTGACTAATATATAGCAATTAAAGAAGCAACAAGCTCTAGTTTCTAGGTTTCCATTTTAAGACACGTTTGTTGATCAGGATGAATGGCATTCAAACAAGTTATCCTGCATACTTGCTCCAGCTCTGATGTGTGTGTAAATGTTCAACCCTATAAAAACTTGGGGTCAATGATGAAAAATTTGGATGTGAATTTCTCTCTATGCCTAATTTATACATATACGGCCTATAGTTAGGGTCGTTCTTAACTTTTTATAAGCCCACAGACTCGACCCTGAGTAAGGGTAAGAAGGGTACTCGGACAGTGCCTCGGCTCATAGGGCCCACTAGTTGCAAGTTATTTTGTAATATATGAGCTTTTCGTTCGAGCCATAAAGTAGACAATGAAAGAGTTGTCTTTAAGGATATAAATGAATTTATTTAGGGGGCAAACATCAATCTTAATTTGGTAAAAAAGATAGTGTCCATTAGCATACATACAAAGACTTCTTTTGAGGAGACGAAACAACAGTTGAAGCGAGCATTTCAAAATGAAATTGTTCCTCC
The DNA here is from genome assembly GCA_026284465.1 of Erythroxylum citrifolium. Lineage (NCBI taxonomy): Eukaryota > Viridiplantae > Streptophyta > Magnoliopsida > Malpighiales > Erythroxylaceae > Erythroxylum > Erythroxylum citrifolium. The sequence continues at coordinate 3,992,510 of JANKOE010000001.1, read as the reverse complement.
TAGATGTTGAGATTCATATTTTCTAATTAAAATTCGACAAGAGAAGGCCTTAAATTCAAGAATTTCGTCTTGACCTTGTCTCCATCAACATCATTCCCATCTAGGTAAGAAATGCATCTCATTTGCTTTTTCAAGTCTTATTTTTTATTTTTGCTTAAAATTTTTGATTTTATTAGTAGTTTTTTTTATCTAGAGACTAGGTAAAAAATTAAAATTTGATTATGAGTATGATGGCATTTTCAATCAAGGTATAATCTTTTATTTTTTAATTGAAAATTTGATTAAATTTTGTGTATAATATCTCTTTTTCATTTCCTTCTTTAATTGTAATTTATCGTAGTAAATTGAAATTTGTCAATTTGATTATGGATTATATTTGTCAATCGCAATTTTAGGTATAATTTCAATTCGAATTAAAATTTATTTGGGTAATTTATCTCTCTTTTATTTCACAAATATTATATTTAATAGTTTTAATCTCTTATTTCATTCTTCAATTGCAATTTATCTCTCTTTTACTTTTTAAGTCATAATTAGTATTTTTTGATTATGAATTCAATTAATTTTGTATATATAAAATTAATTTTGTAGATTATTGGTGAAATTTAAATTCAATGTTTCTATAATGTGAATATTGCTATTAGTCTTTGTTCTCTTCGGTGAAAAGTAGATCATTGTTAGTTTTTAATGTTTTAAAATTACTTGAAAAATTAAATTTTTTTTTGAGTGTGATAGTTTTTATTATAAAAGTTTGCTTTTTGTTTTTTCATTTTTAACATAGGATATTAAAATTTTCTCTTTGTTTTTTTTCCTTTATTGTAGATATATAAAATCATTGATATATTTTTGTATTATATGGTCGAGCTATTGCTATTCTGATGCGCTTGCCTACTTCCATTTCCATACATGTTCTTTTCTTCTTTTTCTAGTCCTTTTGTGTTATAATTGTTTTTATACGATATTGCTTCAAAAGTATTTCTTTGGAAGTGAAAAAAGGAAAAAAAAAAAGAAAACAAGTAGAATAGTCAATAGAATCTCAACAAGGAGTTATTGATAAATTTGTTAAAAGAATAAACTACTCTAATGAGAATTATGAGGAATTAAGTGAAGATAATTTTGAACAACCTATTGAAAATTTAAGTAATGAGATTTATATTATGAGGATGTTAGTAATTTGAGTAAGCATGGTCATGTATTAAATGCATCCAATTTAGAAAATTAAAGACAAATGAGAAACTAATCTCTCTGTTGAATATTTAAGATCCTCGAAATTGGAATAATATTTATAATAAAGCAAGGGATATTTTAGTTGAAAAAGGGCTTTTAAGGAAATTGAATCTTGTGTTTCCTTTAAACAATACTTCTCAATATTTTTCCTATTCTTTTTATTATAAAAATTGGGAAATAGAGATTGGGGATAGATAATGGTTAATTTAGTCTAAACATGTGGATAAAATATATTGTTTTTGTTGTAAGTTGTTCAAATTTAATAGTAAACAAAATATATTAGCAAATGATGGACTTAGAGATTGGAAGTATCTTAGTGCGAGACTCAAAGAGCATAAGAATAATTTTGAATATATGACTAACATGAAGACTTTGAATGAATGAAGAGTAAGATTGAGCAAAAATTAAACAAATTAATAAATATTTGCAACAAGAAATCACAAAGGAGAAAGAACTTTAGAAACAAGTTTTGATAAAAATGGTTTATGTTGTGAAATGTGTTGCTAAAAATAATTTGACTTTTTAAGCATCCAATGAGAAACTATACTAAGATAGTTATAGTAGTTTTTTTGGGATTGATTGTTGAATTTGATGTGGTAATGCAAGATCATGTTAGATATATTTAAAATCATGAAATTTATCATTATTATCTTGGTAACAAAATTCAAAATGACTTGATTTCTGTTTTGGCCTATAGTTCTATCATAACTAAAGAGGCAATACTTCTCTATATTTTTTGAATGTATCCTATATGTGAGCCCAAGAAAAAATGAGTTTGTAGTACGATGTGTTAATATGTCAAGTAACAAAATAAAAATAGAGGAGTATTTTTAGAGTTCTTGAAGGTAAATGACACGTTTGGATTGAGACTTTTCAATGAAGCATTGAATACATTTAATTGTCTTGATCTTAATGTCCACGATATGATAATGATTTTAATATGAAGGGAAAGCACCATGGGTTTCAAAAACAATTGCTTGAAATAAATCTTAGAGCATTACATGACATGTTTTCCATAATCTTACTTTTAATGATATAGTACATTCTTGTGTTAAATTTGTTACATCTTTTGGAATCATATAACATGTATATATATATTATTTTCAAGTTCTCTTTTATTTGTTAATATTTCAGGCTTAACCCTATGAAATGATTGTCTAATTCTTAGAAGAGTTGAATAAAAAATGTAAAAGCTATTAAATTTTAGGCTTTTCAAATAAGATTGCAACGTAAGATTGCAAAACACTAAGTAGCCGCAGAATTGCATTAATACGCACATAGATGATCATGAAATATAATTTTTTAAAAATATAATTTTAATGCAAAATCATCAATAATAATATCAAGATCAATATTGTTTGACATTCTTTTTGATACATAACATGGCCATATCATTAACTATTTTTTGTGATATTGACGGTCTCAAGTAGGTTTTTAATAATTTTAACTTTGAAAAACTTTTTTCAGTTGATGCTATAATCATAGGTATAGTTTATAGGATTTGATAAGTAATTGAAATATTTGGATAACAATTAGCAGCTTTAATAAATTTAAGAATTTTAGTTGTTGATATTGACTTAATTGGTAAATTCATTTGCAATATTTTTAATTTTAAAAAAGAAAATCGATGGTAGCATTGAAGCACTTAGATTTAAATTGCAACTTTTTATTGACCACATTAATAATAAATAAAATATTGTACCAAATAATCATATCAAGTAAAAACTCAAAACTTTTATATGTACTAATCAAATTTTCTACTTTACTCTTTAATTTGGGATCATCATAAGATCTAAATAATCCTACTAAAGTTGATCTTATTTGAGGATCTTGAAATCTAATAACTTTTATCACTTTTAATTTAACTCTTCCATCAAGTATTGGACAATGATTTTACAGTTAATCTTATAAAATTATTAGATAAAACATTCCACATTTTAGGAGAACTTGAAACAATTTTAACACAAGAATGTACCATATTATTAAGAATATGATTAAGATTGACAAACACGTGACATATATAATGTTTTTGGATTTATTTCAAGTAATCGCTTTTGAATCTCTTAGTACTTTCCTTTTATATTAGAACCATTGTCATAATTTCAACACCTCACATTGTGGACATTAAGATCAAGAGACTTAAATGTATTTAATAATTAATTGAAAAGTCCCAATTTATATGTGCCATCTTCTTTTAAGAACTCTAAAAAGTATTCCTCTATTTTTATTTTGTTATTTAACGTATTCCGATCTTGTACTACAAACTCATTTGTTCTTAATGGCTCACATCTGAGGTGCAATTAAGAATTATAGAGAAGTATTTCGTCTCTTTAAAGATCTTTATGATAGTTCTAATACTATGAGCCAAAAAAGAAATCAACTTATTTTGAATTTTGTTACTAAAATAATAATGATGAATTTTATGATTTTGAATGCGTCTAACATTATCTTGTATTATCACATGAAATTCAACAATCATCTTAATCAATCTCTAAAACTTACCATCACTATTTTAGTAAAGTTTCTCATTGGATTCTTGAAAAGCTAAATTATATTTAGCAACAAATTTCACAACATAAATTATTCTTAGCAAAACTTGTCTCTAACATTCTTTCTCCTTTGCAATTTCTTATTGTAAATCTTTATTAATTTGTTTTATTTTTGCTTAATTTTACTCTTACTTCATTTTAAGTATTCATATTAGTCATATGTTCTAAGTATTCATATTAGTCATATGTTCATCACTATTTTCATGTTCTCTGAGTTTTATACTAAGATGCTTTTAATCTCTAAATCCATCATTTGCTAAAGGACTTTGTTTACTATTAGATTTGAATAATTTACAACAAAAATAATATGCTTTATCTACATGTTTAGAGTAAATCAATCATTTTCTATTGCTAATCTCTTCATTGTTCAATTTTCTAAAATAATAACAATATGAAAAACACCAAGATGTATTATCTAAAAGAAATACAAGATTCAATTCCCTCACAAGCTCCTTTAAAACTAAATGTCCCTTGTTTTATTGTCAAGATTATCTTAATTTTTAGGATACTTGGTGTATGAAGATGCTCACTCACATTACTAATATCTTCATAAATATGACTCTTCAATTAAATTTTCATTAGGTTGTTCAAAATTATTTTTCAGTATTCTCATAAGAGGAGCCTACTTTTTTAATAAATTTATTAATAGCTCCTTTTTGGAATTTTATTAATTATACAACTTGTTTTCTTTTTTTCTTCCTTTTTTACAGCCAAACAAATACTTTTTGGGCAATATCATATGAAATAATTATAACATAATTAAACTAAGAAATAAAAGTACTTGTATGGAATTGGGATAAACAGGCAGACACAACAGAGCAATAATAGCTCGATTATATATCATAAAGATATATCAACGGTATCATATATATGCGGCAGAGGAAGAAAAAGCAAAATTTAATTTATTTTGAAATGTCCACTTCCATAGTGGTTTCACTTTCCCAAAAGAAGTCTTCGAATGTATGCTAACGAACACTATCTTTTTTACTAAATTGAGATTGATGTTTACTCCATGAATAAATTCCTTTAAATCTTTAAAGAATGACAACTTTTCCTTGCCTGCTTCTTGGCTTAAGTGGAAGGCTCTTATGTTTTAAAATAGCTTGCAACTAATAGGCTCCCCATGAGCTTGAACACTGGACGAACGCCTTTTCTGCCCTTGCTAAGAGTTCAGTCCGCCTATAGCGAGCGCTAGTTACCATTTAATGCAGCTTTACTTTGCGAAGAGCAAAACTCAGTTGTCATCCCCGTAAAAGAAATTATCACAATAATTCCCGTGTCAGAAGTTAGTGTATTAAATATGGAAAGACAAGTAATAAGTTGTTGATCTGGTAACTGCTAGGAGACCAGCATGCTAGCTTTTTACATTATGATCAATTACTGGTTTGTGCTCTCTCATCTGCAGTCAATTTCCTCTGAATTTCATTCTGCATCAAATGGTCCAAGCATTGCAGTTAACAGTAGAAAGGTAAAAAACAATTTGGTAACTAATTTACAGAGGTACTTCATTTTGTAACAATGCTTGGTTGGGATTTCCATGAAATAACACTAGCTGTCCCTTTTACAGCTTAATCTCACCACCAAAATTTACTTAGATTCTGAATGTTCATCTACCAAAACTGAAACCCTGGAAATCCAGGTTAGGTTGTTGCTTAAAGTATCATATTTTCTCCTTTAGCATTGGGAGGCTGGGAGTTCATTCAAGTAAATTCTGATGACTCGTTTTCTTGTCCCAGGGAGAGGACGATAATTTAGCAAACCAGTGACAGGCTGAGATAAGTATGTTTGTAAGCCTGCTCTTTACTCTTCATTTCACTGGAGATCATACAAGCAAATGCGTGACCATCTTACAATTTGAGTTCCATAATTTTTGTTTTCTTTCCACTGTACTAGAAGTAGATTTCGATGGGCTGTAGTGAGTACGGCTCACTTAATGAATTTCAAGAGCTGGTTTTCCCTAAAGGAACTTTTCAAGATGGTGGCAGAATCTGATTACTTTCGTTTTGCCATTCTAACATGGGATTTGATTTAATAATTGATCCAATCTGAAGTAGGAAATGGTGTTAAAAAAAAAACTCAGCAGGACATAGATAAGTATTAAATTTCTGGATGACAAAATATTTGTGACAAATAATAATAATAAAATAGATTAAGAATAATAAGGTAAGTATACAAAAATTAAAATATATGATTCGATTTTAATTCTGTAAATACAGGCAAAAGAGCAAAATTTTATTAAAGAGAAAAACAATAATTATAAAAAGATATTACTTTTAACTCAAAATATAAATATACTCAAGATTACAACTTAAAGACATTCATAAGTGAGTTTCACAAAATACAAATAATATTGTGTATTATTTAACGTGCTTGATTTTTATAATCAATTGGAAATAAGTTTCTCAATTCTTTTATAGGTTGAAGTTCTTGGATGGTAAGAAAAGATAAATTAATGTTTTTTTTTAATGATTAGGAATGTTAGTTTGTTTTTGGTGCACCCAGGGTATTCACCGACGGAATCAGTGACTAATCCTTTCGTTGCGGAAACATCTTCAACATGGTAAGGCTACAGCTGGCCCAGGAGTTTGTTGCATTCCTAAGGGTGGGATTCGAACCCCCGATTACTTGGTTAAGCGACGAAGGCATGTATCACTAAGAATAGTGGCTTAGCATTAAGCTTGGCTTCCAAGTAGCGGCAATGTAAAGTCACGTCAAATATCTACACTTCGGCTTGAAAAGTTATTAAAGTTACTTCAGTATAACCTTCTCTATATAGCCCAATAAAGGGTGTAAAATGCTATTAATAGATATTAATTTCATGCCATGCTTGAACTTAGTTACTGGAATAGACTTTATTAACTAACACGTATGTCGGATTAGCTTCAGTATCATTCTTTTTCACTACAATATTGCCTTGAAAAATTACCTAAGCAAAATACAAAATCAGTAACTGATCTCCTTTTGTCGAGATCACTAGCATATTCTAAGTCAACAAAAATAACCTAAGTTTTCATTTCTTCTTCCAAATTCCAAACAAGTATCAATTAAACCTCAGAAACATCTTAGAATTCATTTCACCGCCTATTAATCCGTTTTACCAGGGTTAGTCATGTATCTGCTAACAACACTAACTCATGTGAATTGTTTAGATGAGTTCATACCATCAAAGAACAGATCTTCTGTTTCTGTACTCAGCATACAAAATATGTGTCATGCCACCAATCTCTTTCATTTGTCAAATGAGATAAATACATGAAATGAGCAATTAGGAGAGTACAAACATATTTGGCGGTTACTGTCTTCGTTGGTGGAGATAGATAACAAAACACAAAAATTCTGTGTCTTGCAGTATTTGGTTACTGATCTAACTTATTTTTGTTTTGACTCCAGATGACAAGAACATAAATTTTTTGTTCCTTTCAAAACCATATAATTATTATATATATATATATATTAATTATTAATAATATTAAAATTTCTTAGTAATTTCTCATAATTTACAATTCTATCCTTAACATGGATAACAGGATGTTACACTCATTTCATTACATTTTTATGTTACTTATTTTTTAAATTTCTTATTTATAGATACAATTAAATTACTAATAAAAATCATTCGTTTTAAAATAATCAATGAATTACATATTTCCAATCATATTATACTACGGGGTACTTTAGTTATTGACACAGTTTTTTTATGTTCTGTCAACTGCAACTAAACACATTTTTGTCATCGAGACGAGCACAGTTTTATCTATTTTGTCCATCACAACCAAACACACTTCACTGTTTTCAAATTTTGTTCTATTTTATTTCCAAAATTTTGTTTTATTCCGTCTCAGCTTATAAATCACAATAACCATACGTATTGTCAGAGAACAGACCTTCTATTCCCGTTAATTACATACGAGATATGTGTCATATCACCAATCTCTTCACTTGTCAGAGGAGATGAGGCGACAGAATGCTTGAAATGAGCAATTAGGAGAGTACTAACATATTTGGCTTTTTCATCCCTCTTAATGTACTTTTTTTTAGTCAAATAAATTTTCTGCTTTCTCGTCTCTGCGGATTTCTCTGTTGAGAATTTTCTTTGTCACTCCTAAATATTTCACTCAAATTCATTACTCAACTATATCTTTAACTAGTTGACTTCAAACGTACTTCTTGAAACAATGAGCATATCCTCTATGTATAGGAGCAAATAAATGAAAGATCTATCAGATAATTTTTCGAAATAAATACAAATATCATGCATGCTCCTCAAATAGCGATGGATAGTCATAATGAGATTTCTTCAACATGTAAACCTAATCTTTCTTATACCACTATCTAGCAGACTACTGTAAGCCATAAAGAGATTTCTTCAACAAGTAAACCTAATCTTTCTTGTCTTCAGCAATAAATCCCTTGGTTGCTACGTATAAATCTATTCTTCCAAATCGCCATGTAAAAAAATAGTTTTGACATCCAATTATACGAACCCAAAGTCAAACATAGTTATTATTTTGAGCAAAACCCGAATGGAACATTGTTTTACCATATGTGAGAACACTTTATTAAAATTTACACCTAATACTTGACTATATCCCTTTATAACTAGGCGACCTTTATATTTGACTCTTTCGTCTCTTAGAGAGGACTTCTTCCTTTTGAAGATCAATTTATAACGATCTTTTCCCCTTGTGGTAGTTTTAACTAATTTCCAAGTATCATTTTTTTTCATACAAGGATTCCATCTCTTCTTACATTATCATTATCCATTTTTTTTTCTGAATGTGCACCAGAGATAACATATGAAAATATGAACTGTTAACCATTGTTATTAACCTTATCTGCTATTGATAAGATGTAAGAGGCTAACTCTGCATAGTTTGTATATCTTGGT
>JANKOE010000001.1:3946642-3966228 GCA_026284465.1 Erythroxylum citrifolium | reverse complement strand
TTTGTGACTGGTTTATTCTTGCAGGTAATATAAAGCTGAAATTTGTCATGGTTGTCAAACTGTTGTCTTTTCTCAGATCAATGAAACTGTTATTTTTCATTTTGCAGGTAATATAAAGCTGGAATCATTTTTCATGCCACATCAATGAAACTGTTATTAAAGAAACAGGTAAGTATAAGCTTCTATTTCTTTGTTTTTTTTCTCTTCAACTTCAGTTCTCAATATGAAAGATTGGAATCTTGTTCTGTACAACGTTAACAGCTGATGCATTGGTTTCAAGCAGCCTTGCTGCTATAGGATACGAATATGTGAACATAGGTATAAAATTACATTATGCATAGAACATAACATTTATTATATTCACTTAAATTTGATTACATTTGTTTTTATTCTTGCGTTCATGATGATTGCTGGGGCGAACTAAATAGAGATTCTCAGGTAATACAGTATGATTTTATTTACATACTAAACAATTCAAACTATATAAGGAAAAAAATACCAGAGGATATACAATCTTTTATCAAAAACTAGTTATTCTCTGATTTGGAATTGGTAGATTAGTATGAACTTAGAGCATTACAAGTCCGTATTCGTTTATTGATTCAGTCCTTGTTTCTGACTGTTGGCAGGGGAATTTGGTGGCAAGAACTGGAACATTTCCTTCATGCATCAAGGCACTGGCAGATTACGTTCATAGCAAGGGCCTCAAGCTTGGAAATTACTCTGATGCAGGGTTTTTAAATCAAAAACTCAACCTCTCCATTTTCCTTATTTATTTTGTGCACATCTTCGTATATATACTGAATCATGTTTATGGTTAGCTGTGGTGACTAGTGGAGTGGAGGTGTTAGTAGGCTAACCTTTAGTATCATTGATAGTTGAACATGCTGTTGCCTGGAATACCAAGGAGTAGACTTTTAGATTGTCCAATGACGGTGCAGCTTTTGCTGAGAATGTGATGGAGTGAATCTTTACATTTTCAACACTAAACTTGATTCGGATGCCCAATAGTTCATCACGTGCTTGTACCCTACTGAGTGTTTGATGCTCTGTACTCGATTAGTTTCCAAACATTTCTTGTGCCTTTCTCCTGCCAATCTCTCTGATACACTTAAGTTATATACAATCAGTCAATTTTATACCAATCAAGCTTTGAGCACAATTAAGATATTCTATACTCTCTTTAGACTTGGAAGTACACTTTACCAATAGAAACCTCACAACCAAACCAGATGGTTCACTGCACTTACATCACTACCTGACGCCTGAGCTCAATTTTTCTTGGACCACACGCTTTGTGGGAGCCGCATAGTACTATTTGAGGGGTTTTCTATATACTTTCTGCGTATGTTGACTTTTGCTCAAATCTAGCACAATTGCCAAAGGACTACTCAAGCCGACCGCCGACGGTGGTTCATGATGTCCAAGACTGCGTCTTATATTTTTTTTTGGTGGGAATTATATTATTATTTTAGAAATAGGTTTGAAAATTACATTGATAAGATATTTAAGATTTAAAAATTTAAATTTAAATTTTAAGATATGATTAAAAGATATTGCTTTGTTTGTGAAAGAATTTAAAATTTAGTTAAACAAAATTATTACATAAAAATTGATTGATTTATTTTAATTTATAAAAATTTATTAATTTATAAAAATTGACAGATTAATTAATAAATTAATCAATTTTTAACAAGAATAAATTAAATTAAAAAGTTAAAAACTGAATGAAAAAGTGAGAAAGTTTAAAATTTTTATGATTAAACCGATTGGATTTTGTTAAATGTTATTGATAAGGCTTTAAATTGTAAATTGTGAGATATGATGCATAAATTACAGATCATTTGTATTTGATTATAATAAGTTATAAAATAATGGATCTTAATTATTATAATATGAATCATTGTAATTATTATACAATTAAAAAAATTATCATATTTTCAAAGGATAAAATAAAAATATTTTCCATGTAATTTAAGATCTTTAAAATTCTTAAGAAAATTCTTTAATTTCTTAATTTTTCATTAAAACTTGTCTCTCAACTTCTATATTCGAACGAAATTAATTAAATTAAATTAAAATTAATAATTTATTATAATTATTTTAAATTATTAGTAAACTGAGACATGCGTGACATTAGCTTAGACCATAACTGTTGAGTCACGTATGGGTTCAATCACTTCAAAGAGAATTTTCATCAACATTCTTTGGTGATCGACACAAAGTATCAGAAGGTGGCAAGTTATCCATCAGAAAAGGTGATGTATTACAACAAGTTCAGTACACAAAAGCATTTGCTTAAGTAATGTTCATTTCTGATTCGAACAAGCCACATGTGCAGAGATACAGTTTTGTCTTACATGTAGTTGCACCTAATGAACTTAAAAATTGGGATGCACTCAAAGACTCAAAATGGCATTTTTCACATCCAACTAAACTTTAACTTTCAAAAAAATTCTTGATATTTTGATTCTAACATTACTAGTCAATTATATTTATAATCATACTTGCTTCATCTTAAGGGGTTTTTGGTGATAAGTTGGGTGTCCTTTGTGGAGTGTTTATATGTCTATTTGCCTTTCTTGGTGGGACTGTTTATTTATGGGCGCAATGAAAAGCCATATCAATTAATTCCAGGGCGCAGGTGAGTTGGTAAGGGGCTCTTTTGACTTAAGTGAGGTCGCGGGTTCTAACCGCTCTCATGTATGCAGCCGTTTAAAACTTAGGGCTAGAACTTTGTCTCCTGCAAGGGACCTACCTAGCTCGAGCAGGGATTAGTCTGGGAGTAGATAGCTTAAAGATGTCTTCCCATAATTGGAACCCTCCTAGGACACCTCGTATCAAATAATGAAATACACTCAGCTAAAAGGAAGAAAGGATATAATTAATTGAAAAGGGTATATTTGTTTGTTTGGGAATGTGGGAAATGGTAGGTGTAAACTTCATATCCTGTTGAAGTTAAACAAACGAAAGACAGCATTAACTCCGAGAAATGAGTTATAGCTCCGAAGAATTGAGGTAACTTGTGGCCCCAGTAACCCTTTTGTTGTCATTAGGTGATAAGGAGGATCCAACGGAATTTGATGATCATATGGTCTATATGGAAAATAACACCAACATCTTAGGTAATGAGATTGCTGACCTGCTGCTTAAGGTAGGTGAATTAGGCTTTCCACCAATCATATGTTCGTAATAACATTCTGCGGTCCCAGAACCCAAGTCAATCTACTTAGACCTCAACCTTAACAAGAGTACTATAATAGGAATATACTATTTGAGCAAAATAGAAGTGAACAAAAGGCAGTAAGTGTTGTCACGGAGCTTGAGTTTTGGTGACCAACTCGCAGGAAGAAAAGTTATTTTCCCCTTGGGATAAGTTGATACAGTTTAATCAAGTAATGCCTTTTACTCGTTTCATACATAGCTTTAACGTGAGGTTGAATTTTAAAAGGATACCTGGTTGGGTCGGTTATGTTAAGCCCGGCCTAAGGCCCATGCATCGATAGCCCATTCGCAGTTGATAATCTCCCATACATACGTAAAGACTTAAACCTAGCAACTATTCTGTATATAAGGTACTATGTCACCATGATACAGGTATGAGATCACAGCCCTAATCTTCTCTGTTCTTAGCAACCAAAACCTTCTCAAAAAGACTAATTTGAGTATCGGAGGGGCCAGCCAGCAGTCAACCCCCGGCGTGCCTTATCTATTTTGCAGGAGTTCATTAGCTGAAGTCAGTCACGATCATGGATCTAAGCAGCAACGTCCAGCCCCATCAAATTCAGGCAGAACCAATACCAATATTGAAATTCCTTATTTCCAACGTGATTATGATGCCAAAAGAATACAACGGATGTCTATATATATGTATCCTTCACATTAGTGCAAGAAATATGCATGCAACAATTATATTTCTCTCTTTTAAGCTATTCAATGTTTGTACATATATCAAACAGATCAGTCTCCAAATAATAACCTCAGAAAACACTCTAACGTACCAAAAACAGGAGTACCATGGTCCACATTGGATGTAATAACTTCGAGTCCTCAAATTCTTTGCTTGCGAGGCGAGCAATCACCATCAGTGATTTTCTTCATGTAGAAAGTTTAGGGTTGTCATTTCTCATCAAACAACTATATAGGTCATATGTGTCATTTATAATAGTGTTGGAAGAGGCAGAGATAGATTTTATATATAGTTCCACGGTCAATCTTGTTAGTTGATAATAACGTGGAAGCCAAAACAATTGGAAACTTTTAGTTCAATATAAGAGGAGAAGAAGACAGAAACAAACAAAAATGAAACATGAAGTTTTCTCATTCTAGAAGCAAAACTAACTCTTGGAAATTAGCAAGATCGAGCTTTTGATGGCTAGGGTAGGTAAAACAGGTTAACGGTCTAAATATACTTACTTGTATTTATATGTGTGCGTCTTCGTGGCAGCTTAATTTGGATCGTCAACGTTCATCATCCTCAATTACATTACATAATCACTCACGATGGCGTGGATGTTTAAAATTTGAAGATACACGCCATCATCTCGCTCTTACAGTCTTATATATATAATCTTTTCTTTTCTGGAAGATAAAAAAAAAGTATTTAACCAGCTAAAGGCAATTACAACGGTAAAAAATCACCAAAAGAGGGATCTAACCAGAGCCTGGTCTGCGGAAGGACAAACAAAGTGATTATGTACAAAACAAGCAGACGACAAAACAGACTACAACTATAGGGAGAATCAACAAAAAGCCTTACACTACCTAACTCTCTCTCTGTCAAAGAAACATTTAATCCCTCTCTCATACCTTAACTTAGATGTAATCTTTAATGTTGTTCTCTATTCTAAGAAAAAGCTGAATAACTATATTAAGTCTTAAGCTTGTTAAACAATCTATCTATTATTGACAATGGTGAGTCCTTTTAGTACTTTAGCTAGCGATAATCAAATTTATATATTGTATTTGGTTCAGTCTGAATCTGCTGGGGCTAGACGCCATTGTTTAGATCCATGAATCTGAATAACTTTGGCTAGAGAATATCTGCAAAACAAATAAAGGCACATCGGGGGTTGACTCCCGGAAGACCCCCCTGATACTCAAGTCAGCCTTTTTTGAGGGTTTTGGTAGTTAAGAATTAAGAGAGTACGAGGGTTCTAAAGTAGTACCTTTTTTCTGATGAGGTAATGAGTTTATATAGTAAATACCTGTAGGAATTAGATCAAGGTCGAGGAACGGGGGCGCCATTCTGAGTTTAAGCTTGGGCCTAGCACGACCGACCCAACCAGTATTAATTATAATTATAACTTCCTGGTTAAGTACCCTCAATAATGCCAACAAGCTCGCTAGCCTTGTGGCTCGTGATATTTCCCTGCTCCTCTTGAACTCGAGATCCTCTGTCTAATATTATGGTGTCTTATTGTGTTCAATAAATCTCAGTCATTTATTTATATAGGGCTCGCATAGAACCTTCGTAGGTCCCGCAAAATAAATGGCTAAGATTTCATAAGACAGAATAAGACAGAGGATGTGGACTCCTCCTCTTATTTGTAGGACTTGGTAATAAGTTCCCAAATACCCCAAAATGACAGATTATTCTCAGTAGGAATTGTACAGTAAGAAGATATAAAATAAGGGTCATTAATTTGATTTCAGATTTATTTTTTTATTGAAGGTTTTAATTTTTATTTTTATTTTTAAACAACAATACAAATTTATTGGATATTATTGTTAATGTAACTATACTTTTATTAATGATAATAATTAAATATTGATAATATTAGAAATAAATTTATTTTATAAATAAATTAAATAAGTACTTTTATTTTAATCTCTTATACAATATATGTTTATATTATATTAATAGAAGTTTTATTACACTTTATTAATAAATACATATTTTAATTGTTAAAATCAATTTCGATTGAGATTCATGTATTTAAATATATTTTTAAATTTAAAATATATTTATTAAATAGTTTTCTACTTTGAAAATATTTTTAATTTTTTGATACACAATTTAAAAGAACTATACAAATGCAAATTAATTACATAATAAAATTGAAATAATAATAATTAATTAATGTTAAATAATTAAATAGTATATATTGAGTTGATGGCAAGTCAGAAAAATAGAAAATAAAAAATAATTTTTATAATTCTTTATAAATTATAAAAATTAGAAAAACCTAAAAGTAGAAATTTAAATAAATATATTTTTATTAAATTTAAAAATAAAAACAAGAAATCAAAAACTTCAATACCAATATACCGACAGTAAAATATTGTCTAAACTATAGTAAAACCTAGCTCATTGATGTAATCCCTCAGTAAAATTAAGTATTACAAAAGTTGATGACAAGAATGTTAGTGCCTATATTATATTGTAAATGAAGATGTAGTTGAAGAAAACACTTGGCAGTTAGTAGTGACAGTTACAAATCCTTGAGCGGTAGTTTTCCTTGAAGGACGTATGGTAGGGAAGGTGGGAGATGGATGATGGCAGTGCCTCACTTCAATACAAAGTAATTTCTCCTGCTGAAAACATCTTAGGCCACATGTCAAATAACACTCGTTTGAAGTTTATTATATGTGTGAATATATATATATATATAAAGTTAAAGATAATTTGATACGTAGCTTTATATCGAGACAAGATCTTCTGTTCAATTTTATGGTGTCTTATTCTGTCCAATGAATCTCAGCTATTTATTATGTGAGCTTCGCGTGGGTCTCGCATAAATAAATATGGAACCTACATAAATAAATGGCTGAGATTCATTGAACAGAATAAGACACCATAAAATCTGATAGAAGATCTGGACTCTTTTATATCTTAAACTCCGCATACATGTGTTTCCTCGATGGATCCGCACGATATTGGATTACCAATGTCTTAATTTTAATAAAAATTGCTATTAATAAAAAAATGAAGATGATAGATTAGGAAAAGACCTACATGTTTTGACTGAAAAGTTAGTCATCAAAACCTGAAAACTACAACACGTAACACAGAAATACTGGCAAAAAAGTCTAATAACAAGTTCACCAAACCCTTCGATCTCCAAATGTATTTACTTACATATAATAGATAAGCAATTCGTATGTACACATGTGGTATAACATCAACTCTGAAAGATGAACTAATTCCTACACTCCACAATGATCAACGATTTCCATATTTACTATGCAAAGCAGATAGTATAAAGCAGCATAAAATATTGATGGATTACAAGGAAAGAAAGAAAAATGTTGTTATGTATTGATTGTTGGTAGTCTACAAAAAGAGAGTGATGTATAGTAGATTTGATTATGCATAGAATTAAAAATTATAAAAATGGGCAACTAAGGTTGGTTTGTAGTAGACGTCGTAGGTTAGAAACTTGGAAAGACGTTGAAAGGAGAACCAAATTCACCCCACCAAGCAACCCTTTTGCTCTCTTTCTCTCCTCTCTACCTATCTATCTCTGACAGGCTCCATCTTCAAGTAGGGCATAGAATTACACAGAGAGAAAGATATATATATATATATAAGTGAGAAAAGGGATTACTTATGAAAGGGTTTGTTAGCCAAGACGTTTGCATCAATCTGCTGGTAGAGGTTTGTCCGAACCCTCCCCAGAGTCCCCCCAACTCTCTAACGGAAACCACCACTTGATTATAACTTCAATCTCTTCTCTTCGATATGCTACAAATAGATATAGATGTTTGATGTTTTTGGGATCAATCTGCTTAATTGCTCAACCTACAGTTCTTGTTTTGCTTTGCTTCCCGCCACCCACTTTCCTTGTTATTTGTGACCATCATCAACCCATCTGTCTAGCCATTTGATCCAGTTCTTTTTTCTTTCTTGCTTGATCTCGTTTTTTTCTTTAGGTATATACAGAAGAAGAATAAGACGAGAAGAAATACATGAAGCTATAGCTAGCTAGCAGGTTGAAGTGTACTAGCTAGGGTTTTTCACATTACTGTACCGGGTTGGTGCTGAATTCCCAATTTTTGCCAAGAGATCAAATGTGTACCAGGGGCCATTGGAGACCAACTGAAGATGAGAAGCTAAGGGAGTTGGTGGAACGCTATGGTCCTCACAACTGGAACGCCTTAGCCGAAAAGCTTGGAGGAAGATCAGGTGGTTTTATTATCAACCGATAAATGCATCAACCTCGTGGTCATGCATGAGTATTACATATTATTATTATCCCTGTTGTTGTGGAAATTTGTAGGGTTAGATTTCACTTCACAAAATTGATAATATGAACCAAAAATGATGATTTAAATGAAAAACAGGTACAAGAAAAGGGCATTTTGATAATGATAATACCTAATTGTGACTATGACAAACTCTGTCATATTAACGAAGTTATCTTTGATCATCACAACAGGGAAGAGCTGTAGGTTGAGGTGGTTTAATCAGCTGGATCCAAGAATCAATCGGGGCCCATTCACCAAAGAGGAAGAAGAGAGGCTTCTAGCTGCTCACAGAATTCATGGCAATAGATGGGCTGTGATAGCAAGACTTTTCCCTGGTAGAACTGATAATGCTGTGAAGAATCATTGGCATGTAATTATGGCGAGAAGGTGCAGGGAAAGATACAGACTTCATGGCAAAAGGGTTGCGCATGAAATTACTTCGACAACGAATGAGGTAAACATGTGTTCATCTTCACCTTCAAAGCTACAAGATGTTCCCATGATGATTTGCCAGAAGACAATGAACTTCTCTTCCTTTCTAGAGAAGTACCGTGACAGGTTGTCTTTGTGTGATCGGTATCCTCTCACTCACATTAGCCCAAGTAACTGTGAAGGTAATTAGCTGTAGTTTCATGCTTCAATCTTGCTAAGTTCACTCACAAGATGCAAATTTTTCATTATATAAAATTAACATATAGCAAGGAAGGTTTTTAAGCTGTGGCTCCAGTTATTATAACCGCAATATTAAATTTTGAGTAATTATCACAGTCCTTATTTAGGTTAATTAACAGTTTATTATAGCTGTTAGTTAATATATAAAACTAATTAAGTTGGCCTCACAAAGGTTCTGATACTATGTTAAGTGACCGTTTCATCACAATAGCTTAAACTGTTGTGTGAGACCAATTTAATTGGTTTTATATATTCACTAACAATGGCAACCTTAATCACACCTACTTTTAATGCAATTTTCATAAATGTATGATCATCCAATTTGTAATCTACCATTTAAAAGTCGATGAGAAATCGTACCAGTAATGTAAATCATTAGTATAGCACTATTAGCTGTCAACTAATTTATGAGTTCTCAACATGTTGGTAGTGTTAATCTTTCATGCGTATATATGTTGTCGCAGATAAAAATAGGGCAGTAGAGTTTTACGATTTTCTTCAACTAAACACTGACTCGAGCAAAAGCGAAGTGATAGACACAGCGAGAAGAGAAGATGAGGAGGTAGAGCAGAAAGCCATGGGACGATCCAAGAAGGCAGCGTCTTCTTTCATCGAGTTTCTATCAGTAGGAAACATTAGCTCTCGGTAGCCCTCTAGTCTCAGAGGTGACATCTCATCACATATCAAACATATACTTATAGGACCATAACTACAATATTAGACCTCTACAAGCCACCTGCTGGTGCTTGAAAGCTGCAACATTGACATGGGACTGGGAGTGCAAATTAGATATTTAAGGAGATATTTCGATGATAATCACTAGTAGCATATGTTTCGATGACGATCACTGGCATATATAGACTACAATGTAATGTTGAAGCTTAATCTTAATCTATGACAAGGTTCATTCGATATGTTACTCTAATATATAGTAGAAATTTTAATTTACAGCTAAAAGACATACAGCACCTTAATTAATTCTTTCCATGGATATTGCTTAATGTTTTATTACTATCTACTAAGAATTAATTATCCATAAATGCTTGCATCTTTCGCTCCATTTTTCACATTCATTTTCCACGAGAAACTTATACTCCATCCGATTCAAATAAGTGTCGTTTTAGAGGGATGCACACTTATTAAAAAAGTTAATGAAATATCTGATATACCCTTATTAATTACATGTTAAAGTGCCTTGAAAATATAATCTGTGTAATTAAGATGTGAGAGAATTAAAAGGTAATCTTGGAAGTAAAATCATAAATATACATAAAAAGTCACAAACGATATTTATTTTGAATAATTAAAATCCCTCTAAAACGACACTTATTTTGAATAGGAGGGGGTATCAAATTCCATTGATCAAGCGTTATCTCAATATCGAGGTTGAAATTTTATGATTCAATGTTATATATAATATATGATTTTCTATTTCCATTCTTTTAAATCCAAAACCATAGCAAAATTAAGCAGTAAATCAGAGTCGCCTTAGTGGTCTATCCAACACAAAACTGTAGTTCCATCGCCACCTAAGTTTTCTCAGGTCACTTTGCCACAACTACTGATCATTACTTATGATAATTACCGGTGTGGTAAAATCATTAATCCACCTATACCGACGGTTGTCGGAGGTTAATGTACGTAAATAGTTTATCTCTCTAGTTTTTCCGATTGTCTATTAAACTCTTTCTTGGGCTTCAATAGGATGTTTCAAGCAAGTGACTTGGGTCACGAAGCTTGAGCATCTCAGGGTTTTTCTGGATCTATTTTCTTGCAGGTGTCTCCGATTATTTCTGAGCCAGCTTCTCTTTTGTAGACCTTATATTTTATTCATATTTCTGTCTATTTTGGTCTAATTCTGGAGTTCACAATACAACAAAGTAGAAATTTAGCTACGTTTTTTTTTACGTTCTAGAAATCGTTGCTAAAAGTGAACATATTGCGACGATTTTCAAAATCATCATTAAAACTAAGTCTTTAGTGATTTATTATAAAAGCGTCACAAAATGATTAATATTTGGTGACTGAATGACAAAAATCGTCCCTAAATGTTGAACATTTAGTGACGATTCGGTAAAATCATTGTGGACCAAATTGGACGGTTTTTATACATAGAGATTATTAGGTGAAATCAAACCGGACCACTGATCGGTTTAAACTTTTTTCGGTTGGACGGTCCGGTTTTTAAAACCTTGACGATTTCCAAAAATCGTCACAAAATGGTCCACAATGAGTAGACCATTTAGACATTCATTGGTAAATGAACTTTTGGTGACGTTTTTCAGAAATCGTCATCATAACTTGGTGACCAATTTCCGAAATCGTCACTAAAGGGTTCATAATTGGTGACAATTGTGTAAAATCGTCACTAAAACCACGTTAGGTGATAATTTTCAAAAATCGCCACCAAAGGTTCGTAGACATTTGGCTACGTGTTTTTTGCTACGTTTTTTACATTGTCGCTAAAAGTAACTATTTGGTGACGATATTTGAAAGCGTCACTAAAGGATCAACATTTAGTAATGAATTTTGGAAATCGTCACCAAATGGTCCACATTTAGTGACGATTTCTGAAAAACGTCACCAAAGGTTTCACAGTAATTTGCAACACATTTGATGACCATTTGCCAAAATCGTCACCAAAGGAAACATTTTTCAAAATTGTTAAACTAACATTTTTATAATCTATCATAATCTAGGTATGTTTTATTGGAGATTTGTTTTAAATGTTTACAATGTATTGTTGAAAAAACACAAATAACATAATTTTAAGTGTTAAATAGTAGTATTAATTAATCATTAATAATTAGTAACATTGCAAAAATTAGTTATAAAAATTTTAATAATTGTATGATATATGGAGTGGTACGAACTTCAAATTAGATTGTTAACAATTTTTACAGTTATAGTACAAGAACAATAACAATCCACGCTCAATAGTACGCAACTTGACCCCTAACTAGTGGAGAGGTTGTTTGACAAATTCTTACAGATATAATAATAAATTAACTTTAAAGCTGAGTCCAGTTGATTGCATCGATAAATAACAATGATATAATTATTTTTTTAAATTCCAAGTGACATGAGAGTTGGTAAAGGTAAATAAGTCCCTAATGTTTGAATTTTCGAGAAGGGTCCTTGCATGTTCGAAGGCACCATTGAAACAGTGATAGTTCTTCCCTCAAGTGTAGGTTTTTCATACCTTCTTGCAACAATATTTTCGCTATAGCTAAACTTGCAGACGATACAGTGAATGAGTTCCCAGATTTAGTATGGAAGACAAGTTCTCCAGATGAACTGCCAGTACGAAACGGTTTACCTAAAACACAATCAATATAGAACTTAGATATTGTCATATTAGTAAATCATTAAACGAACCAAAAATGAAGTGATATACATACGTGAATGACCAGACGAAGTTTATGGAATTGACAAATTTTCCAAAACAACCGATTTTCCTAATCCTTTCTGGACCATTGTGACATCGCTTCCGCCTCCATAGGCATACATGTCATGTTCGAGATTCAAGGAAGCTTAAAATAACATGTAGTATCTACCATTAAATGTGAATATATATAATAGCTTCATAAAAGGAAATGAGATGTACATTATAAGGAAAGTGACGTTGCTCGAATGATACTAAACACCTTGAAGTAGAAGATCGACCATGGAAGGCAAACAATCATTAGTGTATGAAGTGGAGATTTTTTCTACATTGTTTATTTCTTTAGTAGAGACAATTTTGCCACATTCTTCCTAACGGAATGAATTAGTACCATCCAGAATTAGTCATGTCGACATTCCTTGATTAATAATGTTAAGAGGTATATTTTGCAAACGTCGATTTAGAATAAAATGATGATATGTTCAACTCCAATTTTGATGATAAGTGAAAGTAGTCCAATTTAGCACTTATACATCTTTAATGTGCCTAACGATATGAAAGTTACCTTTAATAAAATTTCATAAATCTATAGTGTAGTTTGTATCATATGCAAAATTTAGAATTTAAAGTAGAATAGACATGACTATGTTCTTGATGTACAAAAATATAGTATTTTCTATATTAGGCTATATTAATATTAATGTAAATGAATAAAATTAAAATACTTTTAAAGACCTTTCATCAAATAGTTACGAAGCTTTGATAAGGGAAGCGTTAAAGGTTGTTTGGAAGAAGCCAACCCATATACAAATAACAAAGACAGATAGTATCTTCGAAACACACCCATAAACACAACACATACATCAAATGCATAATTAAGAACTCACAATAAACACTTAAAGGTATAAGTTAAACTTAGCACAACTTCGTTAATGAAAATATAACAAAACAACAATACTAATTCAGTTAATGATGGTTCTTCGACGATGATGATCACAATATAGAACTCAAACAGAAGAAAGGAGATAGTGGTTTGCAGGATGGAGGAATTTAAGAAATGTTGACAGCTTGAACGAGAATGGAGTAGCCTTTTATTGTGGTTGTGATTGAAGACCTAATACAAAACGACGTCGTTTTCCTTATTTAGGTAAACGATGTTGTATCTTGTTTACTGTAGTTGTTTATATGTACTATTAAGTAATTTATTAAGATCTATTGTATTTGGTCGACAAACGTCAGATGTAGCGACTAATACATAATTTGTCGCCAAAGCTTGCGAGTTCATAAATAATTTTTTATAAATTTATTTTCCTATTCCAAATAAAACATAATTTGAATTAAAAATTAAATTATTCAATTAAAAACTATTTCCAAATTAATTTTTTGTTCAAATAAATTGTAATTGACTTACAATTTTCAGAAAATTATACATTTTAATTATTATAATTTCGAAAAACTAATTTAAAAAAATTATACATTTTAATTATTATAATTTAGAAAAACTAAAATTTAAAAATTTAGCAAATGAAGAACAATTGCATATATAAGTGAGAAGATTAATTTTACATTTTGTATGATATATTAGGAATACCTTATATATATTAATCAATTAAGAAAATTAAGAAAGTAAAGAGATTACTTCCGTTTTGGGCGACGATGTGGAAATTTGGTAGCAAATTGTCTACCGTTTACGACTAAGTGTGATGGTTGGTCGCGGAAATGATCTTTTGTGACTAAACTTAATTTGTCACAAAAACCGTCGAGCATTTAAATTTAATGTATCTTTTTATACAAATAATAAGGTTAATGGTAGATTAAGGGCAAAAGGGTATATGTTGTCATGTTAGTGATGAATTTGGTTAAAATGAAATGTGGTTTGCATTCCTTATTAATTCAACTAATAACGAAATGAAGATACAAATTTTTAAAAATTTCCCATTTTATTTTATTTATTTACCAAATTAAAAATAAAGATTAGTAATTTTCAAAAATGAAGCAAATCAAGAACAACTCCATATGTAAGTGTAAAAGACAAAATTTTCATTTTATGATTGGTAATAGGAATACCTCATACATGTTAATCAATTGAGAAAATTAAGAATGTAAAGAAAATGCTTGGGTTTTGGTGACGTTGTGTATAATTGGTAGCGAATTAGAGTGATAGGCGACGATAGTTTTGACCGTCGCAAAAAGGTAAAAGGTTTAGTATTAGCAATGATTTATCAATTTGGTAGCAAATTGTTGTACAATTTGCGATACTATTTTATTTTCATAGAAAACGTTTAACATTTGACGACGAAATATAGATTTGTTGCCAAACGTACCAATGAGAAAAATTAAACAGATGCTAGGATGACGTTGTTTATGGGACGACAAACGACATCGTCTTAGCGTCCTTCCTTTCTTTCCCCCCGAACACCATAACAACGCCCCCTTCTCCTTCGTTTTTTCAAAACCAACGTTGTCAAAATTGCCCTATCTTCTCCTTTATCTTAGACAACAATAAAGAATCTTCTCCGTGCACTTACTCTCTTCATTTGGAGAGTAGTGTTGATTGGAGATTTTGTTGTGTCATTGAAGTCAAAAAAAGTCCGATGATTTTGTGTTATTTTTAGAGTTTGTTATCGAATTGTTTGCATTTATTGGTGATGATAATCGTGAGTTGTGCAGAAGTTGTGTTATTGTTGTTGAAGAAAGGGAAACCATACTTTTTTTTCGTTCTTGAGTTGAAATTTACTTACCCATAAGGTGTTCGACAAAAGTCCTGATTGTGTTTTGAGTTTGTGACGTTGGAGTATAATTTTCTGTTAGCTAATCTTGAAAGAGCTAAAGGATCTCGAGAAGGATCCTCTTTGTTTTAATTTTTATACAAATATGTATTGATATGTATAATTATGACGTATATGCATGATATAATTACTTAGAATTCATTTCTATAAATTAGCATTTGATTCTTATAAAGTATAGTATTGATTGGGTAAAATCACTTTGCTGGAATTTTTTAAAGCATTAAATTATGTGTAAGAGTATGTGTGTAATAGTTGATTTATTGTATACTTTTCTATATGGTGTTGAAAATTCATAATGTATTAAATTTAGTTATGTGTATGATGAATTTTTTTTGCCATTTCTCCTAAGTAAATGCTTAATAGAATTTATGCTCACTTCTTGAATGTATACATCTATGAAAATATAAAGAATTAAAGTGAATAAGTTCATTTTTTTTTATTTCACGAGCCTATCATCGTTTACTTCTCTTTATGTATATCTAAATGGATAAGAGTTGGATGTCTCATCAAAAATGGTCAACTGAATACGTAGGAGTTAGGAGTTTCATATGATGAATGTAGTATTCGTTGTCCATACATCGATTGCTTAAATGTCAACTTCCAAAGTCAAAATGTGGTATATAATCACTTGCTAATCCGAGACATAGATAAATTCTATACTCCATGACTTTATCATGGTGAACGTAAGGAAGTAAGTTGTAGTAGAAGTGGCGGTACATCTTATGATGACAGTTACAATAATGATGTAGATGATTGTGATGTGAATGATGATGGTGATGATGGGATTTGCGAGATGTTAGACGATTGTCGAAATTATATGGAGACTATAAATGAAACAGGAACGCCTAACATAATTGGTAGTATTACAAAAGATAATTTTGGGAAGTTATTGAAAGTTGCTCAAGAACAATTATATATGGGGTGCTCTAATTTCTTACAACTATCATTTATTGTGAAGTTGTTGCATTTGAAGGTTTATAATAAATGGAGTAACAAGTCCTTTGACAAGTTATTGACTTACTGAATGATGTATTACCTATTGGACACAAGTTGCCGAACTCTTACTATCATGCAAAGAAACTGTTAAGGGACCTTGGATGAGGATACATTTCAGTTTATGGTTGTAAGTATAACTATGTTCTTTTTAGAAGGAAAATAAAGATCTTCAGTAGTGTCCCATTTTTAGCACATCAAGGTGGAAGATGGATGATGGGAGAGGGAAAAAGATATTGAATAAAATCCTTCGATACTTTCCTATTAAACCACAATTACAAAGACTTTTTATGTCAAAAAAAAACCATAGATATGAGGTGGCATAAAGAGAAACACATTGATGATAACATTATGCGTCATCCAATAGGCTCAATGGCATGGAAAGAAATTGATAGAAAGTTTCCATGGTTTTCATAAGATAATCTTAATGTTCGACTTTGATTGGCCTCAGATGAATTTAATCGTTCGGTAATATGAGTACTTCATATAGCATGTGGCTGGTGATTTTAATCCCATAAAATTTACCTCCATAGAAGTGTATGACGGAGCCTTTTATGTTATTGTCTTTGCTTATTCTAGGACCTACTGCTATTGGTAAGGACATCAATGTATACATGCAACCATTAATTGCTGACTTAAACGATCTATGGGAATTTGAATTACAAACATTTAATGTTGTTGAAGGTGAAGCATTTATAATTCATGTTGCTATTTTGTGGACTATAAATGATTTCCCAACTTATAGGAATTTGTATGGGTGGAGCACTAAAGGGCATATGGCTTGTCTTGTGCGTAACCATAAAATATATTCAATGAGGATACAAAGTAAAATATGTTATACGGGTCAACGTCGTTATTTAGAACATGGGCATTGATGGAGAAGAAGTAAACTGTTTAATGGCACAGTAAAATTGGATGAAGCTCTGATGCAGTTGTCCGGTGATGATATTGTTTTCCAGTTATCACATTTAGGTGACATTACACTTGACATACACCCAAATAATAGAAAGCAAAAGAGAAATGATGTCGAGTTGAATTGGACAAACAAAGCGTATTTTTCAACTTGCCATATTGGAAGGAACTACTACTGAGACACAATCTGGATGTCATGCATATTGAGAAAAACGTTTGTGAGTCCATTTTAGGGACTATCATGGGAATTGATGGGAAATCCAAAGACACAATTAAGGTTAGACTTGGATTGGAAGACATGAATATTAGAAAGGACTTGCATTTGAAAAGAAGAGATGATGGGTTATACGTTATTCCTCCCACTTGTTACAACATGTCAAAAAGTGAGAAACAATCATTCTGTCAGTTCCTCCAATCAGCCAAATTTCCTAATGAGTATGCATCAAAAATAGCTCATTGTGTGAATGTTAAAGAGGGAAAAGTGTCAAGGTTGAAAAGTCATGATTGTCATGTACTTTTTCATCGATTACTTTTTGTTGGAATACGTGGGTGTTTGTCGAAGGACATGTCCGTTATATTGGGTCAATTGGGAGAGGTTTTTAAGCAATTATGTCACAAGACACTTAAAGTTGAAGAGCTTGATAAAATAGAAAAAGACAGCATTGATTCTATGTAAGCTTGAACTATTATTCCCCCCATCATTTTTTGATGTTATGGTTCATTTGGCAATTCACTTACCATATGAAGCAAAACTTTGTGGACCAGTTCAATTTCGATGGATGTTTTCGATTGAAAGGTAATTTATATTAAATTCATCAAGTTTTTTCTATGTTCTTTGTTTGTAACAATTCCTCAGTTTATAACTAATTATGTTCAGGTCTTTATACTCTCTTAAGCGTCATGTACGTAATAGAGCTCAACCAGAAGGGTCTATTATAGAGGCTTATATAGCAAATGAATGCTTGACTTTTTGTTCAATGTACTTAACTGATGTGGAGACAAGATTTAATAAACTAAAACGTAACTTTGATTTTCATGACGACGGTAGGTTGTCTATTTTCTCCTAATAAGTTAGGCCACCTGGTATGGGTAAATATGTGGAGTTAGCTAAAGACGAATTCAAAATCGCCCATTGGTATAGTTTGAGCAATTGCAAGAAAGTCGATACATATATAGAGTACGTATATTCCTTTTCATTTAAACAATCATATTACAATTTTCTTCATTCACTCTGAGATCTTACTATCGTTGTCTTTTTTAAATAGAGAGCACAAAGAGAGAATTCACAGCAAAGGGATTATTAATGTTGAAGAAAGACATAGGCAGAAGTTTGTATCATGGTTTAGAAATCGAGTAAGTTTTATATTGATTACATATTATGAAATTATAAGAATATGTCTCATCCTCATATTTATTTTCAATTTTTTATACAGATGATACGGTTACATAACTATAACGTGCAAGAAGCGACAACAACATTATAAAGTTTGGCATGTGGGCCTCATATTTGTGGGAAGAAATACATAGGTTGCATTGTTAATGAGGTTAGATTTCACATACAAGATTGAGATAGTCAAGTTAAAAGTCAAAATTATGGGGTTGTCCTTGAAGGATGTCATGACCACGATTTCATTGACTTATACGATGTCATCTATTAAATAATAGAGTTGCACTACATCAAGGATAAGAAGGTTGTTCTACTTAAATGCAAATGATTTGATCTAACTGACATGAAAGTGAGCGAGCATATTACTAGCATAAATGTTAGTAAGACATGGTATGATAATGATCCTTTTGCCCTTGCAAGTCAAGTCAAACAAGTTTTCTACGTCAATGATACTGTATTGGGTAGCAATTAGAAGGTTGTTCAAAAGTTTCAACAAAGGAATGTCTTTGATTTTTGTGAAAGGGATATTGGTCAATTGGATGAAGATGCAGATGAAGTCTATCAAGAAATTGGATTGGAGTTCAATAGCGAAGGCATTCTAGTAGAAGATGCAGATATATCATCATTCCATATGAGAGATGTCGATGCCAACATAGTTCAACTAGATGACGTCTAAGCGCATCTTATCTTACAAACACTACAAGGAAATTGTTGATTTGCGACCAATCAATACTGACGGTATTGATAATCGTTGGAAATACCGACCGAATAAATCATTCGGTCGGAGAACTTGGCTGACGGTTTAGAAATAGCGAGTAAAACTTAAGTGAGGGTTATTTACCGACCGAAGTTTCGGTCGATAATGGGGTCGGTAAAACTCGCGGATACTTAAAACCTACCCCTCTCTTTTTTCCTCTCCCCCACGTATTTTCCCTCCTTCCTCCCTTGGCCTCCGGCTACGTCCCTCACTTCTTCTTCTCCGGCGATTGGCGTTTCTCCCTCGTGTTGCACTTCCTCTCCTCTCTTCCTCTCCCTTCCGGCCGCACTTCTTCCTTCTCCGGCGACGTCCCTCCCTTCTTCCTTCTCCAACGCCGCCTGTCGCCGTCACCTCGCCGGTCTTCTGGTCTCCGACGACAGGCATGTAACGTCTTGTCCCTCCCTTCTTTCTCCGATAGTTGAATCCGATGGGTATGGTTGAGCCGATGGGTATGGTTTTTTTGTTTTGAAAATTAAATGTTATATTGTTTTTAGATTTAAA
>JANKOE010000001.1:3908047-3920413 GCA_026284465.1 Erythroxylum citrifolium | reverse complement strand
GACCTTGTGGAGATTTACTCGACCCAGGATAAGGACTTGAGTTAGAGTTGCAGTGGAACTAAACATCTGAAGATAATGGAGATCTTCGAGGATAAGGATGCTAGTTTCCTAGTCGAATGTAAACTCTATCATTCTGTTGTCTTATCTTATCAGTTAGAGTCCTATTTAGACGGGGGTGTCGTTTAATTGGTCTATGTGACGTAATCTGATAAGGATAGACGTGATCTTAGCACGATCTTAGGCAGTTCAATTTTAATGAGATCCTGAACGTAACTTAGCTTCCAAGTTAGAAAGCCTATATATAGCTCATTTGAGCTTTGCTCCTCTCTTTCAATTAGAGAGAACATTCTTTGTATTCTTTTGAGGGAAAGTAATATAAAGGTTAGTTTAACCGGATATCTATGTTTCCTTGTTGCCTTTATTTCTTATTGCTTTCGTAGCATAGTTTCTTCGAGTGTGCGAGGTAAACACTTCAAGGGTCGTTGAAGACTTAGTCTTATTTAAGCGGATCTAAGTGAGACTGCCATGCAAAGGGTGTTGGCGATAGAGTTCGGTGAATGTTCAAGTCCCAAAAGTGACCTTTGTATCACATTCCGCTAGCCTAGTTCTTGCTACACTTATAATAATAATTAGATTGAGCATTTTGCACATCTAATTTTTTTTCCTTTCCTTTGTTTTTTGATATGTTTTCCTTATATTTTGACTTTTTATTACCTTTTCCCCCCCTTAAGCTCCTCTCCTCATACTTGTGCCCCTTATCAAGTATCTTAACTTTAGTTAAAAGTTATTGTAAAGAAATTAGGCAAGCTATTTAAGATAGGTTACATTAAAACCCTTTAAGGATCCATATGGTGCATTGATTCTCATCCAATAAAAGGCAAATGGAATGTCACATATGCATAAATTCATATGCATTTAATAAAACTATGACAAATAAAATACACAATCCCTTTTGGTATAGGATCTGGTGGACAGTTAGAGCAAAACATCATTCTATATAAAATTAAATCTTTAATTTTGTTCTTAACAAGTTAAGGTAGCAGAATGGGACAAGCCAAAAATCATACGTGTAACTTGTTATTGTGTATACGTGTAGCACCCAACTCTCGCAAGACACGTACCCGACATCCTAGGTGATGCCTGAGTACGTACCCCGTAAGGATGGTATGCTAGAGCAGTCATTCAATCAAAATTTATTACAAAATCTTTATTTTTTTAAAACAATGAACATGTATGAGGAAATCATTAATCAAATCGGGCCCACTTTAAACATTTCCATTCAACAGCCACTTGGGCCCATTTCAGAAACAAAACACTTACAATCATAATGTCATTTCGTGACCAAAACAATCATATACACTTAATACAAATCTTGCGGAATATAATTCAAAAATAAAATCACTGAAGACATATGCAGGTGCAAACTGATCCTGACCCCTAACTCATGCTCATTTGCAGTGGCTGAACTCCAATTGGTCTAATTAGATAACTCCTCTAAACCTGAAAAGTCACGTTGCAATTTTTTATGAGTTTTGTGAACTCAATGAGTGAACCATCATTGACGATTTCACCCAGGTCAAATACACAAAATCACATATTTCACATAAGTTCATTCAGATCATGGATAATCCAAATACTTACATTATTATGGAACATCACATAATCATTACGAATCATAACATATATATACACAAATACAGATGCATATGAGAATCCAGATTCGTTATTATTGTTGTGACCGAGTGCCTATCATATACATATGGAGATACTGGCCCATTGGGCTCAGTTAAAACATAATCATAGAGTATAGCTCTACGTGCAGAATCTGAAATCACGGAGCATAGCTCTACGTGCAAAAACAGAAATCACGAAGCAAAGCTCTACATGTAAGCGCTTTCATACTGGCTACTACGGTCACAACGCATTTATCTGAGCATACATTTTATGAAATGCAACAAATGCAGAATATGTCATGTCTAACAGTCATATATGATGCACAGTCAGAAATCTCATAGTCTTTGGACCTAAGTTTGGCATTCAACTTTCGTTGAGAATTCACATAGCATTCAGAATTTCAAAGCAATCAGAGCACTTTCAATACATTCTCGATTATTAAACTCCTTGGACCTTAAGCCCAGAATTCAAAACACAATCAGTACATATCAAATTCAATTAGTCATTCTCATTCACATACAAGTAGATGCATATAAAACACTTCCAATACATACCCAAATATCAATCTCCTTAGACAATTAAAGTCCGGAATTCATAAACAAATCACAAACAGTTCAATAATTGGAAGTCAAACAAATCAAATCAATCCTCGGAAAATCATCTAGGTTAACTCCCAGTACACTCCAATATGCTATTGCCTGAATGGTCTGGTAATGTCTGACTGGCGTCCAATGCGCTCCTCTATAACATACAAAACATATTTACAAATATCACACTTTTGCACAAATGTATAAGTATTCTTTTATGCACATCTACTTATATAAAATATGCACAATGCATATTTAATGGCAATTTTGGGTATCTTATTGTGATCCTTATCATCAAATCATTCAGATATCAAAACCCTCATTAATATCATTTGTACTTATAATTTGGACCATAAAAAACAATGTGCAACTAATTGTACAACCCAATTGATCATTTCAGTTTTTTTTAACAAACTTACGGTTCAACTTTGCATAATTAATTTGATAAGGTAAATGACAAACTTAGTTAACACTTCCTTCTAAAATGTTGTTCTAAAATGTATTAAGTTTCTAATGATACTAAGATCATACCATTTGATTCAGTGTTCCAAAATTTATACTCAATTTACTTTGTACTGTTCTATGAACTCTAACTGTACTCTATATTGAACTTCAAGTCAGATTCTGTAATTCTTAGAGATAGAATTAAAATTTGATCTCTTCATACTATTTGTATCCATATGTCTCTAGTTCAATTTAAATCAATAATCATTTCATTTGGAAACCTACTGATCAAAATATAATCAAAATACCGAAGTATGTTTAGTGAAATCATCTCAGTTATCATATTCTAACATTTCTCAATATTTCACCTTAAATTCATCAACAAATCCATTTGAGAAAGCTATGATTTTTGGTGGAGATGTATATCAATGTCTTATGAATCTATTGGTTCAAGAATCAAGTCTTTAAGACATCGGATGAAGAAGTTATAATAAAAAGATTGAAGGATGTTCATAAATAATTTCTTCAGAAAAATCAATTGAAAGTCTGCACGATCGCGAGTTTCACCAAATCCACGATCGCGATATCCATTGCACCTTCAAAGCCACGGTCGTACAGAAGCAGATCGCGACTTTGCTGGTTCTTTTAGAGAAATCACAATCATGCTCTCTTCTTCTTTACCGAATTCCTTTTCTTCTCCTCCTTCTATTTTCCTTTTATTTCCAGATTTACTCACTTCTAAATCATCTATACTGCATTTCTAACTCCAATACAAACTCTAAACAAATTACATTCAAATTTACACTTTAAAAAAATCACAAATCCAAAACTTCACATATACTTTCTCTCTCTGTTGCATTTTGTTTCTCTTTCTACTTTCATCTGATGCATTTTTCCATTTTTTCCACACTTTCATTTCATCAACAACTTAGCAATTTATCAACTCTATACCACAACCTCACTAACTCTTCATTTCATTTCATTAAACTTACTTAAATCCATCACCATTACACTCCACAGATTCACGCATGTCAACTGTGAATCCAACATATAAGTATTTCTCCAAAACAAAACAAAGTATCCATATTTATCCATTCTCATAAATTTTTGCATCATTTTCATTTACTTCAATTATCACAAGTATTTCAGTCCAATTCACGCATTATCAAAATACCATTAAAACATCATCAAAATCACTTACTTGGTTCAGCTCAAGTTCCAGCAATGAAGTTTTCGGTGGATGAAGAAAACCAAGGATAAACAGAGTAAATACTCTTTAAGAAATGAAATTCTTACTTTGATGTAAGATTCAAATGCCAAATTTTCAACATATACAACTTGATGTTTTCGGTGGTTCCAGTGAAGAACAAACGATGTTCAATAACCTTTCTTTACTAAACACTTAGCTATGTGTATTCTTTTTATGAAATACACGTGTCTCCTAAATAAGACTGCCACTTGTCATTATGCATGTGAGCCATTTGTCACATCTATAAGCTGCCACATATCACGATATAATTGGTCCAATGTCAACATTTTGCTTATTCTAAAAATACTTCAAATTTCCAAAATACCCGAAATATACCAAAATTATCAAATTACATTTTAATCATGTTAATAACTCAATTATACCCTGAAAATGTCATGAATGCATGTACAATCATATTAATGTGCAAAAATCAATATTATCATGTATGTATATGCCGTATTTTGCATAAGCACGAATTGTTCTTTCTAATCTCTCAATAATTTCTCGTATTCACTATTCAAGCCCTATCATGGGTAATGGGATGTTACAATATGAGTTTTTTTGGTGATTTCTTTTGATATGAAAAATACCCTTACCATATTTTGCAACTTGATAATGACATATTGTATTATTTTCCAGATGAATTTGTGGCAATAAATCTTGACTATATTTTTATTTATAACAATTCGTTAGAAATCCATTTAGCAATATTTCTAGAAAACTTGAGGTAGCACCAATTATATGTTAATATAAAAAATATGAATTTTTCTACAACAAAAGTAAGTTTTTGGTCATCTGGTTAGCGAAGTCCAAATGACCAAAAACTATTGTCAAATTTATGGTTATTCTTAAGATTAATCAGTTATTACCATCAATTCATCCAAAACTATTATCAAAGTTACGATTATTCTTAAGATTAATAAGTTAGTATCATCAATTCATAAAATATTTATGAAATTGTCAAAGTTACTGTTATTCTTAAGATTAATCAGTTGTTATCATCAATTCATCCAAAACTATTTAAGGAGACTGGCTCCGTTCACTAATTTCTTAAATAAGGAGAAATTATGGTGTTGGAACCAATATATGGATGCTTTTAACAAATTGAAGTAGTTTATTGCATTGGAACCAATGTTGTGACCAACATTCTTTAAACTATCTTTTAAAGTTCACAATAATGCATAGGGCTAAATCCATTAGTGTTGTACTAGTCTAAGAGGGACATAAAGTGGCATTTGAAGGTAGAAAACTTAATAAAATTGAGCAAAGGTACTCTACTATAAAAAAGAATTGGTGGTAGTAAGATATTGCTTAAAGGCATAATATGTATACTTGCTTAGCACAAAATTTGAATGAAACTATACAAACTTTTCATTAACTTTTTTAGAACACAAGAAATTATCAAATGGCAAGATTTCTTAGAAGAATATAATTTTAAATAGGAATACAAAAGGAAATGAAACCAAGTGACTAATGAATCAAACTATAATATCTAATTCACTAATAAATTTTATGTTCTATAAGACCATAATTCAAAGATGGTGATTGTAGCAGGTGAGAAACATGAGGAGCTTTACTATCTCCAGTTCAAAGCACTAATGTAAGTGTGTAAAGCAAGTTATATATATTCTTTTGAATTGTGGCATAGGAGAATATGACATCAGTATGTGCTTGATTCTTTGGAACGATTGGTCATGTTAATGATAAAGTGAATGAGAAATAGGAAGACATGTTAGTTAACATTCTGTGATGAGCTCCCAATTTAGACTATAGTGCCTGGTAACCTAGCACAGGATCAAAATGCGAGGATAAGGAAGTAAAGGGTGCAATAGAGGTAGTGGGTGAATATACTAATGAGTAACTAAGGTGTGGTCACTGGTCATAAGATAAAGCAACCATATGTTAAATTGAGAGATCATAAGATAAATCAACCATGTGTTAAATTGAGAGATTATATGACTTATAATGCTAAGTGCATAAGACCCTCTACATGTTCATCCAATCTAGTTTAGTCTTTAAGTACTCCTTACGCTATAACATAGTATGTGAATTATGATACATTTTATCTGTAACATCATTTTTTTTAGCATCTGTGATAGCATATATAAGTCAAAGTCTTAAACTAGGCCAATGAAAGATGTATGGTGGACAGAAGTCATAAAGAGAAAGAATAAGGCATTTAAAAATAATGAGATATGCACAGTGGAAGATTTACCACCAGGAAAGAAAGCTATGGATTGTAAATTGGTTTACAAGATCAAGTATAATTCAGATGGCATTGTTAAGCGATATAAAACGTGATTGGTGATTCTTAACAACAATCAAGTTAATGGAATTAACTATAATGAGACGTTCATTCCTATTGTAAAGATGGTGACAATTAGAACCATCTTGTTACTACCATCAACAAACGGCTAAAAACTTCATTAAATGGATATTCAAAATGAATGTTTACACAGAGATTTAAAAAAGGAGGTGTACATGAAGATGCCTTTTGGTTTTGTGACTTAACAATTTCAGAAAGTATGTTGGTTGCGAAAATATCTTTATGAGTTACGATAGGATCCTCAATGTAGGTTTGCCAAGTTGTTAATTGCTTTAAAGCGGTATGGATTTTCTCAATCTCATTATGATTATTTGTTGTTTATTTTAACTTACAACAAGATACAATTGAGTATCCTAGTATATGTTGATAATCTTATTATAGAAAAAATAATGGTGATGTAATTCAAAATTTTAAGGAGAGTTTATGTCAGTGTTTTCACATGAAAAATTTAGGAGTATTGAAGTATTTCTTAGGAGTAGAGGTAGCTATGAACAAGGAAAGTAATTTTCTTTTCAATGCAAATATGCGTTAGGTATTATCAGAGAAGTTGAGTTATTGGGTTCCAAGCTTTGTGGATTTTTTATAGAATAAAATCATCACTTAGCAATGGCATGTTATTGGAAAATTTAAAAAGTATCAATAGTTGGTATGCATGTTGATTTATGTGACTCTTACTCGACCTAAGTTGCCTTGGAGTGTACATGTTCTATCTTAATTCATACAGAACCCAAGGGAAAAACAATAGTAAGTGTTCTTACGCATGTTTTATTATTTAAAGAGTAATCATGGGTAAGAAATCCTTATCTAAGCTAATTGTAACTTACAACTATATGGCGTAGCTGTAGCTAGTACCAATAAGTATAGGTCAATCTCACGAAGACAATGAATATTAATAGTTACCGTTATCATATTATCTAGTCTACGAGTTGATTTGTATTTTAATTAAAGAACAAAAAACTTAAGCAAATAAAATAAAACAGGGAACAAGATTGAATAGAGAATTAAGGAATTAATAAGAAAACTGTCGATATCAAATTTTGGTGTTTAGGTTTTGAATCCCCCCAAATACCTTTAATTGATTGATCTTTTATTATGCAATTGTTTTATTGATTTATTGGACCATGGTGATTCCTATGGTATGCTAATAGCTCACTCCTGAGTCTAATAAAAAATCCTAAGGATATCAACCGAATTACTTAGGTTAAAGTTTATAGAATTGTTTTATTGATTTGTGAATCCCGCTAACCCTAATCCAAAGGATTTATGTCATCTCATCTCTAGGGTTATACTCAACTCCTTCCAATTACTGTAGATCTATTCATACACATAATTTCTCAATCTCTATGTTATGAAATCAAATTATGCACTAATATTCCGGATACATTAGAACATATATTAAATTTCTCAATCTATTCATATACATAATATTTCGGATCAAACAATTACATTAATAAAATAATCAAAACATGTTATTGCACAAAACTAGAGATTATCTAACCTAAACACTAAAAGAATCTAGTTACATATGATAGAGCATGAAATCAAACGTAAACCAAGATAAAAACTAATTGAAAACAACAGGTTCATAATTCTAAATCTCCTTTTTTTGTCTCCTATCAAATATTCTTGTAAGGTAGAGGTTTTATCTTGTATTCTGATGGATCTTTCAATGATTTCTTCGCGTTTTCCACTTCTCTGACTCAAAATTGCCCCTTCTGAATGATCTCAACTTTTGTAATCACCTCCTAATGTCTGATCCCCCCCCCTCTTTACATCAAAACACATCCTTTGATAGTAAATTTTAGGGTTTTGGGAGATGCATGGGCTGATGCACTCCAGAATTTGCGAATCTACATTGCCTGAGAGAAGTACATAGGCTGATGCATGACCTTGTATCCCTTTTATGCTTCAAATCTTTGTTTTATGTTGTGTTTTTTTTTCTGAATTCTTCTCCTTTAAGTCCATGAAGGTAGTTATGACCTATAAACACACTTAACGTAAATTAAGTACCAAATATACAATAAAAGTATAAAATATCAAGCAAATATACATTAAATATGAGGTACAAATATGATCAAATATGCATCTATCAAACATCCCCACACTTAAGCTTTTGCTTGTCCTCAAGCAAACCATAATCAAAATTATAAATCTTACAACATTAATCCCTCATTAATCTCAATATGTCCATTCATATTATAAATCATCATATCCTATTAAATCAAATTAACATACAATTAAAATCAAATTATCCTAAAATTAACTTTCTAAGTCAATTAATAACAATCACATCAATAATTCCATTAAAATTAAAAGCATACACGATTACACCCTCACCAAGATTGCACTAAATGCTCAAATGTTTAGGGCGAAAAGCATCAAAACTCTCAATCAATGCATAGTAGAACTCTTACTATATAGGCTTGCAATAATATCATATCTCCACCACTTATGTGTAAACTAGAAACAAAAATCAAAAGGTCTTTAAAAGGTTGTAATGGGGCTTAGGTATGGTATGGTTGGGATATTAAAAAGGGTTAATTTGAAAGAAACTTCCTAAAAGAAATTACAAGACTTGTTTACAAAACACACAGGTCCTTTTAGTACAACTCTATTAGTACTATATACTTATTCATAATTTTTCTTATGCTTTTTTGACCCAAACACAATAGTTAGAGCATTCAGTGCCACAATTAAAGAAATATTGGACCTTTTAAGAAGTTTCAGTCTCAAACAAGTAAATAATCTAAATAACTTTCAAGGTTCAAAATAATAAAAAGGTTTTCAAGAAAAATAGGATAAAGGTTAGTAATGTGGGTTAATAACAATGAAAAAGGCTAAGGCTCAACTAGGGATGGCAAAACGACCCAAGCTTGGCCTGGCCCAAAGTCAACAGATTAGAACTAGGTTGACAGGGCTTTAAGCCGGGCTCAGGCCTGGCTGCCCTTAAGGCAAAACAATGTGGTTTTCTAATTTTTAAAAATTAATAATTTCTGGCCAGGCCGGAACTTGATCCACTGCCATCCTTTGGCTCAACTTAGTTATTCCTACAGGATAAAATTATGGGTATGATAAATATAAAAAATAGGCTAAAATAAGTTGTTGAATCTAAGTGTCTGTATCATATTAATGCTTCTAATTTAACAAATATGATCCCAATATGTATAATAAAAGTAAGTTTTATAATCATTCTACTATACATGATAAAACACATGAAAAAAATCACAAAAGCTTAAAATTTTAAAAAAATTTGAAGCTGACGAAAAAGATAGGTTTATATACGTAAATAGTATGGAATTTTAATTCAACTCATCTATCTCAATGATTAATAAAAGTATGACTTCTGAAAGCAATTTATTCTAACTCTCATCATTTTGCATACTAATTCAAATCAATATTCAATAATGAAATACAATATTAACATAAAGATTTCAACCAATTCAAAATATCAATTAATAAATTTTAATAATCAAGATTATAATACGCTTAAAGAAAATTGTTAAAAATTCATTAACCTCTTCCTCAAACTTAAAGTTGTACTATCCCCAATGTACATAATATAAGTATATAAAATGAAAAGTGAGAAGGTTTTTAGTACTTTCCTAAATAGGATGATTGTTCTGATTTTCGATCAATCCAATAGTAGACTACATCATTTCAAAAATATAAAGAAAAATAGAAAATAGAAATAACATAAAATCTAAAATAAAACCTATCCTAATTTATGGGTTGCCTCCTATATAACGCTTGTTTAATATCGTCAGTTCGACGTAATCTGCACATTGACCCTCAGCCTGAGTCTATGATCAGTGGCTTACTTCCACCTGTTTCTCTGTATAAGGTTTTATAACATGTAAGTAAGCCACTTGTTGCAAAATAATAACAAGGGCATAATTGATCAAATTAATAAATCCAATTGCATGCATTAATGGCCTTATTAATGATAAACTGTTAATAAAGTATTAAATAACAAAACTCCTAAATCATCAATTAACTTAAATCGTTTGTCTTTGAGAAAGTGGGAACCCTTTATACTTAAGGTTACTATCAACACCTTATCAATAGTCTCCTTACTTGGCTCCTCTGTCAGTTCTTCCTCAACCACCTTTGTCCACTCTTCTTCTTCTTCTTCCTAGATAAAGGTTTCTATCTTATCTTATCTAATTACCTCCTGCCACTCCTCTACTTCCTCTACTTGGATGGGGACTTCCTCTTCTCCTACGTTCGCTACCTCTGTCATATCTTCGTCCTCCTCTACAATAGCGACAATTACCTCCTCATCTTCTTAGAATGCCACTTCATCCCTGAAGCCAATCTTCATATTCTCTTCACTATGTTGCATTAATAGGCTCAAATAGTTTTTTTTTTGTTATGCTCAAGATATTCAAGTGGGAAAACCCTTTCTTCAAATTTGCATCGACTAGCTTTAAGTTCGACAAGATATTCCATTATTTTATTTGTAATGATTTCTTCTTCTACTACTTTTTCTTTTTATGGGTGCTCATTTTCACTCCTAAGGGTGATTGTAATTCCATCTTCTTTAGGATCTATTTTGGTAAGAATATGAAAACTCCCTTACATCTCGTCAGTTATTATCTTCGCCAACTGGTCGATCCGATTCACCATATTTTGTATGCAAGCCTCTGTTTCCTGATTTCTCATGATTAATTCTTGAACGAAATCAGCCATCATATCTTCCAGAGTTCACTCATTAACTGGAGCTGCTTGGTGTTGTAAATTTTCAGTTGGAGCGTAATCGTTCCATCCATAGGCATAAGAGTTGCTCCACTTTAAATTGTAAACATTTTAATATGGTGCACCTTGAGGTTGGTTGTACATG
Source organism: Erythroxylum citrifolium (assembly GCA_026284465.1). NCBI lineage: Eukaryota > Viridiplantae > Streptophyta > Magnoliopsida > Malpighiales > Erythroxylaceae > Erythroxylum > Erythroxylum citrifolium. The sequence goes on along the minus strand of JANKOE010000001.1, from coordinate 3,909,293 downwards.
CTCGATCACTCCCACGTGTAGGTCGATGCTTAAGATTCATGATTATAAAAATTACTACCACCATTGTTGTAACAAGGTTTGGATATCGGTCGTGTTGGACTCCAAACTTTTCTTAAAAGTTAGAACTATTAAATGAGAAATTTTTTGGCGATTAGTCTTGAGAAAAAAATTAATAATAATTCTTGAATTAGAAATGATATCAAGATTAAAGTAGTAAATGAGAAATATGGATAGATTTACGTTTTTGCTTTGGTGTTTTTTGGTAGATAAGAGATTATGAAATGGGAAGAATTAAGGTAAAAGTTAGAAGAAAAATGAAAGCAAAAATGAAGTTGAATATGTGTAGTAAGTTGATGATGAATGAAATATGAATTATGTATGGATGATTGTTAAGTTGAGATGTGAATTAATTAAGGATGAGGTTAAGTTGGAATTAGGTACACTTATGGAAGTTATCATTTTGAGATGATAAATTTTTTAATACGAATTATTGTTATATACATAAGTGAGATGTTATGGAAAAGAAAATAGGAATTATGAATGATGAGATGTAGTTGAATGGTTAAGAAGTGATGTTGCATTAGAGGAGGTGAATATGGGACAACTACATTGATTTGTAATTTTGACCCTTTTTGAGGCAAAATATCTTTTGTGGCCTTCATGGAAATTATAGGTCTAGAAGTCCTCTTTCAAAACTGTCTTTGAATGACCCTAATCCGACATCCCTAGTGAAAGTTATGCAAATTACCCGAAAGTAGGTATAATATGATTGAGGACATAATCATAGTTTTTCATAAGGTAAAAATGTGTGTTTGGAATTCAGAGGAAAAATTGTATTGATCTAGGTTGAATTAGACAAAGTTGTCTTCCAGAAAGTTGTAGCTTATCTTTCTAGCTTTTCAACGATATATAGTATGAAATTTTCAGACATTTGAGTCGAAAGTTATGATCTTTATAAGTAGAGATGCTTTGGAGAGTGTAGCTAGTGATTCAGAACTTTTGGTGATGTGAGGAAGACCCTGTAGAAACCTTCCTTCTTATCCACTATAGACTGAAACCTTCCTTCTTATCCATTGTAGACTGAAACCTTCCTTCTCATGTAATGTAGACTAAAACCTTCCTTCTTATGCGCTATAGATTGAAACATCTTCTTATGCACTGTAGAATGAAACATCTTCTTATGCACTGTAGACTGAAACATCTTCTTATGCACTGTAGACTGAAACATCTTCTTATGTACTGTAGA